>CM057227.1:12592745-13192745 GCA_029891385.1 Erythroxylum novogranatense | reverse complement strand
AGTACCACCTAGCAATACTATTACTAATAAAGTAAACAAACACAAGAAAAGTGAATTGTACCTGACTTGGAAAATTTTTACAAGTTATTATCAATTCGTGTTCACGATAGGTGGTTGTTAAATTTTAAAATAAAAGGAGCCTCTTACAATTTCAAAACAACAGTAGCTATAACATGAAAATTTAAAAGCTAAGTGTAGAAAAAGAATGACATAAACAATTTATATTGGTTCGGCTTATAACCAAGTCTACGTTCAATCTCTAAGTATCTAACTTTATAGTATTTTACTAAAAATCTTCAAGTAGTAATTTGACGAGTCTTTCCAAACTCACAAGTACATCTTTTACAAGATTCTTCATTCCATACTAGTAGTATTTGACCAACTTCTACAAGTTCTCAATAAATGAAAGTGAGATGTGCTCAATATGAGCTTCAATGAATAAGGATCTGTCTCAATAGAGTATTTTCACTTTCTAAAGTACAAAGAGTGTTAATATCTTTATTTTTTATCTTTTTGTGTGTTAATTTTTTTTGTTCTTGAGATTTGAAGTTATACTTAATGAGAATTAATCTTATTTGGTAGCATCCTGTCACCGATGGGAAGGTTATATTGGTAAATTGAGACGGGTTAGGATTTTACCGCATATTATTGACTGAGCATTCATTTGGTCTCTAATTTTAGAGGAATGAGTCTTTTGCACATGCACATATAGGTACATGCATTCATGACATTTTCCCAGCTTTTTATTTTGAATATGATACGAATTGTGATTTGTGAGATGATTAGGTTTGATTATGATTTATTGGGAATCTTGGAAGAATTGGGTTTGAAAATGTGAATAGGAAATATTTTAGAGTAATTGCCAGTCGAAAGTGACTCTTCGGAAATTTTCTGAAAAATTCGGGAGAAAAAGTCTGGACTGGAAATTTTCCGAGTGACGGACTGATTGACTATATAGTGCTAGAATAATTGGTTAGTGGCAATGGAAAATTTATATATATGACTTTAGAGATGAATATGTTGAGCTATTGAAATTTGGAGACGAATTGGACTGGGAATGAATTGATAGGAGAAAGAGATTTAAATGTTTTTAGAGGAAAAAGGATAAGAGGCTTGATTGTTAAACCTTTAAATGCCTTGGTTTTGAAAGCTTGGAGAAGCTTCTTCCTCCTTCCTAGGGCTTGCGATTTTCCACCACCGACTGAGCTTTGATCTTCCTCCCTGTGAGATTTTCGTTTCTAGCCTGCTTGCTCCTTCTTTCCTTACAAAGCTAAGCTTAACCCTAAGGGAAGACGATGATTGTGAGAGTTTGAAAGCTTAATCGTTAGTGTTAGGGTTTGGAAAGATTTCGGGAGTTAAAGAGGGGAAGCTTGATTTGGTAAGTAAATTGGTTTAATGTTGTTTATTTATTAGTTAAATGCATACATGAATTTATTTGTGGAAGATTGGGGGTAGTATGGGTGAGTTATGACTGGTTTTAGAGAGAGAAATGAGAAAAAGGGAATCGGAGAAGACGAACCAGGGTTAGACATCGGGACGAGAAAAGGAGTATACGCCGCGACGCGCGTATGCCGCGACGTGCATAGGTGCCGCGACGAGCAATAGTTTGGGACGTCGCGACGAGCAAATTTATACGTTGCGACGAGCCACTGTATAGACGTCGTGACGAGCGTCCATACATCACGGTGAGGACCAGATTTCTGAACTGATTTAGTTTGGTTTTTAGGGCATTACTAATGGGGTAGAACTCCAATTGAGGTGATTCTTAATTCGTTATGAACTAGAGAACGAGGTCTACAATTGAGGAAAAGAATAAGAGTTTGAATTCAAGTTTTTGAGATCTCAATTAGTGAAAGAAAGTTAAGGATGTGATTGTATTGTACCTAAAGATTGTTTCTTAACAATTGGAGTATAATGTGAGACTTTGAAAATAGATTCAATGCTACTGGAAATTTTAGAAACTGAGCATAATGGGTGAATTTGATCTAGAGAATAGTGATATAGATTTTGAGGTAATACCCTAGTGAGTATGACGTGATAAATTGACTGAATATTAGAAATGGAATTGGTGGAGTTCTATAATATGTTATTGAATTGGAATTGAATCATTATTGAACAATTGAGTGAAAAGTTAGAATTTGACAAAAGAAAGTGGAAGTTGGGAAATAGCACCGGGAAGGTCATGAATAGGTATCGTACATCTTTTATTTCAGACATGTGCATCATTGAATTATTTTGATTGTGCATTTAGTAACGGGAAATGATTTGATTGTTTTAGAGGCACCGATGGAACAATTCCACGAATATGGCTGGAACTTCCAGACTGTAGCTCGGAAGTACAGGTGAGTAACCTAGTTGGTTCCTCAATCTATGTGTGCTTAATATTATATATATTGATGCCATGTGGAGATGATGGATGGATATGTGTGTTTAATTTTGATTGATTTCGGACCATGGGTGTCTGAAATATTAGGAATTTGATATTGAAATGCTATTGTATGTAAATGATTATGAATGTATCAATGAAATAAATTGTAAATGCATATGACTGAAATACCGGACCGAAGGTCCGAAGGAAGGGGAAATGGGATACTAAAATGTAAACTGACTGTAAGTGTAAATTGGGATACATGGGCTTTTATAGTCATATGACTGTGAATTATTGAGCATTTGCATTTCATTCATAAATGCATGAACAGATAATGAACGTTGTGACCTGAGTCGTCCCAAATACTGAAAAGAACCTTGAGCTCGAACACTGTTACTGAACCAAGCCTCGAGCTCGAGGGGAATTAGTGCATTCCTAGAGGGCTCTCCTACTCCCTAGACGCGTCTGATTACTGATCACTGTTTATGCGCTCGGTCATAACACTGTAATAAACTGGAAAAGAGTTATATGTGCATTGCATACAAATGTGATAACTGATTTATGAAATCGCATGAGTTCTGTAAATTGTTATATGATAATACTGAATGTGTAATTGAATGAAACTGTGAATTGTTTGCAATATGCATGAGTTGAGTGAACTATCGATGATGGTTTCTCACTGAGTTTGCAAACTCACCCAACATTGCAAATATTTTTCAGGGATCCAAGAGTACCCCGTTGGATACACGGGAGTATGTTTACTGCTAGCAAGTCAGAGTTTAAGGTCGGGATCAGTTCATGACTGCATTAGTGTTATTCTGCTTTTGTGTATAAGATTTGTATTTCTGCAATTTCTGCATAATAGTATTGTCATTGTAGAGGGCCTAAATTGTTAAATATTGTATTGTAATGTGATTACTGAAATTATGTTTTGATTGAAAACGTTTTTGTATTAAAGCGGGCCCCAAATTGTTCACTGAATTCCACGCATGTGATTTATTTTTAAAAATAAAAATGTCTAACTGAGTTTTTGAACCGCAATTGACTGCTCTAGCATACCACCCTCGTGAGGCACCCATCGGTATCGGGTTCGGGTCTTGCGGGAGTGAGATGCTACATATTTTATGTCAAGATGTATTTTGGAACCAAATAGAAAGAACTGTGAAGATTTTGGGATAAAAATAGCTGAACCAGGCGTTGGGTCTAACTAGACATGACCTCATGCAATGATACCTAGTGGGTGGAAGCACGCATCAGCTGGAATGAACAAAACGCAGTCGTTGGGCCAACATACAAGCAGCCAAACGGCACAGCATGCAAACGTTGAAAGAAAGAGGAGCCAAATGTAAAGGAAACAAGAAGAAAATGCAGCACAACGAAGACCAAAATGCAACAACTAAAAGGAGTGAAATGTAGAAATAGAGAAGAGTGGGTTTAAAGGGTGTGAGCAGTACCAATGGACCAAGAATTAATTCATAAAACCACTCAACCCAAAATGTTGTCGTTGGAGGGGGTTATGCGTATGTTTTAAAGAAGTGAATAGTTATGTGGTCCATTAAGGTTTAATTGTCCCATCGATGAATAGTGAATGGGGAGAGGGCTGTGTAAGAGGACAGTGAAGGAAAAACGAAGGGGGTTGACGTCAGAGACAAGAGGGGTAACATGAAAAGAAGAGAACGTCTGTGACAGTCCCAACACCCGTAACAATCCTTATGCCCGCGATAGTCCTAACTAGTTAGGAAAAATTATGATATTGAGTAACTAAACTTTTATTTCTTGGTTTACGAAATCCTAGTTATTGAATTTTGAATATTGTGAGATTTTTGTTCTTTATTTCAATCGATTTATTAGTCAAGTATTAATTATTTTTTGGATTATTATTTGATTGTTTGATTTTATAGCTAGATGCGTAACTAGCTTATGATTTTATTCAATCAATCACTAGATTAAACAAATTGACGTTCAAATTTTTTAATCAAAAGTACTAACTAGGATTTTTGTCTACTACGTTAGAGACATGATTCTAGGAAAAATAATTTTCCAGGCTAAATATACATCATATGTATGTTGTCTGGTTCATCGATTTTCTTGATTCGTAAAGCTATTATTTAATTAAATCTGAGATCGTATCCAAGTTATTGATTAATAAGGGTTAATTCAAATACTTGTTTTAGTTAACTAAATATAAAAGAAAATAGGTAAAGAAATTTACAACGATGAATGCTTAACTAATAAATTGGTTATTTTTAGTGTCGATGATCAACGCAAGTTCAATAATGAAGGAGACCAGAAAACAAGATTTGTTCTTATTGATTGTTAGATTCTCATTGTTTTGCTATTAGTTATTTTTCAATTTCTATTCCAATTAAATTTTGTTTAATTCACAATTTAAAACCCCATTTTTATTACGTAACTACTAACATCTGAATTTCTCGTGAAAACGATCCCTACTTTTCACTACTATATTAATTTGTGTTGCAGGAAGTTGATTTTTTTTTATATTTGGTTGCAAGAGACAGCAGTCACTAGAGAGTATGACTTTTGAGAGTATTGATGCTACTAATGTATTTTAGAAAAAATGGTGAATAATTGAATGCAAAAGCTCTCCTTTAAATAGGAATTTCCTTTTACTAGTCGTTGCTTCAATTTTATCATTGACTAACTAACTGAATTGACTTTGAATTTGTTAAAAGGTCTTCCTCACTATCTTTGACAATATCTTCAAATATCTTGTTCATTATATAATCTTTTGACTGTGTCTCAAAGCCAACCATTGGATCAAGTGAATAACAAGTTCCTTCGTCCTCACAGAGATGACAGGGATTATCCATTCTAGATTTTCTAGAATCATTTTTTGTTTTTAAAATAAGGTTGTTAAGATGGTTCCTTGAAAACAGGAGTTGCTAAATGTTTATGCTTTCATTTCAAACAGATAACTAAATTATATAACCTCTTTTTATATCGTTATCTTTATGAATAAATGAGATAATCTAGTTAAATAAATATGAATATTTGAAATGTTATATTATTGATTGTTATCATCAAAATCATTAAAATAAAAGTCGTGAGCTAACAATCTCTCCCTTTTTTTGATGACAAGCAATAGCAGATATAGTTTCCAAATATTTGAGTAACTGTGAAGGATTTCGAAAAGTACCTCTAATCTTTATATGTGCTTACTCACAACCATGATTAGAAGGAACCTCTATTACCATTAAGAAACTTAGATGCAAGCATATAGTTAAACATATGAATATCAAGCATAATATCAAGTCCCTATCATATTAACAAATTTCGAAACATAAAAGCATTTCAAAATTAGCAAAATATATCATTTGTCATCTCCTCTCTACTCTTCCCCTTTGTCATTATCAAAAATAAGGAAAGAAATTAAATATATCAAGTAGAAGAACCATGTAATCATAAAAGAGACAGTGTAGCACAAATATTCAGGGGAAAAAATTAGTCACCATAAACTATAAACAAGACTAAACATGCAAACAAAGTCATTAATACCAATATTCAGGCCATCACGAAATATTTAAGATTAAAAATTCACAAAATATTTAAGATAAAAAATGATTTTCAAGAAAAATATTCCTTGAGAGTGTCAACGAGGGTCTGAAGTAAGATCTTTATGTCATTGATTTGTACATACTGTAGGTCATTGTAGCATGCATTTGATCTTGAGTGAACCTGATGTCTCGCAGCTGTTGTTGAAACATAAGTGTGTTGACATCTTTAGAGGTAATGGAATTCTGGCACTCTTAAGAACGTCCCATAACCTCTGCAACTCGTTATGTATTAACGTCCACCCAAACATTGTCTTTTAGCTTATATCCAAATAGGAAGGAATGGAAGAATGGTATTTGACAAGTTATCATTCCAAATTGTCAAACGAAACACCATAATGGGCAAGTATTTTCATCAAAAACATCCCATAAGGCAAACACCCGTTGGTGTTCTTATGATTCCCTTTTTCTAACTTAAATCAAATAATCATAGCAGGCAGATTCATTCGATTACCTTTGAGCAGATTGTAGATAACATAGGTGTCTATGAGACGACATCTTTCAACAAAGTTGCTCTGTGGAAAAATTGATATGGCAGAAAGTGATGAAAAGCATCTTTGTAGAAGATCCAATTGTCTACACCAGGCTCTCCCATCTAGGTGTTTTCAGTATGAAGATAGATGGATCGAACAGCTTCTGCTGGGTCCAGGTCAACAACATCCCATTTGTGACAAGAAAAATCAGTGGGACCAATAGGGGCCATGTCTAGTAAATTTCCCAATACCTCTTCTGTTATCAAAATCTCGCATTCACAAACCCATAAGACAATCGCCAATTTTCCATCAATAATATCTTTCCTCATGTGAGTGTATAAAGATCTCACCAGCTCATCACACACAGTTTCATTCAAGGTATGGAAATTATGTCAACCTACTGAAAGGAAGTAGGCAAAGATATTAATAACAATATCATAGAATAAGAGAGGAGGCATATGCCCAGCAATCACCTTTCGTTTCTTGTAGTGCATTTTATATCTTGCTTAGCTTCCAATGATCGAAATGTTTTAGGAGGTACTGTGGGCTCTCTGTTCTCTTATAGATGTTCTTTTTCTTTGATCTTTTTGCTGAAGCCTCGAGGATTTCTTCGAAGAGAGTTTCCTTCTGAGTAATAGGATTCTCTTTGGGCTCTTTAAAAGGAGGTTTCTTGCCTCTTTTTATTTCTTCTCTTCTTCTTTTTATGGCACTACTGCTTACCTCGATTCATCATCAAGGTTAGAGTTCTTTTCTTTTTCAACTAAAGGCTCTTTCTCAGTCTGTGTTGTGGAGATACTACTTCTGGTTCGTGGTCTTCTGACCAAGTGAACAACTTCCTCTTCAGAATCATCACCATCTTTCTTCAAAAAAATTTGGAACAGTTCGACCAAGTTGAGGAGTTGATGATGATCGTGGTCAAGAAATTTGAGAAGTTGGAGTCGGCTTGTGTATCAGTGGAGATGAAGGTGAAGGTGTGAACAATGGAGAATAAAATCTTGTAGCTAGAGAATGAGAGAGGGCACTTACTTTCTCTGATAAGATAGGCAACTGCCCTTTACTAAAAGCTTTCTCTAATCAAGTAGGCTCCTTTTCACCTAAAGAGTCCTCTTATTCTTCACCTTCTTTTGATGAACTAGGGTTTGAGTCATCAGAGTCAGGCCTTTCTTCATCAAACTTATGTTGAGAGTCATATCTTTGTTTAGTCTTCAATTTATGGATGAATCGAAAATCATCTCTTCAAGTAACGACGACAGTGGCACATTCTTCTTCTTTCTTTCATACATGTGTAAGGGCTTTTTTTGTGTGGATTTTCCAAAAAAATTGGGACCTTTTTTATTGAAGAGGAAGCAATGGGTTCAGTATGAGTCTTTGGTGATTTTGGTGTGGGTGACATGGAAGATTCTGAAACAAAAGATTCAGGCTCTTGTTTCGCCACAGCTTGAAGTGAGTTTATTTGGTTTCTTTTGAGCTTTGGACTTTGTTTGTGCCTTTTCAAAGAAAGACATTGGAAATTTTTTTTAAAAAAAAATTAAGAAAGGAAGGGTTCGATTGCAGTGAGAGAGAAGGAGCTTCAAGGGACGACGAAGATAAGTTGAAGGGAGGAATTGCTTTGAGATATGTCAAACGATTTCTAAGAGTGGGTTTTATGTGAAGATGAAAGATCACAAACATTCCTAGAGATGTGATTGCTTCTTGTATCTTTTGTCAGTAGTGTACTGAAAAATGACATTACTGCACATGTGTTTTCAAAACACGAAACTACATCATTTAGCAACTGCACCTTCTAGACAAGGTTACTCTTCCCTCTTTGAATTGATAGGAGCCTTCGAAGTAATACTATAGAAGGCGCCTGTTAATATCTTCCTGTTAGTTATAACCTTGAGCTACAAGTCTAATTTTAATTCTTACCATCTTACCATTTTCGTCAAGTTTGTTTCTAAATATCCAAGAGTTCTAAAGATTGATTTGTTTTGTGGATAGGGTACCAGATTCCAAACGTAGTTCCTGTCAAATTAGTTTAGTTGTCCTTCATAGTTGCAGTGCAGTTTTTATTAGCAAGCACGTCTTCAACTATCTTTAATTCTGAATGTGAAATAAAGGCAACATAATTATTTTTGAAGGAGGCTTTGGTTCTTAAACCTTATGCATGATCTCCTATAATATACTGAAGTGTATCATGACCTCTCCATTCTCTTAGTATCCTTCTACTTTGAATATCTAATGTCCTTTATTATATAGGTACATGTTAAGGTGTACTTGGAAAAGAAGTCTTTTCTGTCCTAGTTATGAGTTTGTGGCATATCTTTAGGGATCAAAGGATGCTCTTCATCATCTGAATCAACAACTATTGTTGAGGGAAGTGATTCATCAAATACTACATGTATTGATTCTTCTATCATCTTGATTCTTTTGTAAACTCTAAATCCTTTACTAGCAGAGCTATATGCCAGAAAAATAGCTTCATCAAACCTTACATCAAAATTGTCAAGGTTGTCCTTACCATTATTCAACACAAAACACTTGCAGCCAAACGCTCGAAAGTAAGCAACATTCAGCTTTCCTTTCCAAAGCTCATAAGGGGTCTTTTTGAGAATAGGCTTTATAAGGCATTTGTTCATAATGTAATAGGTAGTAGACACAGCTTCTGCCTAATAGCCATAAGGTTGACCACTTTCATACAAAATGGTTCTAGTCATATCAGTAAGGGTCCTGTTCTTTCTCTCAACAACTCCATTCTGCTGAAGAGTCCTTGGAGATGAGAAATTATGAGTTATATCGTTATCATTATAGAAATCTTCAAACTTTTTGTAATCAAATTCTCCTCCATGGTCACTCTAAATTAAAGTAACATAGTACCCCCTTTCAATATGAATTTTTTTGCAAAACTTCGCAAAGACTTCAAAAACATTATCCTTATTTGCTAGGAAATAAACCTATGTAAATTTAGAGTAATCATCTATTATAACAAAACCATAATGTTTACCATAAAAACTTTAAGTTCTAGTTGTAGGAAAATCCCGGGGTAGGCATCACATGCCCACAGTGCGGAATTTAAAATTTTGAGTCCCGGGACATTCCCGAAAGCCAGGATCCATGTGTATGTATAAACAATCAAACCATAACGACCAAAGGAGACTGTCTCTAACGGTATCCACGCAGAGGTCGGAAAACCTAACCGGGACAAACTCTTTTGACCCGGGAATAGCTAGACTAAAGAAAAGAGTGCTAGCTCTTACCTTAGCCTTGGAGAGCAAATGAAATGATCTTGGTGGAGCCTTGGAGAAGTAGAAGCAATCTTGAATGGAAGAGATGAAGAAGATGAAAACAATTTCCAAAGCTTAACTCTTTAAGCAATTTCGATTCTCTTCTTCCATCACTGCAAGCCTCCTTTCCATTCCTTCTTATATGTGTTTTAACTAATTAAAATACATAGAAAGGCTTGGTGGAGAGGCTACCCACGTAGGAGGCATAAAAATGCCTTAAAATGCTAAATAATGATGAAGTTTGACTTTTCAAACTTACATCTTCTCCTTCCATTTGGTTCCACGAAATGCAACATATATATATATAATTAATTAATTATTTACTTAATTAATTAATATATATAATTGCTGAAGTGGTCCATCAAGCTGGGTCGGGTCTCTACTCGCTCTTAAGCCCCCGCCGCAAAAAATCACCGAAATGGTTTTCAACAATGTCGATGTCGCGATCTCATCGGGACATATCCCAATCTCATCGGGATCCATTTAATCCTATTGCTCTCCGGATATCGGATCTCCGTCTCAAACTATTTTGATTCTCGAATCACTCTTATGCGTGTGACCCATTAGGTTCCGGTTATGTTGGCCACTTAGATTAACACTTAATCTGAGCAAGTCATGGCGGTATCTAGCAACACATCACGACCCCAATTGACCGGAAAGTAATTGGTTTGACTAATGAAACCATATCACGAACCCTTCCATAGACAATTCTGGTGCAATTCGTCCTTTCACCATGCTATACCCCACTTGGTTTGAGTATGGGCAATGTGTCAACTCTTACTAGACCGATCGGATCAAATCTAGTCCAAGTGTAATCAGCTCTCGTCCTAGGACTCATTACTTTATATGTCCATGAAGACCATCTTCATGACATATGTATCTTTCCGATGCGAGACTTAAAGTAATGATCCCGATAAGAGGCCATGGGTATCTCTTCTGCTATAATGTAAGTGGTGAATCCTCTATTGGCTACTCAATTACCTTGAATACCTCAAGTCGCACTCCAATCACCACCCTATGAGCGACCTCGAAAGGCAACAAGGAATGGAGTCAAAGTACATAATCAAGACCAAGATATCCTTGAGTACCTCAAGTCTAAGGATACTTGCACCATTGCTATGATGAGATTATCACCGATATTTGTATAGGACATCCATGTGATGATCTCATAGCAGTCATCCAATGTACTTACTACCACTAGTAAGCATCCACATGTCAAATCTAAATATCTCAATATTTACAGTTTTACGAGATCCACCGCTTGATCCAATCAAGGAGTTTGACGTGCTAGTCTATCCGGATTAACGATGTCGGTCTCATTAATCCTATGACTAGGATAATTTGAATCTTGACATAATTGCACATGATAGGAATCTCAATAGTATGATCACATCATAATTTCCTTCATGCTATGTCATGTATCGTAGACTTCATTAATTTGATTAAAGATCACTATCAATTCATAATAAAATGAACATCAAATAAATGAAATATGCCTTGCTTTATTTATTCATAAAGTCATACATGACTATGAACAAAATGCGCTAAAGGGATTGCCTTTAGGGCACTACTCTAACAATCTCCCACTGACCTAAAGCCAATCGCCTTGGTATCTAATACCATAAGCGAGTACATGAGAATCAAAATTCTTCGTGACAATGGCTTTGTCAACGGATCAGCAATATTCTGCTCTGTGGGAATTCTCTCTATTAGGACATCACCTCGAGCAATGATCTCCCGAATCAAATGGTATCGGCGGAGTACGTGTTTGGACCGTTGATGAGACCTTGGCTCCTTTGATCACAAGAATAGCCCCAAAGTTATCACAATACAATCAGTATGGGTCCATCACGGTAGGAACCACACCAAGTTCAGAAATGAACTTCTTGATCCAAACTGCTTCCTTTGCTGCGTCTGATGCGGCAATGTACTCTGTCTCGGTCGTTGAATCAGCAGTCGTCTCCTGTTTGGAACTCTTCCAACTGACTGCTCCGCCATTAAGTGTGAAAACATAACCTGATTGGGACTTGGAGTCGTCCTTATCAGATTGAAAACTGACATCTGTATGCCCGCTCACTTGGAGACTTCCATCTCCATATATCAAGAAAACATCCTTAGTTCTTCGCAAGTACTTTAGGATATTCTTGATAGCCACCCAGTGACCCTCACCAGGATTCGATTGGTATCTGCTCGTAACACTTAGAGCATATGATACATCGGGTCTCGTACATAGCATTGCGTACATAATAGATCCTACTGCAGACGCATACGGGATCATATTCATACGCATCATCTCATCCTGTGTCCGAGGACACATAGACTTCGAGAGTGTTATCCCATGAACAATGGGAAGAAACCCTCTCTTGGATTGCTCCATGCTAAACCTCTTTAGCACCTTGTCTATGTACGTTGACTGTGAAAGACCAAGCAACCTCTTCGATCTATCTCTATAAATCTTTATCCCAAGGATATAAGTTGCTTCTCCAAGGTCTTTCATGGCAAATTGTTTGGACAACCAAATTTTTACAGATTGTAGCATTGAGACATCGTTTCCTAGCAACAATATGTCATCTACATATAACACAAGGAATACGATCGCAGTTCCATTAACTTTCTTGTACACACAGTGTTCATCCGGATTTTGTGAGAAACCAAACTCTTTGATTGTCTCATCAAAACGGATATTCCAACTCCTGGATGCTTGCTTCAATCCATAAATGGATTTCTGAAGCTTGCATACCTTTTCGCCATCGTGAAATGAAGCTCTCGAGTTGTGTCATGTACATCCTCGGCTGATTTCCATTCGGAAAGTCGTCTTCACATCCATTTGCCATATCTCATAATCATAATGAGCGGCAATGGCTAGGAGTATCTAATGGATTTAAGCATTGCTCTTTGATCAAGGTCTCGTCATAGTCAACTCCTTGTCTTTGACGAAAGCCTTTAGCCACAAGCCTCGCTTTATAGGTAATCACATTACCATCCATGTCGATTTTCTTCTTGAAAACCCATTTGCACCCTATAGGTTTTATCCTTCAGTGCATCAACCAAAGTCCATACTTGGTTTTCATACATGGAATCCATTTGATTTCATGGCACGAAGCCATTTTTCGACTCGAACTCTTCGAACCTCTTCATAGGTGGTAGGCTCATCATCCTCTATGAGCAATACGCCATTCTGTTCACTCACGAAATCCATATCTCTCGAGGAGCAGGCGTATCCTCTTGACCTACAATTTCGTGTGAAGTAGAAGGTTGAATGTTACCTCATCTGTATGAGTTCGCTTTGAGTTGAGCGATTGATCCGCGTCTGTCCGAGCATCTTGAACTTCTTCAAGTTCAACTTTGCTCCCATCGTCCTCTTTAAAAGAAACTCTTTCTCTAAAAGATAGCATGGATCAAACAAACACCTTTTGTTCCTCAAAGAAGGTAGAATTGATATCCTCTTGTTTCCTTAGGATATCCTACGAACAAACACTTGTCGATTTTGCTCCAAGCTTATCTCGACCGTGTCCGCTTCACATAAGCGTGACAACCCCATACTTTCAAATAAGAAGATAAGGTTTCTTGTTAGTCCACATCTCATATGGAGTAACATCAATCGTCTTTGATGGAACTCTGTTTAACAAGTAAACAGCTTGTCTCAAGTGCATATCCCCAAAAGGATTTTGGTAACTGTGCAAAGCCCATCATAGATCGTACCATGTCCAACAAGGTTCGATTTCTCCTTTCTGCCACACCATTATCTTGGTGGTGTGTAAGGAGGGGTCCATTGAGATAATATCCCATTATCTCTGAGATAATCCAAAAACTCTTGGTCTAAGTATTCACCACCACGATCGGATCGTAATGTTTTGATACTTTTACCAAGTTGTTTTTCTACTTCATTTCTGAATTGTTTGAACTTTTCAAACGCTTGATTTGTATCTCATCAGATACAGGTACCCATATCGAGAATAATCATCGATAAAGGTAATGAAGTAACGACAACCACTTCTGGCATGGATGGACATCGGACCACATACATCTGAATGTATTAGGTCTAATAATCCAGTCGCTCGTTCACCCTTTCCCTTAAAAGGTAACTTAGTCATCTTGCCTAATAAACAAGATTCACATGTGTCATATGATTCATAATCGAATGACCTAAACTTCCACTCTTGTGGAGCTTAGCGATGCGTCTCTCATTTATATGGCCAAGGCGACAATGCCATAAGTAAGTTGATTTTAAATTATCTCTTTTATGTCTTTTAGCGTCATTGACATTCATAACCGGATGTGACATATCTAATATGTAAATTCCATTGCATAATGTACCAGTACCATAAAGCATTCCATTTGAACTAATAGAACAACCATTGTTACCAAAAGACAAATGGAAATCAGCTCTATTTAAACAAGAAGCAATGATAATATGTTCTTTGTTAACACGGTACAAAATAACAATCATCCAAGTTAAGTACAAGCCCACTGGGAGTGTCAAAACATAAGTCCCTACGGCTAATGCACGCACTCTTGCTCCATTGCCAACACGCAGTCCATTTCTCCCTTTATGAGTCGCCTCATCGTCCTCGAGGCCTGCATATCATTACATATGTGAGCCACAACCGTATCCAATACCCATATGTTATGATCGAAAGCGATATTAACCTCAATGACAAACATACACGAAGAAGTCGAGGCGGTGATGCCTTCTTACCTTGATTCTTCCAGATAGATTTTGCGATTCGTCTCCAATGACCGGTCTTACCGAATGGAAGCGGTACCTTTTGGTGCGATCTCTTTGGTCTTCTTCTTGCCTTTATTGCACTTTCTTTCGACTTCGAGCCTTTTTCTTCTTCATTTCCTCTTCTTGGAACCAGAGGAAGAAGAATCCACCAATAACAACGCCTTGCTATCTTGCTTGACAACTTGTTACTCTTTGTCTTGGCGATTGATCACTCGGGAATTGTGGTGGATATTTGGTTCATTCGATAGTTCAACACAAACCGTGAATAACTATCGACAAACCAACAAGAATTAAGTCTATACTTAACTCGTAATCCATCACAAAACCTAAGGCGACCAACCTCTCAATATAGCCATTCATTTTCAATGCATATTGCCTGCGCAGATGAACCAGAGTCATCTTCGTTGTAAAGAGCAACCTTGAGGTCTCGAACCGTTCGGACCGTGCTTGCTCATCAAACAACTCTCTAAGATGAAACACTATCGTGTGAGCATCCATAGACTCGTCTTTTCTGCAGCTCGGTGACATCGATGCAAGCATAATGCAGTGGCTATGTCACCGCCTTTTAGATGCTTACGATATGCCTTGATCATCATCGAAGCTCCTTGAGAAGTGGATCCGAAGCGGAAAATCAAGGATATATCCTAGATCCTCAGATCTGAGAACAATTCTCAGATTCCGCAGCCAATCAAGAAAATTTGGTCCGGTTAATTTGTTTGCATCCATTAGTGAGCGAAGATTCACACTAGTCGACATCTTCAATCAACCTAAACGTAGAGAGAGAAAGAAAGTTAGAATAGGATTAAATGTATGCTCATGAGGACTTAAATGACATACATATGGCTCCCACTAGTTTCAACAGAATCCATAACCCTCATTATGAATCCATGAAACAAAATGGCACATTGACCTAGTGGGTCGATATCTGACATTGCTAAGAATGACCTTGAGGTTAGCTCAACAAGTCACCTTAGGTCAATCGGTAGGTATCGGTCATACCAATTGCATCATCGATGACCGACATTAAGAATGACCTTGAGGTTAGCTCAACAAGCCATCTTATGTCTCGGGAGGTATCAGACATACCAATTACATCTTAGACACAACTATCGATCAGTGTTATCAACAGTTGATGTATGCACATACATTGGGTTATCAACACTTGATGCGCGTACATCAAATGTACACTACCCAACTTCACCTCTGTCCACGTTGACCTTGAGGTTAGCTCAACAAATCAACGCTTCTAGGAAAACCGACCCATTAATCCGAAAGTCATATTTTCATGGTTTGAACATATTCGTATAGAGTGAGCTTGAGGTTAGCTCAACAACCCAACCCTATAAGAACTCTAGTTCTTACCATATTAATGGAAGGCGTTAGTTTTCATATTTTAAGTGAGGGATTTTAGGTCTCATCTTTCTAATCTCATCCAAGGATCATAGTCACCATGACTATATGGTCTGATTTAAGGCATTGCATCAATCACATTGAATTTATACCGAAAATCACCCATCATCCCACCAAGGCATGATATAAGTCGACTTGTATGTGTATAAGTCGACTTATGGCTCTGTATAAGTCGACTTATGCATGTGTAAGTCGACTTGTGCAACTGTGCATGAACAAGTCGACTTGTACCATTGTGCAAGTCGACTTATTAATCTGATGCACCAAACAAGTCGAGTTATGAACATATAAGTCGACTTGTTCATTGTGCATTTGGAATTGCTATCAAATCGGCTAATTCTCAATCCGTGCATTTCCAATTCACAATATCCTATACAAAGTATATTATCCTTTATATTAATGTTCTAATGAAACATTTTCATCAAATCATGCTTGCCAAATAGTCATACTATATGAGAAAAACTTGAAACCGATTAATCCACCATTAATCACTAGATTTCCACATAATTCAAGGACACCAAATAATAATGCTAAGTATCTCTAGGTAGGCTACACGTTATCAAGATTACTCCGGCACTTGTCACAAAAATTGTGACGGCCAAAATAACCAAGATAACGGAATAAGCTAACGAGACGCTAAAGTGATCTATTTGATATCCAAAAATTATTGGAAACCTAAATTCAAGAATCTCAACTTGGCATGCATACCACATCAATATAACACATTTTTAATCACTATAAAAATGATTCAAGGCATTGGAACTGAAAATAACACAAGCAATCATTTCAAACAAAACAGCCCCAGCATGTTTCTCAAAATTGCCAAGCTCTGCCTTTTGCTCAAAATGATCATTGAAACACTTTCAATAAATACTGAGAAATTTACATAGGTTAAAACATGTTCCCAACATGCTCCATGAATTTTTCCAGGATTTATTTCCCACAAAAACTTATTGAACCTCAGCAATCTAGCCGAACCAGAATCTGTGTTCTCCAACACAGACATTCCCATCAGCACACAAGTAATTCGGAAATAAATGGTAAATCACCTTGAAAACATTTTTCCATCCACAGAGACATTCACAAACATCTTAGGGACATGTCGGTGAAAACTAATCCGAAAAATTTTTTTTCTAGAATTTATTCTCGAATTTACAAGCATACCTGTTTCAGAAACGTTCAACAAGACAGCATCCGAAACTTGAGGGAATTAAATAGCAAAACCATATCAAATCAAATTGATAAATTCTCATCTTTCACAAACATATTCTATAACATGTTATGAACAATTCTGAGAAATAAATTTCGAAAAAATGCATCTCTATACTGATTCGAAATTCACACAAATAACATGCATCAGCAGCTCAATTCATAATGGAACTCCGACCTAGTTATCATTTCGACTGTTTATACAACACAAGTGGCTCTGATACCACTGTAGGAAAATCCCGGGGTAGGCATCACATGCCCACAGTGCGGAATTTAAAATTTTGAATCCCGGGACATTCCCGAAAGCCAGGATCCATGTGTATGTATAAACAATCAAACCATAACGACCAAAGGAGACCATCTCTAACGGTATCCACGCAGAGGTCGGAAAACCTAACCGGGACAAACTCTTTTGACCCGGGAATAGCTAGACTAAAGAAAAGAGTGCTAGCTCTTACCTTAGCCTTGTAGAGCAAATGAAATGATCTTGGTGGAGCCTTGGAGAAGTAGAAGCAATCTTGAATGGAAGAGATGAAGAAGATGAAAACAATTTCCAAAGCTTAACTCTTTAAGCAATTTCGATTCTCTTCTTCCATCACCGTGCAAGCCTCCTTTCCATTCCTTCTTATATGTGTTTTAACTAATTAAAATACATAGAAAGGCTTAGTGGAGAGGCTACCCACGTAGGAGGCATAAAAATGCCTTAAAATGCTAAATAATGATGAAGTTTGACTTTTCAAACTTACATCTTCTCCTTCCATTTTGGTTCCACCGAAATGCAACATATATATATATAATTAATTAATTATTTACTTAATTAATTAATATATATAATTGCTGAAGTGGTCGATCAAGCTGGGTCGGTCCTACCGCCTGCTGCCCCCCCGCCTAAAAAATCACCGAAATCGGTTTTCAAGAATGTCGATGTCGCGATCTCATCGGGACATATCCCAATCTCATCGGGATCCATTTAATCCTATTGCTCTCCGGATATCGGATCTCCGTCCAAACTATTTCTGATTCTCCGAGTCACTCTTATCGTGTGACCCATTAGGTTCCGGTTATGTTGGCCACTTAGATTAACACTTAATCCGAGCAAGTCATGAGCGGTATCTAGCAATACATCATGACCCCAATTAACCGGAAAGTAATTGGTTTGACTAATGAAACCATATCACGAACCCTTCCATAGACAATTACCGCAATTCGTCCTTTCACCATGCTATACCCCACTTGGTTTGAGTATGGGCAATGTGTCAACTCTTACTAGACCGATCGATCAAATCTAGTCCAGTGTAATCGCTTCTCGTCCTAGACTCATTACTTTATATGTCCATGAAGACCATCTTCATGACATATGTATCTTTCGGCGCCAGAGACTTCAGTAATGATCCCGATAAGAGGCCGTGGGTATCTCTTCGCTATAATGAAGTGGTGAATCCTCTATTGGCTACTCAATTACCTTGAATACCTCAAGTCGCACCCAATCACCACCCTATGAGCGACCTCGAAGGCAACAAGGAATGGAGTCAAAGTACATAATCGAGACTAAGATATCCTCGAGTACCTCAAGTCTAAGGATACTTGCACCATTGCTATGATGAGATTATCACGACATTTGTATAGGACATCCATGTGATGATCTCATAGCGAGTCATCCAATGTACTTACTACCACTAGTAAGCATCCACATGTCAAATCTAAATATCTCAATATTTACAGTTTACGAGATCCACCGCTGATCCAATCAAGGAGTTTGACATGTGTTAGTCTATCCGGATTAACGATGTCCAGTCTCATTAATCCTATGACTAGGATAATTTGAATCTTGACATAATTGCACATGATAGGAATCTCGATAGTATGATCACATCATAATTTCCTTCATGCTATGTCATGTATCAGGGACTTCATTAATTTGATTAAAGATCACTATCAATTCATAATAAAATGAACATCAAATAAATGAAATATGCCTTGCTTTATTTATTCATAAAGTCTGTACATGACTATGAACAAAATGCGCTAAAGGGGATTGCCTTTAGGGCACTACTCTAACACTAGTAGGACCAAATAAATTCATATTTATAAGCTCAAGCAGGTGGTTAGTAAATACAACATTTTTTTAGTGGAAAGCTACTTTTAACTTGTTTTCTTTTTAAGCATGATTCACAAACCTAATTATTCTTAGAGGTTAAATTTGGTAAACCTCTTACTAATTCATTCTGGGAAAATTTTGATAAAATGCTCATAAAGCTTGTTTAAATCTTCTATGTCAGATTAATGATTCATTTTCTAAAGAAACAAAACATTTAACCTTTTTAGAATATATGTCTTCCAGTTGAGCAATATATATATTCTGATTTCTAGGACTAACAAATATTATGTTATCATTATGATTATCAATTATTTCACAATGAGATGCATAATATGTGACTCTATACACTTTCTCATATAACTGACTTACACTCAGAATGTTATGTTTCAAACCATCAACATAGAGAACATTATCAATAGAATTAGAGTCCCAAGGCACCAATTTTAGTGACCTTTGCTTTGTTTCTGTTAGCAAAGACAACATGAAGTGAATCACACGTTAATACAGCACTTAGAAAGCGATATTAGAATGCACGAGAAGGGGGGTTGAATTGTGTATTCCCCTTTTTATAAATCTTTTCAGAACTATTTGTTAGAAATAAAATTCTTTACAGAATGTTTATAGATTCTGATTTATCAAACTTTTCAACACTATGTACATGAAAACTAAGTAATGATAAAATTTGAAACTGAAATAGAGATAGAGAGTAAGAGTGGTAGACACGAAGATTTATCCTGGTTCACCCCAAACCGTGGGCTACGTCCAGTCCTCAGAGTTTTTTCTGAGATTTCACTATCTCTTCAATCGTTACAAATATTCTTTTCACGAGCCTCTTCAGGTCTCTACAACCAGTATTCTTTCACACTTAGCCTCTGCAAGCTATCTGTACAACTTTTCTTCTCAGAAAAATATTTGAACACTTGTTACAGAAAAATAGCACTCAGCTAAATCACTTTTTCACGTAGTAGTTTTCCTCGCTATTTCGTGTAAGTATCTGTAAGTTTTTTTTGTGTAACTGTTTGTATAACTTTTTGTAACTTTCTGTAACTTTGCAATCTTCGACTTCGACTTGTATTTATAGCCTTCGTCTCCAACTGCTTCTTGATTCTTGAATCTTGAATCTTGAATCTTGAAAGAAACGGTTAATCAGTTGAGTTCTGTAACTAACTCGAACTGACTCTTGCGTCTGCTTCTTTTCAACGTTTGCATCTGCTTTTGTATCTGCGTCTGCGTCTGCGTCTGCTTTTGCATTTGCGTCTGCGTCTGCGTCTGCGTTTGCTTTGTATCTGCGTCTGCGTTGCTTAGCGTCTGTATCTTTCCCGCGTCTTTCATTGTGTCGTCTTCGTCTGTGTTGACTTTAACTGTTTCAACTTCGTCTGTGTTTTAATTAAATGCGTAATAAATCGTATGCGACTTTAGTTATTTCAACTTGCGTATGTCGAGTTAAATCAGTAATAAAATGCGTATGCGACTTAAATGCATTTTGTTTTCTTTTTATTTGTTCTCTTTTTGTTATACATCAAAATCATATTTATGTAAAGTCATTTTGACTTAACAATCTCCCCCTTTTTGAGTATAAAAAATTATATACAAGAAAAGAAAACAAAAATTTACAGATGTTGCAAAAGTAAAACAAAACTTATCTTCTTCCTTTCTTCGTCTGCTGTGGTCACACCTTCTTTGTTTCTTTGTCTGAACATCCTCTCCTCTTCTGTTCATTTTCTTCTTTTTCTTCTCTCCCCCTATTTGTTATAATAAAAAATGATTAATGATTCTGGCTCTTCAGCAGTTCTACTATCATCTTTTTCAGATCATTCATCGTCTCCTTCATGTCGTTGAGTTCACCACGTAATCTGCTAACTTCATCTGGTGGATCAACCGATGAGGAGGCTTGATCAATATCTGCTGATGGAGGAGTGAAGGAAATTGAAGTAGTGTAAGCATCAGAGGATAGAATGTAGTCTTCATTGATCTCAAAGGTAGGTGGACGAATGAACGTTTCAGCTTCAAGAAGATTTAAGTCAAAAGGAACAGCATCGATGAATCGCCTTCCTCGGGGGGTAATGCTTGTGATTGTATAGACAGTGTATTAGACAAAGGGCTAATACGTAGAACTGTCTGAACAAGGTACTCAATAAATGTTCATATTCTTATTCTTCCCCCTACTGGACAGTCTTCCTCCTTATTAGTATAGCTGCAACTCGCTTTATCTGGATTCTGTTCAGAAGCGCATGCCTCATCAATTCTTCGCACTTCTTCTGCAATTTGATCCGCGGACAGATCATCACTAGCATCTTCTTTAGGAAATAATTTTGACTTCCCCTTAGTGAAATCTAGTGGATATCTTGGTTGTATATCTGGTGCAACCATTATCTTTGTGTTTTCTGTGATTAGGGAAATAGTACACGGATGGCAGGGACGTTTTGAAGGATATAGCATAGTAGCAGCAAACCCCAAAGTATCGTAGAAGATCTTTTCATCTTCTTTGAGTAACTGCCATGTGTTACTATTAATCTCCATAGGTCGTACCACAGCTACTATCTTCTTCACTGGTTGAACACCGATTGTAATAGCAGTCCTTCGTCTGGTAACTACTTCCACCATTTTGATCTTCAACTTCTGTTTCCTCAAAAACTTATGGTAGTTGTATACCATCAGATACGGTTTATCATCATCCGAATCTGATACTGCTGTTGCTTCTTGATGTGCTTCAGTAGGAGTCACCTAAACCGGGCTTTCCTCTACTGGCTCCTCCTGTTGAGCAATAGGTGTTTCCTGAACCGTGCTTTCCTCCACTGGTTCCTCTTGCTGAACAATAGGGGTTTCTGAATCAGATCTCGCTTTCGATTTCTGTTTCTTCTCGAACAGTATCAATAGTTTCTTTCTGTTGACTAACTTCCTCAGCAGTTGAAATAGTCTTCTTTCGACTAACCTTCTTAGTCTTTGTCTCTGCTTCAGTCAGTCTTACCGATTTCTTTGTTGGAGATTTTCCTCTCTCAGATTTTGACTTTCTCTTCCTCTCAGTCTCTTTGGATTTTCTGGCTGTGTCTTCTTTCAAAATAGAGACTAAGGATCTTGTGGCTCTGGGTGCACAAGATTGAGAGGTTTCTTCTTGACTCTGTTCTCTAGCAATCTTTTCTTCTTGTTGCCTCAGAGTCCTAATCCTTGGTGATCTCTTTGCCTTCTTCACAACTTCGCTCAAAAGACTTTCTCCTCGTCTTTTTGGCACACTTTGTTCTGTCCTCTGGGATTGGCTTTCTTCGAGATGAGGACTCGCCTGTTTCATGAGAGGTCTTCCTAACACTCTCCTTAGTTCATCCGCAGCGATTTGGTACTCACTTGGAGATTGAGAACTTAAGCGGAGTCTTCTTCAATACACGCCCCCTCGCTCTTGACTTCCTTGAAGAGTCGGCTTGGTCTTTGTCTCATCGTGCTCGGACCCATTCGCCGTATCGTGTGTGCATCGATCTTGCTCTTCACAGAACAATTCTTCTATTTCCTTGGTGCGATTTAATACCGATTCCTTAAAAATCCTCGTCAGAAGCATGCCATAAGGATAACTAGATGATTCCTTTATCCCCTTAATCATATAATGAAGGATCAAGAAGGGTAAATCTATGGGATTTCGATTCAGTAGGTAGAACAGACATTGTTCATCTAGAGTGGTCACCAAATGTCTTGAACCAACTCTGGGTAGAATGCAATTAAACAAAATTGCGTGAAGCAGCCTAGCCTTTGGAATCAAATTGGATGTCTTCCTCTCCCATGGATCATTTGTGCCATATAGTTGCCTTCTGATATCTTCCTCTTTCATACCGACTTGGGACATCCATCTGGATTTGGTAGACAGTTTCTCACCAACCGATGGACAATCGATCACCTTCTTTATAAGCTCCTTTGTCACAACAACAGATATTCTATCTACAGAAGATACGATGGTGTTGTTTATTAGATGAGCATTCTTCCAAAACTCATATACCTCATTCGTATCTGAGTTCTTGCGTGCGGAAGAAGTTCCTCCAACCAGCTCTTATGATTTCTAGTTCTACATCCATGCCGTCTCTTCTTAGTGACTCAAAGTTCACATGTCTTTCATAAATCATAGCTGCTTCCATTGTATAGAGCAAAAACTGCCTTCTTACGGAGAGCTTTTGAGTGAGATGTTTTGAGAGAATTGGTAAAGCGTAAATGAACCGTCGGAGATGATGAAAAGACTGCAATAATTTCACCTTCACCTACTTGTAGGATTATGGTCCGTGGGTTCTAGAATCATTAAAACCTCGAGATTATCGATTTTTCCTCCAAAATCTTCCTTGTGAGAGAAGTTACCAACAGAACTTCATCAGTAACTAACGTCGTTAGTTCTGACGTTACTTTAGTCCTGACCGTTCACTTAACATAACTATGTTAAGGTTGCGTCTTATCTTCTGGAACCGTTCTTCACTCAGTGGTTTAGTGAAGATATCTGCCCACTGAAGCTCTGTTTCAACGAACTATAGAAGCACCACTTTCATCTGAACATAGTCTCTCAGGAAGTGATGTCTGACTTCTATATGCTTCACTCTGGAATGCTGAATTGGATTCTTTGATAGATTGATTGCACTGGTGTTGTCGCAATAGATTAGAATCTCCTCTTCTTGCACTGAATAGTCTTCGAGTTGATACTTGATCTACAACGTCGTGGCGGAAGAAAGAATCGGACATATATATTCTCGCTTCACGGTTGATAGAGCAATTGAGCTTTGTCTCTTGCTTGACCAGAGACTAGATTTCCAAGAAAGTGACATCCTCTACTTGTGCTCTTCCTTTCGATTCTATCTCGGCATAGTCCGCATCGCAATATCCGATTAACTCGAAATCTTTACCTTTCTCAAACATTAAGCAAAGATCGGTAGTACCTGCGAGATATCTCAAAATTCTTTTAACAGCAATAAAATGAGACTCTCTAGGATCGGCTTGAAATCTTGCACACAAGCATACACTGAACAAAATATCAGGTCTACTTGTTGTAAGATACAATAAAGAACCGATCATCCCTCTATATAGGGTTTGATCCACCTTCTTACCAAGTTCGTCTTTCGACAAAAGGTTTGAAGGATGCATCGGAATTGCCATAGGCTTCACATTATTCATATCAAATTTATTCAACAACTCTTTCACATACTTTTGTTGATGAATGAAGATCTTCTCTTCGGTTTGCTTAACTTGCAACCCAAGAAAGAACTTTAACTCACCCATCATACTCATTTCAAATTCTTTCTTCATTAGACTCTCAAACTTTAAGCACAACTCTTTTGAAGTAGCACCAAAAATGATATCATCAACGTAGATCTGTACTAAGATAAAATTATTCTGAAAATTCTTCCTAAAGAGCGTCTTATCAACTTGACCTCTACTGAAACCATTTTCTATTAAAAAGGTACTCAGACGATCATACCAAGCTCTAGGAGCTTGCTTCAGGCCGTATAAGGCTTTTTGAAGTCTATAGACATAGTCTGGGTTTTTAACATCTTCGAAGCCAGGTGGTTGTTTCACATACACCTCTTCATCTATAAAGCCATTCAGAAACTTTATATCATGGCAGATCGCATATGCCAACAAAATCCTTATAGCTTCAAGTCTCGCTACTGGAGCATATGTTTCATTGTAGTCTATTCCTTCTTGCTGATTATAGCCTTGTGCTACTAATCTAGCCTTATTTCGACTCACTCGTCCTGATTCGTCTAACTTATTCTTAAAAACCCATCTGATTCCTATAATGGATTTCTTAGATGGTTTCGGAACTAAGGATCAGACGTTATTCCTAGTAAATTGATTCAGCTCCTCTTGCATGGCTAACACCCAAGCTTCGTCTTGAAGAGCTTCCTCAACCTTCTTAGGCTCTACTTCAGAGATAAAAGCTACATTAGCTTCTCTTCTGAATCTGGACCTTGTCCTAACTCCTTCTAAGGTCTCACCGATAATTACTCTTCTGGATGAGAACTTTTATACTTCCAATTTCGTCTTAGTTCAATAGTTTCCGGATTATCCTCAATTTTGTTCTCATGAGTGTCTGATGAAGGAGTTTCTGTGATATCATCTAAGTTCTTTGAAGGACCTTCATTCTCCATGTCATCTTCCTTATGGGGTTGAGAACTATCATCAAACTTGACATGGATCGTCTCTTCAACAGTTTTTGAAGTAAGGTTGTAAACTCGATATGCCTTAGACGATGATAAGTAGCCTAGAAAGATTCCTGGATAGGTCTTCGAATCGAATTTATCCAACAGCTCTTTTGTATTCAAAATAGAACATTTGCACCCGATTGGATGAAAGTAAGATATGCTTGGTCTTTTTTCATTCCATAACTCATAAGGAGTCTTCTTCAACATGGATCGCAACAGAATTCTATTCTGAATATAGCATGCTGTATTCACAGCTTCTGCCCAGAAATACTTAGAAAGATTCATCTCACATAGCATGGTCCTTGCCATCTCTTGAATCGTCCTATTCTTCCTTTCAACAACTCCATTCTGTTGTGGAGTTCTAGGGGCCGAGAAGTTGTGGGAAATTCCATTCTCCTCACAGAATACTCTAAACTTCTCATTTTCAAATTCTTCACCATGGTCACTCCCGACATCAAGCTATGGACATTCCTTTTCATTCTCAGAAACTTTCTGGATAAGGTTCTAAAGCACTTAAAAGACTCATCTTTGTGTGATAAGAATAATATCCAACAAAATCGAGTAAAGTCATTAACAATAACAAGTCCATATTTCTTTCTGCCAAGACTTATTGTCCTTGTTTGACCAAATAAATCCATATGTAACAATTCTAAAGGTCTAGATGAGGTTACAAAACTTTTAGAAGAAAAAGAGGTTTTAATTTTTCTTCCTTTCAAATAATTTTCACAGAAAAATTCTTTGTCAAAACTTATTTTTGGCAAACCTCTTACCAAATCATGTTTTACCAATTTTGAAATATGTTTCAAAGAGACATGACCTAGCTTTTTATGCCAGATTAGTCTTTCTTCTTCAGAAGATATAAAACATGAAATATTTTGACTTTGAAAATCTTCTAAATTAATTTTGTAAAGATTGTTTCTTCTCTTAGCAGAGAAAAGTATAGACCCATCTTTGTTTACGACTTATGAAGATTTTGATTGAATGTAACTGTGAAACCGAATCACATAACCGATCGACGCTAATCAAGTTATGCTTCGACTATCAATAAGCAATACATTATTTATGCATGCAAAGGAATCTTTACCTATTTTCCGATTCCAATAATTTTGCCCTCTTGGTTGTCTCCAAAGTTACCGATCCTCCTTTCTTATACAAGGTCTAGGAACATAGACCTTCTTTCCGCCATGTGTCGCGAGCATCCACCGCCTAAATACTAATTGTGCTTTGCCGTATCTTCCAAGGAAGGATATCTGCAGGAGAAACTATTTTATTTTTGGTACCCAAATTTTCTTGGGTCCTTTACGGTTAGTAGTATGCATATGATGTGATCTTTGATGCATATAACTAGGGCGTTGATTAAAATGAATTATCCTATAACTTTCTTTTTGAAAGAGATTTTTACTTAGACCGAGTCTTGTTTCCTGTAAACCCTAATCTAGTCTTATCACTTTCGGATGTCTACATTTTCCAAGTATTTCATTCATTTTCTTTGTACTTTCGTGAAAGTAGCTAAATCACCGATAAATTCTTAATCCTTAGTTTAAGTTGATTGATCTCTTGATCATCTACAAATTTCCTTTTATCTTCTAATTGTTTCTTTAAACAAATATTTTCTCTCTCTATACCTCAAGATGTCTAATATTTTCTACATACTTTTCTTTAACAACTTGTCTTGCTTCGAATAGCATGAGAATCTTCTAACAGCTTCCGAGTATGCATCATGCAAATTATCGTAGTCGATTTTACCTCCTCATCACTATCTTCCTCGACCATCGTGCGATGTTCGCGTATTACGATGACTTCGGAACTCAGATCCGATTTAGATGAATCTAGGTCCTCCCAAGTTACCATCATGCTTTTCTTGCCTTCTCTACTCTTCTTTGGTTTCTTCTTGAGAATAGGACATTCGGACTTATAGTGTCCAGGCTGATTGCACTCGTAGCAGATAATAGAAGACTTCTCTGGTTTAGCTTCATCTTTCTCATTCTTTCTGAATGTCTGGTTCCCTCTGGACTTCTTTTTCCACATGCGTCTTATCTTTCTGGAGATGAAAGATAATTCGTCATCTTCATCACTTGACTCTGATTCTGATTGGCTGGAGTTGTCATCCTTTGATTCTTCAATTTTCAATGCTTTTGATGACTTCCTCCTTCTCGAGTCTTATGATTCTTCCGTCCGCCTTCATCATATCGACTTATCCCGCTTGGGCTTGTCTTGCCGTTGAGTTCAACTTCATGAATCTTTAGAGATCCCAAGAACTCATCCTTTTTAACACGCCAAGTCTTTGGCTTCAGACCGCAATAACTTTAGGTCTCCATCTCTTAGGAAGACTTCTTAGAATCTTTCGAACATGATCTTGATTGTTATACGTCCTTCCAAAAGCTTTCAATCCATTGACAATTGTTTGAAATCTTCCAAACATTTGATCAATAGATTCTTCATCTTCCATTCTGAAAAGTTCATATTGGTGCACAAGAATACTTATCTTGGATTCTTTAACTTGGCTTGTGCCTTCGTGAGCAATGGACAATGTATCCCACAACTCTTTTGCAGTGTCGCATCCGTGGACTTTGTCGTACTCGCTTCTGCTTAGGACACACGTCAAGAAAAATTTTACCTTTGAATTTAGCTGTATTCTTGCTTTCTGATCAACCGTCCATCTGTTCCGTGGAATAGAATTGCCTTCTTCATCTACAGGTGTATAAGGTCCGTTCTCTATTACATCCCAAAGGTCGACATGAGTAGATTCAATGAATAGCCGCATCCTATCTTTCCAATAGTGATAGTCTTCTCCGTTGAATGCTGGAGGTCTAGTGACTGATGCTCCTTCAGCGATGTATACATGTGATTCCGCCATTATCTTTAATCCACACTTCGCCAAAGTGATTCTTGGATACCTTGCTCTGATACCAATTGAAGTGAATCACACATTAATACAGCACTTAGAAAACGATATTAGAATGCACGAGAAGGGGGGTTGAATTGTGTATTCCCTTTTATAAATCTTTTGTAACTATTTGTTAGAAATAAAATTCTTTACAGATCGCTTATAGATTCGATTTATCAAACTTTTCAACACTATGTATATGAAAACTAAGTAATGATAAAATTTGAAACTGAAATAGAGATAGAGAGTAAGAGTGGTAGACACGAAGATTTATCCTGGTTCACCCCAAACCGTGGGCTACGTCCAGTCCTCAGAGTTTCTTATGAGATTTCACTATCTCTTTAATCGTTACAAGTATTCTTTCCACGAGCCTCTTCAGGTCTCTACAACCAGTATTTTTTCACACTTAGCCTCTGCAGGCTATCTGTACAACTTTTCTTCTCAGAAAAATATTTGAACACTTGTTACAGAAAAATAGCACTCAGCTAAATCACTTTTTCACGTAGTAGTTTTCCTCGCTATTTCGTGTAAGTATCTGTAAGTTTTTTTTGTGTAACTGTTTGTATAACTTTTTGTAACTTTCTGTAACTTTGCAATCTTCGACTTCGACTTGTATTTATAGCCTTCGTCTCCAACTGCTTCTTGATTCTTGAATCTTGAATCTTGAAAGAAACGGTTAATCAGTTGAGTTCTGTAACTAACTCGAACTAACTCTTGCGTCTGCTTCTTTTCAACGTCTGCGTCTGCTTTTGTATTTGCGTCTGCGTCTGTGTCTGCTTTTGCATTTGCGTCTGCATCTGCGTTTTCTTTGTATCTGCGTCTGCGTTGCTTAGCGTCTGCATCTTTCCCGCGTCTTTCATTGTGTCGTCTTCGTCTGTGTTGACTTTAATTGTTTCAACTTCGCGTGTTTTAATTAATTGCGTGCAATAGGCCTGCGTTCCGACTTTAGTTATTTCAACTTCGCTGCATGTCTAAGTTCGCTCGTAATAAAATCTGTATGCGACTTCGCATTTTGTTTTTCTTTTTATTTGTTCTCTTTTTGTTATACATCAAAATCATATTTATGTAAATTCATTTTGACTTAACACAACATTACCTCCATATTTGCTTTTAATATAGTTGAAGTGTGATACTTCACCTATCATATGTCTTAAACAACTACTATCAACTATCCATTGATTTTCTCTTGTCATTGTTCTGAAGCAAATCTGCAGAATGTACTATCTTAATTTAGGTACCCAAAATTTTCTAGGTCCTTTAAGGATAGTAGTCTGACCTGTTGGTCTATAAACATATATTTTAGACAATTTACTTATTCTATATATGTTACAAAAGTGACTAATATATCTATGTTTGCCACATTAGAAGCACAAAATAGATGAAGGAGAGTTACTGTCATTTTTTCCATGCATTAAGTTACTGTTGTTTTGATTATGACTATTGTTGTTTAAAGAAGTTCTTGTACATCTTAATGTTATAATTTTCATCATATCCTAGTCTTGCCTTATCAAAGACTCCTTTACCATTACTAAGTAATGCATCAAGATTATTCTTTCTATCAACAAAATTAGCTAGATCCTTTTTTAGAGATATGATTTTTACAACAAATTTCTTTTCATATGATTATATGCTAATTCTAGCTCAACAACCTTTTCTTCTAATTGTTTTTACTTTTTTAAAATCATTCTCAAGCAATGCATTTTCTAGCTGAGTTACTTTTTCTTCCAAAAAATCTTTTTCGAATACCTTTTGCTTATAGTTACTTTCAATCTTAGCAAGAGACATATTCTTAGTTAACATATTCTTATTCACTGATTCTCGTGATATAATTTTATTCTTCAAATGTACATCATTGTTTTAGACTTCTCAACCTCTTTAAAATACTACACAGTTAATTTCTTATGCTGAGTTGTATACCTCATCTTCTCTTGAATCATCCATAAGACAAGTATTGTTTATTTCTTTAGGCTCTTCTTCATCAAAAATTTCAAAATCTTCATCATACTAAATTGTAATCATAACTTGCTTTCTAGGTCTTCTATTTTCAGTTTTGTCTTTTTAAAGAAGGGGGAGACATTCTGGTCTGGTGTGTCCAGGCTTCTTGCAATGATACTATATAATTTGAGTATTCTGTGTATTGCTACTTCCTTTTGACCTGTTATTTCCATATTTCTCGTTTCCTTCTCTTTTCTTTATCAGCTTCTTTTTATAAAAATGTGCATACTTTCTAACCATAAGACTGAATTCATCATCTCCATTTATCTACAACTCAATGTTGCTTTCATTACCATTCAATGGAGCTGATTCATCTGCAGCTTTTAGAGTCATTCTTCTTTTTTAGGAGAATCCTTCATCTCGTCTGAGCCATGTTTCATGGATCATCAAATTTCATCTTAGCCAATTAAGTGAAATAATGTCTAGATCCTTTGCAATTTCTAGAGTTGCTACGTTGGGTCTCTATTCTTTTGACAATTAACTTAGGATCTTTGTTATGAGCTCATAGTTTGGATATATCTTTCCCAAGTTCTTCAAGACTATGATGATATTGTTGAATCATCCAAAAAAAATCTTCTATGGTCTCTCTCTATTTTATGCTAATAGTTTCGTTATGATGTGCTAAAAGACTTATCCTGTGTTTCTTTTCCTCATTTGTCCCTTCATAGGTAATCTAAAATTTGTCTCACATTTCCTTTCCTATAGAACAATAGGATATCTTATCATATTCATCTGTAGAGAGTGCATAAATAAGATGATGTCTTGTTTTGGCATTCAGCTGCGTATTTCTTCTATCAACATCAGTCCACATCTCTACATCATTAGTAGCAAGAAACATATCTCTTACTTTGATAGGTTGCCAGACTTCAATATCCATAGATTGAAGACATAGTGTCATTCTCTCATTCCAATAGGAATAGTTGTTTCCATTAAAATAAGTAGGCTTTATGACGGATTCTCCTTTAAGACTTCTCAAGTTGTTTGCAATTATCTATAACATGTTGCAAAACACAATAAATGTGAAATTGAGTTCTAATATCAAATGATGAAGCAAACATATACAAGATGGGGGTAAATTGTGTATGACTTGAAAATTTTTTCAAGTTACTGTCAATTCGTATTAACGATAGATAGTTGTTAAATTTTAAAATAAAAGGAACCTCTTACAATTTCAAAACAACAGTAGCTATAACGTGGAAATTTAAAAGCTAAGGGAAGAGAAAGAATGACATAACCAATTTATATTGTCTCGACTTATAACCAAGTCTACGTTCAATCCCTAAGTATCCAACTTGAGTATTTTATTAAAAATCTCCAAGTAGTAATTTGACGAGCCTCTCCAAACTCACAAGTACATCTTTTACAAGATTCTTCAACATTTCATACTAGCATTATTTGACCAGCTTTTATAAGTTCTCAACAAATGAAAGTGAGATATGCTCAATATGAGCTTCAATAAATAATGATCTTTCTCAATAGAGTGTTTCACTTTCTAAAGCACAAAGAGTATGACTTTTAGAGTATTGATGCTACTGATGTATTTTAGAAAATCTGGTGAATAATTATACATAGTAGCTCTCCCTTAAATAGGAATTTCCTTTTACTAATCGTTGCTTCAATTTTATCATAAAGTAACTACTTAATCGACTTTGAATATGTTAAAGCGTCTTTCTCACTATTTTTGACCACATCTTCAAATATGTAATTGTTTGGATAGTCTTTTGACTATGTCTCGAAGCCAACTATTAGATCAAGTGAATAGTAGGTTCCTTTGTCTGTACAGAGATGATAGGGACTATCCATTCCAAATTTTGTAGAATTGTTTTTTATTTTTCAAATAAGTTTGTTAAGATGGTTTATGTAAAATAGGAATTGTTAAATATTTATCTTTTCATTTTAATCAGATAACTAAATTATATTTCTTTTTATATCATTATCTTTCCGAATAAATAAGATAATCCAGTTAAATAAATTTGAATATTTGAAATATTATATTATTGATTGTTATCATCGAAATCATTAAAATAAAAGTCTTGAGGTAACACGATATATAGAGTTGCAAAACGCTTAAATTAGTTCTTGCATTTAATCTCTTAACCCTGTCGATGTTATTCCTCTTCTAATATATTATTCTCAATATATGTTTTCCCTTTTCATGTTCATAGAGACTTATTTTGCTATTAATAGCTTCTTATATGAATTTATCCAACCTCTCATAGAGTTTCTGAACAGATCGTTCAATATTGCGTATTCGTGAAATAGGCAATACATTGGGTAATTTGTTAATGATCAAATCAACATTAGATATAAATTAGAATGAAGGGCGTATTACATTTCCTAACAAATCTTTATTTTAGTGCTCCAATGTATCTTAATTTCTTTTGGTTAATTAGGAGACATTACATATCTCATGCAAACTTCTTATGAAACCTGTCTTGTAAAAAGGAATGTCATATAAAAGTTAAACAGTTCTGTATTACTGAGATCTCATTCAGGTTATACTTTTAGTTAATTTAAAAAATAATTAATGAGAAACAATGTCTTCTATATGATGTCTTTTTTAATATAAACGTTCAGCAATAAAATAGATTCACCAAATGTAGAGAAAAGTAAAAGACAAGCTATAAGGTTCACTGAATGGACAAAACAGAAAAAGTGAAGGTCGTCGAAGAAACCTATAAAGAAGGTATTCTAAATGAAAAAAAAAAGAGTCGAGGAAGAAAAGTCGGATTTTTTAGGAAGCTGATCATATCATAAATGTCTAAACTTAGGTAAATGCACAATTTTGCATGCATGTCAACCTCAAGCTTCTTTAATTATGATCCTCATTCCTAAGTGAACATCCTCCCTTTTCTTTCTATGAGCACATGCACATCACCCTTCATGTTTCCCAATATTATCCAAATCTCAAAGCTTTTCGGTGGTAGTTTCATAAAGAGATCCAGAGTGATTCTATTTTTATTTTTATTTTCTATACATAACATGAATTACGTTCATATCTAACATTGATCATCTCAAACAATTTTTGGCAAGAAGTGCATGTTGAGTATTGTCTCAAAATCAGAATCCCAGCTTCTTAAAGTCAGAAATCTTAGCTTGCTTTCAATGATTGTTGAGTCAAAAATGGTGGTTTGATTTTTCGATGAATTTTGGTGCAGCCGGCTTTCACATTCACCCATGAAATTCTCTATAAAAGAGAAGCAACATCAACAAAGGAGAGTAGAAAGCAGAAGATTTCTGGTGTGAGAAGAGAGCAGAAGTTGTTTAGTTTGAGAGAGTAGAAAAATTTTCCAAAAGTGAGAGAAAGAAGTCATTTTGAGAGGAGGAAGAATATATATATATATATATATATATATATATATATATATATATATATATATATATATATATTTGTTTTCTTTTCCTAGTAGGAGTTGTTTTCTTTTCCTAGTAGGAGTGGGTGAGCTTGGTTAATTTGGGTCTTTTGAAAAATTGAGTGATAAACACTGTTGTATGCTCTCATTAATTATAGTGAAATACTCAGTCGTCTCCAAACTGAACGTAGGTATTGCCGAACCAGTATAAAAATCATGGTGTTCTTGTTGTTGTTTTATTTTTACTCCAAATTTATTAACGTTTCCGCACAACAAGTGGTATCAGAGCTCCAGTTTTTTCGACTAGGGTGTTGTAAGAGTGAAAATATGTTAGAGCTACAGTGTTGATGAATAGTGTTACTAAACAGTGTTGGTGTTACAGTGTCGATGCTACAGTTTGTGAATGATCTTTGTGCTACTGATCCCCAGAATCTTCGCACCAAAGACGGTACTATAGTCCTCGTGAATAGTATCAATGATATAGTGCTGTGAATAGTATTAGTACGTATTTGTGGACAGTGACGAATAGATGACTGGAGATAAAGATGAGTTCGTTAAGAGGGAGTCGATTTCTTTATCGTCGACACCTACATCCAATAGACATCCAATCGCTACTACAAGGTTAGAAGTTGATAAATTTAATGGCTCTAATAATTTTGGTATATGGCAGTGTGAAGTTATGGATATATTGTATCAACAAGAGTTGGATATGATTCTGGAAGATAAACCCGAATTTATGGATGACAAGCAGTGGACGCGAATTAATCTCCATGCTTGTGCCTCTATTCGATCATTCCTTCATAAGGAGTTGAAATATCCTTATATGAAGGAAACGTCTGCTAAGGAGTTATGGACGAAATTGGAGGAAAAGTATATGACCAAGAGTGTAGAAAATCGGCTCTTCTTGAAGAAGCGACTCTTCTGATTTCAGTATCGTCCACGTATTTCTATGCATGAATACGTAAATGATTATAATAAAATACTTGCTGATTTAGGAAACCTTGATGTGAAAATTCTTGATGAGGATAAGGCATCATGTTTGTTAAATTCATTGCCTGATGATTATGATCATTTGACAACTACTTTGTTGTATGAAAAATTCGAGGTGAAACTTGATAAGGTTTCTGTGACATTGGTGAATCATGAGTGTCGTAAGAAGAAACTGAAGACTCACAATTTACAAACTGAGGCACTCACTGCAAAGGGACGAACAGAGAAAAGAAAACATGAAAAGCGGGAAAAATCTCATTCAAAGTAACAAGGGGAGTTTCCTGCTAAAGATGAATGTGCCTTTTGTCGTCAAAAGGGTCATTGGAAGAAAGACTACCCTAAATTGAAGAACAAAGAGAAGGAAAAAGTGGGTTCTGTAGCAAATGTTGCAAAATCTGGAGATGATAATTTCGAGTTTGCTTTGACTAGTTCATTGGTAAATGGTCACTACAAAGAGTGGATTTAGAATTTAGGTTGTACTTATCATATGTGTTCCATTCAGGAATGGTTCTCTAGCTTTCAGGAGTTGGATGGTAGAGTTATTTTGATGAGAAATAATAATGCCTACAAAACACAAAGGATAGGCAAAATCTGTTTGAAGATGCATGATGGAACAGTCAGAGAATTGAGTAATGTTCAGTATGTACCGAATATGAAAAAAAATCTTATCTCATTAGGATCATTGAAATCCAAGGGTATCAAGATCACCATAGAGGGTGGAGTTCTTAAAGCTGTGTACGGGACACTTGTAGTGCTGAAAGGTACAAGACGAACTAACTTGTATTTTTTGTAGGGGAGTACAGTTATTAGTGGAGCAGCTATCACTGAAGCTACTAACGTAGATAGCTCAGATACTACAAGGTTATGGCATATGCATCTTAAGCATGCTGGTGAAAAAGCATTACAAGGATTGGTGAAGCAAGGCTTATTGAAAGGCGCAAAGGCATGCAAATTGAAATTCTGTGAACATTGTATATTGGGTAAGCAAATTAAAGTGAAATTTGGCACTACTATTTACCACACTAAAGGCATTTTAGATTATGTTCATACTAATATTTGGGGACCTTCCAAGAATGCATCTTGGGGAGGTAGCCATTATTTTGTCTCCTTTATTGATGACTTCTCTAGAAGAGTATAGGTATACACCATGAAGCATAAAGATGAAGTCTTAAAGATATTCCTGAAGTGGAAAAAGATGATCGAAATGCAAACCGGTCGAAATATCAAGACTCTCAAATCAGATAATGGTGGTGAATATAAGTCAGATCCTTTTTTGGAAGCTTGTCAAGATGAGGGTATTTGTAAGTGATCTAGAAGGGGGGGTTGAATAGATCTTAAAAATTCTTTGAAAATTTCTACAAGAAAATCAGAAGTTAAAACACACAAAAACAATTTAGATAAACTTAATTGAAAAGAGTAGGAAGAAGATCAAACACTAGTTTTTATAGAGGTTCTGTGCTAAGACCTCGCCCTCTACCTAAGCTCCCACTTAGATTTTGCCAACCACTTTATTGCACACTTTGTAGTTCAAGTGAACTCTTACAAGATCAGCTTGATTTCCTACTCAAGCTACCTTACAATTTGATTTGTCTTCCGGTACAAATCTTACCAATACCGCTTGATTTCCGGCTCAAGCAACCTTTACAGATGATTTGTCTTCTGGCACAAATCCTACCAACAATACTTGATTTTCGGCTCAAGCTACCTCACACATGACCTACCACTAGTCACTCAATTTGTAAAAGAAATAGGATAAAGATCTAAGAATAAGTGCTCAATACAAATGTAAACAAAATAAGAACAATTATGAGCAATTTGGAGTAAGATAAGAGTATTTTGGCTTCTAGAACTTCTCTTCACTCTTCTTCAATCATCCACCCTTTATATAAGAAGAAATATAGTTGTTGACAACCCATAAAGTCATTGCTTGATTGTTATAGTCGTTCCTTGATAATCTCCATTCCATTTTTGGCTAATTGGACCGTTGGAATTAATGTGTTGTACCCATAAGTCGACTTGTCGAGTTGTATAAGTCCACTTGTGACCATAAGTCGACTTGTCGAGTTGTATAAATCGACTTGTGACAACATTTTACGTAAACTTGCATCTCTGCTCTTCTATAAGTCGACTTGTGATTTGTAAGTCGACTTGTGGCTCATGATAAGTCGACTTGTATGCTGTTAGTCGACTTGTGTTGACATATATTACTTGTATAGGAAACTTCCATCTTGATTTGTACAATTTTTTCATTGAATATCAATCCCAAAATACCTGAAACAATTTCTTAACCAATTCTATACATTTTATTATTATCAAAACATAAGTGGAATTAATTTGTCAACCACCATTGGTCCAACAATCTCCCCCTTTTTGATAATGACAAAATACTTAGAAATTGTTTAAGAAATGAAAACAAAGAACATTGATCAAGGTTTTTATACCTTGTCATTTTGGTTAGAAGTCTCCCTCTCAATCATATAAATCATTGAATGTAATAACTTTGTAAAAACAAACTCCCCCTTAATCAAGTGACTAAAGAATATCAATTTCTTATTTTTCTCCCCCTTTTTGTGATAATCAAAACAACTAATACAAACCAACAAATATGAAATATCGCAATCACAAGTCATCAAACACAAATAGTCTCAAATCAAACACACTCCCCCTCAATCAAATGACGGTGACTAAAAGATACCAATTATCAATTTCTAATATTACTCCCACTTTTTGACATAATTAAAAATCAATATGAAAAATGAAAAATAGTCGCAAAGCAATCCATAAACAAACAAAACAACAAACACAAATAAAGGCAATAGTCAATACATAACAATCCAACAATGAATACAAATATCAGAAAGACATAATAAGCACCACACTCTTGAAATAGCATAAGAATCTGTGTAGACATGATTTGACTTGTTTACCTCCATAAGTCGACTTATCAACCTTCATTAGTCGACTTTGTTGTTGTCTCCACTTATATGCCTTGAACTTCCACTATCAATGTGCCAAGTGCTTGGTGGATTTTCATTCCTTGCTTGTACAAGAATCAAACATTTTTCTTTTTATTGGTACCCAAGCCATCTTGGGTCCATTTTGGTTAGTCATATAAACCACATTAGGAGGTGTTGTGCCTTTTAACACCCAAATTTTCTTAACCTTAACACATCTCCTAGTACTTTTGCATACAATTTCTATATGACCATCTTTGAAGCATCTAGCACATTGAGCAACTTTTCCATCCTTGGTAAATTAGGAAATTAAAGAACAATCTCTATTATAAGGATCATATCCCAAACCATGTTTAGAAATAGAATATCTTTGTAAAGACAACATCTCTTCAAACTTTGCATTTCCACCAGCAAATTTTCCAACCACATAAGAAAATTCCTTTCTAAGTCTATCAAGCTCACAAATAAGATTTTCCTTTTCAACAAGACATGCAGAATGATCTTCTTTAGAACTATCTAAATCATCAATAGTCTCATGTAAGGCACTATTTTCAGCAACCAATTCTCTTTTTTTCTTTCTCAATTTCTTGTTGATTTCAATAGCTTCTTCAAAATCAATTTGCAAAGCATTAAAAGACTCTATAAGATCTTGATCAAAGAAAGTTACCTCATCTTCATCATCACTTTTTGAGGAGCTATTGGCCATAAGCATTAGGTTGTTTTCATCATTGCTTTGATATGCTTCCTCATCATCACTCCACGTGGCTATAAGGTTAGCTTTCTTTTTCCCTTTGTCATTTTTCTGGAGATTTGAATTTGAGGATGAGCTGTTCTTTTCGTCATAACCTTTTGATTTTCTTTCCGCGCCAAACCTCTTTCTTTCTACCTGTTTTCCACCATTTAATTCTTTCCTTCGATTTTTGAGAAGTCCCTTGAACTTTCTCAAATTTCTGGCGTACATTGATATTTCTTCATCTTCTTCTTCTTCATCTATTTCTTTGTCACTTTCATCAAGAGATGAAACATTAGCTTTTAAAGCAATTGACTTTTGTGACTTACCTCTTCCTCCTCTTGATTTTAGAATGATCTCATAGTTGATGAGAGATCCCACCAAGGCGTTGAATTCCAAGTGATTGAGATCCTTGGATTCTATAATAGCGGTGACTTGTGAGTCCCATTCCTTCGGTAGTGAGCAAAGAATTTTCTTCACCTTCTCGCTATCCGTCATATGCTTTCCAAGGTTGCCTAATTCGTTTATGATTTCTGCAAAACGATCAAGCATAGTGGAAATAGACTCACCTTCCTTCATGACGAACATTTCGTAGTCATAGAAAAGCATATTGATCTTTGTCTCCCGGACTTGATTTGTCCCTTCATGAGTAACTCGAAGTCTCTCCCACATTTCCTTGGCAGTGGTGCAAGAATTTACCCGGTTTCTTTCCTCAACCGTTAATGCACAATATATCAGCTTCATAGCTTTGGCGTTGATGTACGCTTGCCTCCAATCGTTATCATCATACTCCAGCTCCGTTTTCAACTCACCATTTTCTTTCAAAGGGGCTTGAAGTCCGAAGATAATGATCTTCCAGTATTCAACTCCCTCGCTTATGATATGATACTTCATAGGATTTTTCCATGAAGAATAGTTAGAGCCATTAAACAAGGGAGGACGGTTATTAGTGTTACCTTCTTCCGCAAGGTTGTTGTGTGTCATCCCAGATACTTCTGCTCTGATACCAATTGTAAGTGATCTAGAAGGGGGGGTTGAATAGATCTTAAAAATTCTTTGAAAATTTCTACAAGAAAATCAGAAGTTAAAACATACAAAAACAATTTAGATAAACTTAATTGAAAAGAGTAGGGAAGAAGATCAAACACTAGTTTTTATAGAGGTTCGGTGCTAAGACCTACGTCCTCTACCTAAGCTCCCACTTAGGATTTTGCTAACCACTTTATTGCACACTTTGTAGTTCAGTGTGAACTCTTACAATACCGCTGATTTCTGGCTCTGTTACCTTACAATTTGATTTGTCTTCCGCACAAATCTTACTAATATCGCTTGATTTCCTACCAAGCAACCTTTACAGATGATTTGTCTTCCCAAGACAAATCCTACCAACAATACTTGATTTCCTACCAAGCTACCTCACACACGACCTACCACTAGTCACTCAATTTGTAAAAGAAATAGGATAAAGATCTAAGAACAAGTGCTCAATACAAATGTAAACAAAGTAAGAACAATTATGAGCAATTTGGAGCAAGATAAGAGTATTTTGGCTTCTAGAACTTCTCTTCACTCTTCTTCAATCATCCACCCTTTATATAAGAAGAAATATAGCTGTTGAGAACCCATATAGCCGTTGCTTGATTGTTATAGTCGTTTCTTGATAATCTCCATTTCATTTTTGGCTAATTGGACCGTTGGAATTAATGTGTTGTACCCATAAGTCGACTTGTTGAGTTGTATAAGTCGACTTGTGACCATAAGTCGACTTGTCGAGTTGTATAATTCGACTTGTGACAACATTTTACGTAAACTTGCATCTCCTCTCTTCTATAAGTCGACTTGTGATTTGTAAGTCGACTTGTGGTCCACGATAAGTCGACTTGTATGTTGTTAGTCGACTTGTGTTGACATATATTACTTGTATAGGAAACTTCCATCTTGATTTGTACAATTCTTTCATTGAATATCAATCCCAAAATACCTGAAACAATTTCTTAACCAATTCTATACATTTTATTATTATCAAAACATAAGTGGAATTAATTTGTCAACCACCATTGGTCCAACAGTATTGTGAGGCATTTCACGGTTAGGGAGACATCACAACAGAATAGGGTGGCAGAACGCATGAATCGTACTTTACTTGAGAAAGTTCGGTGTATGTTGTCTAATGCTAGTTTAGGCAAGGTGTTTTGGGCTGAGGCAATTACTTATGCAAGCTATATTATTAATCGGTTGCCTACTACTGCAAACAAGGGCAAAACACCCATGGAGGTATGGTCTGGTAAACCTTATATTGATTACAAGTATTTACACATATTTAGTTGTCCCGCTTACTATCATGTCAGGGAAAGCAAGTTGGATTCAAGAGCAAAGAGAGCTCTATTTATGGGCTTTAGCATTAGCGTGAAGGGATACCAACTTTGGTATCCAGATGAAAAGAAATTTATTGTAAGCAGAGATGTGACTTTTGACGAGTCTGCTATGGCTAATCAGAACAAGCATGAAGGAGAAATTGAAGTAACTAAGACCATGAGTAGTCCCAAGCAGGTGGAGTTATTCCCAATTGATCCAGTAAGATCTAATGTTACAGACACTAGTCCTACGATTGATTTTGATGATGAGGACGAGGATAATGAGGAGGAGGTACCTACCCAAGAACCACCACAGCAAAAAGATTCTATTGCAACCAGAAGATCAAGAAGAAAAATTCGAAAGCTTGCTCGTTTTACTGATATTGTGGCATATACACTTCCAGTTATTGAAGATGATATTCCATCCACCTACAAAGAAGCTGTCGGGAGTTCAGAGAGCATGGAGTGGAAGAAATCTATAGATGGGGAGATGAAATCTCTTCATAAAAAAAAGACATGGAAGCTGGTTCAGTTACCAAAAGGGAAGAAAGAAATTGGTTGTAAATGGGTATATGCTAAGAAGATGGAATCTTTGAGAAAAGATAATATAAGATTCAAAGCCAGATTGGTAGCTAAAATTTATGCTCAGAAGGAAGGCATTGACTACAACGAGGTATTCTCTCTTGTAGTAAAACATTCTTCCATTCGTATTTTGTTGGCTTTGGTTGTGCAGTTTGACCTTGAGTTGGCTCAACTTGATGTCAAGATAACGTTCTTACATGGTGATTTGGAGGAAGATATTTTTATGTCTCAACCATAAAGATTTACAGTTGTTGGCAAAGAAAATTGGGTTTGTAAATTGCAAAAATCACTGTATGTCTTGAAACAGTCTCCAAGACAATGGTACAAGCGATTTGATAGGTTTATGATCGAGCAGAAGTACATAAGAAGTCATTATGATCATTGTGTATACTTTCGCAAGCTACAAGATGGAACCTTTATTTATTTTCTTTTATATGTTGATGATATGCTTATAGCATGTGAAAGCAAAGTGGAGATTGAAAGATTGAAGACTCAATTGAGTAATGAATTTGAGATGAAGGACTTGGGAGAAGCTCGAAAGATACTAGATATGGAAATTGAAAGAGATAGAGAAAAAGGCAAGATTGGTCTGTTTCAAAAGCAGTATTTCAAGAAGGTACTACAACGTTTCAGGATGAATGAAAATTCAAAACTGGTTAATACATGCCTTGCTCCTCATTTCAAATTTAGTGCTTCTATGTCTCCTAACACAGATGAGGAGAGTCATTACATGGCTGAAATTCCATATGCAAGTGCTGTTGGTAGTTTGATGTATGTTATGGTGTGTACTAGGCCTGATATTTCACAAGTTGTTAGTATTGTCAATAGATATATGAATAATCCAGGAAAAGGGCATTGGCAAGCTGTGAAATGGATTCTACGGTATATTCTGGGTACTGTAGATGTTGGTTTATCATTTTAACAAGATGAAGTTAATGGTAAATATGTTGTTGGATATGTAGATTTTGATTATGTAGGTGATTTGGACAAGTGTAGGTCCACCACAGGTTTTGTATTCACTCTTACTAGAGGGCTAGTGAGTTAGAGATCAACTTTCCAATCTATAGTTGCTTTATCAACTAATGAGGCAGAATACATGGCAGTAACAGAAGCTATTAAAGAAGCCATCTGGCTTCAAGGGTTACTTGATGACTTAGGGGTCTATCAGGACCATATGGATGTTCATTGTGACAGTCAGAGCGATATTTATTTAGCAAAGAATCAAGTTCTTCACGCACGTACAAAACACATTAATGTGAGGTTCCATTTTGTTCTTGAGATTATTGATGAGGTAAATATTCTTTTTCAGAAGATTGGGACCGCCGACAATCCTGCTGATATGTTGACAAAACCAGATTCGTTACTCAATTTTAAGCATTGATTAGACTTGATTGGCATTTGTAAAATTTGTTGATTGCCCCATAGGAGATTGAGAGACGACCATTGGGAATTCCACTTCGAGGATTTGAGCCAAAGTGAAGATTGTTGAGTATTGTCTCAAAGTCAGAATCTCAGCTTCTCAAAGTCAGAAATCTTAGCTTGCTTTCAGTGATTGTTGAGTCAGAAATGGTGGTTTGATTTTTCGATGGATTTTGATGCAGCTGGCTTTCATATGCACCCTTGGAATTCTCTATAAAAGAGAAGCAACATCAATGAAGGAGAGTAGAGAGCAGAAGATTTCTAGTGTGAGAAGAGAGCAGAAGTTGTTTAGTGTGAGAGAGTAGAAAATTTTTTCAGAAATGAGAAAGAAGAAATTTTGAGAGGGAGAGAAGAAAAAAAATATATATATATATATTCTCTTTCTAGTAGGAGTTGGTGAGCTTGGTTAATTTGGATCTTTTAAGAAATTGAGTGATAAATACTATTGTATGCTCTCATTGATTATAATGAAATACTCAGTCGTCTCTAAACTGAACGTAAACATTGTCGAATCAGTATAAAAATCTTGGTATTCTTATTGTTATTTTATTTTTACTCCAAATTTATTATCGTTTTCATACAACAGTGCATGCCTTCGTCGAGGCCTCCTTAATCAGTTGCGTCACTCCAATATCATCTAAGAACGAAGGAAGGGACGAGGGCAGCCATATATGTCATTCTTTTTCCTTTTTGGTTTGTCACTCTTCAAAGCAAGATGTTCTTTGCATGTGCAAAAGAAAAACATACTTATCACCTGTTCTCTTTCTATCAAGAGCATTCATATATTAGGAGTCCACCACATTCATATGCAACCATTATGTGACATAAAGATTAAGGTAAATCAACTCAAAGTTTCTTTTTGTAATTCTAATTGAATCTCCATACTTATGAAAGAACAATATCAGATTAAGACAACATATATTAAATAACTTTGGTTCCCCGACTTATCCAAAGAACCAAATGATAATGAAACATGAAAGTTGAAACATAAATACCAAACTAGCGACAATGAAGGAAACACTTGTAAAGTATAAATTAATGGTGTAAAGAAGCGGTTGAGAGATGCATGTGGGTGGTTGAGGCCCACTGCCACTGCCTCTTAGCTTAGAGGTTTGCGTAGAACTACCACATGTGCGGCAGCAGCTTCGCTTCCTGACTAAAGTTTCCTATGTCCTATTTTGGCCGGCTCCTAGTAGCTTACCTTCACCTACTGTTTTTTGCTTCTATATATACCTACTTTTGCTGTCTTACTTTTCGTATACTTACTACTCCTGCTACTAGTCTTCTACATCACAAGCTATACTTATACCTCCTCTTGTCTTTGCCTTCTGGACTCTGCTAGTTCATCTAACTAGCTAAATGGCTGCTACAACAGTTTCTCTAGCTCTACTTCTCTTTAGCAGCTTATTCTCTCTACGCTTTAATGGCATTTTGGGTGATTATGGAGGTTGGCAGAGTGGTCACGCAACCTTCTACGGTGGTGGAGATGCTTCTGGCACAATGGGTAAGTTCTACACTCTACTGGTTGAAGAACTATTAAGAGAATATTAATATGGTACTGTTAAGAGCATGTCAAAACTGATAATAATTTGCTTTCACAGGAGGGGCTTGTGGATATGGTAATCTGTACAGCCAAGGCTATGGAACCAACACTGCAGCACTAAGCACAGCTTTATTCAACAATGGCTTGAGCTGCGGTTCTTGTTATGAAATGAGATGCGACGCTGACCCCAGATGGTGTCTCCCTCGGACCATTACTGTTACTGCTACCAACTTTTGTCCTCCTAACTTGGCTTTGCCCAACAACAACGGTGGCTGGTGCAATCCCCCTCTCCAGCACTTCGACCTCGCCGAGCCTGCTTTCTTGCAAATTGCTCAATATCGTGCCGGAATCGTGCCTGTAGCCTTCAGAAGGTCAGTTTCTCAGCGACCAAATTGGCTATGAAAGTTCTAAATAAGAGATTGGAATCACTTAACTTCATGGACTAGGCTAATTAGCGTTTGTATTTGTTGAATGGCAGAGTTCCTTGTGTGAAGAAAGGAGGAATAAGATTTACCATAAATGGGCATTCATACTTCAACCTGGTTTTGATAACCAATGTGGGAGGAGCAGGAGATGTGCATTCAGTTTCAATCAAAGGGTCCAAAACAGGGTGGCAATCCATGTCAAGAAACTGGGGACAGAACTGGCAGAGCAACTCCTACCTTAATGGTCAAAGCTTGTCCTTCCAGGTTACCGCCAGTGATGGTAGAACTGTCACAAGCTATAACGTGGTTCCTGCTGGTTGGCAATTTGGTCAGACTTTTGAAGGAGGCCAATATTAGTATTTAAATTTAACCTTTTTCCGATTGGAAATTTCGTATATGTGCGTACCAGTAACAGTAGTGGTCGACGTCGTCGTCTACATGAGAGAAGCAGCCCTGGAAAGCAGAGGTGGCTAATTAGTACCACCCGCTTTAGGCCTTCCTCCCACGTCTACTTAGCTTATTAGAATTAGTGTTTTCTGCATAAACTGGCCAAGCTATTTCGTCTCTCATTCAATAGTAACTAAAACCTTTTACTTCCGACATCAAATCTAGAGTGTTGCTTTCCAATTTAAAGGAAAAAAAATTACATTTTATTTTACTGAAAAAAAAAAATTCTTGTGTAAACGATGTTGACCTCACAGACACTCGTAATGAATAAACCAAAGAGGTATATGGACTGGATAGGATCCAAACAACTAAATATCAAACCCAAGAGTTTCATTGGGCTAATTGTTACTGGGTCTGTTCAGTGTTAGTTTTGGATTTGGACACAACTGATGGGCCACGTAGGTACTTGTTTAGTCAGATAGTTCCTAATCGAGCTCATTTGGTTTAAGTTATTACAAGGTTTTTTTTTTAAATGAAAAATATCTAATTTTTGTAAACGAAAATGTGCAAAACGTTTGTCTTGTTATAAAAGATAGAAATAATATGGTGTACCACTAATTGTAGACGCACCATTTCATAGTTAGTGTATATATTGACGGCTTGGTTTTACGTAACACAAGAACGATGAGATTATTATTTAGCCAGTTTTACCTAACACAAAATGAGGTAGATAGTTATTGGTTAGGTTTTACCTAACACAAGAATGAGGTAGATGGGTTATTGGTTAGGTTTTACCTAACACAATAACATATATGGAGAAGAGTGGTCACACGTGTGTGTTAGGTGGTTAAAATGCACTATAAATAGAAGGGTTAACTTGATGTAAGGTACACCATTTTTCATAAGAAAATTCTCCTCTCCCAAATATTCTTACATTTTAGTTTCGGTTTTATAACACGTTATCGCACGAAGCTCTCGCTTCTAAATTCTATTATCAACATCAAGTAATCGTAAGGTTCTTCCGCCTACTTACATCATACAAACGTTTCTCTATTACGTACATCAAACAAACGTAAGTTCTTCCGCTTATTTATCCTAGGTACGATGTTGTTAAAATAAAGTTCTTCTTTTATCTACATTAATTCTACTTATGATATGATTAAAACAAATTATAGATTTACTCATTTTTTTTACCTTCTTTTAATAATGAAAAGTTATTACCACATCTAAATACATATACGTAATTTATTGTATAGTATATACATCATCGATGTTTAAAAAAATGTATAACTATATATATATATAATATATATATATATATATATATATATATATATATATATATATATATATATATATATATATATATATATAACTTAACTTTATAACGGCTAGGTAACGGTAAAAAAATCTTTCTATAAATAGATACCACTCCTTCATAATTTACTTCATCCTCGACTCTATTTCTTACCTCAAATTTCTTACAAAATTTTTTTCAAATGTTGTCCGCTATGTTATCTTTTTGTATAATTATAATCATTATATATCTTTGTCTTGTTCTTAGTGTAGAGCTAGATAATTCAGTTCGCATATATTTTCTCTTAGTAATACTATGTATTATGATCCCTATGTTGCTTCTTGGGATAGCATTTGAACAGGGCATGTAATTTATTTAATGTAATATCTCTTTGAATAACTGTCTTAATTATTTCTCTCTATTGTATAATAGTTGCCTACATGTCCAATCTTGTCAAAATTGAGTTCGTTGTTCTTGATGTTGCGGGCAATAATTATATGCCGTGGATGATTGATGTCGAAATGCATCTTGAATCAATGGATCTTTTAGATACCATTAAAGAAAATAATACAACATCAAAACAAGATAAAGCAAAGCGATGATCTTCATTCGTCGTCATCTTGATGAGGGATTAAAAAGAGAATACCTCACAATTAAAGATCCAAGTCATTTGTGGAAAAATTTACAAGAAAGATATGACCATCAAAAGGAAGTTTTACTTCCGGCTTCTCGTGATGAATGGAGTGTTTTACGCCCAAGATTTTAAAAGGTCAATGAGTATAACTCACCATGTTTAGAATTGTCTCACAACTACAATTTCAGGCAAACAATCACCGAGGAAGATATGTTAGAAAAACATACTCTACCTTCCACGCAACAAATGTAACATTGCAACAACAATATCGAAAAGCGTGGATTTAAAAATACTCGACCGATTTCATGCCTCCTTGTAATGAGAAGAATAATGAACTTTGATGAAAATCATCAATCCCGCCTCTCGCGCGCAAGCAAGATTTTCGTAAGCAAATATTGCAATTCAAATGAAAGAAAAATCATCACGGGCTTACCGTGGTCGCGGTCGCGTCGTGGCCGTGGTCGTGGTCATGGTCGAATTACATTCGTGGTCGTGGTCGTGGGCGTGGCCGAGGAAGTTATCCATATAACTCTCTTCAAAGAAATACGAGCCACCACAATAACAAGCACCATATTAATGATGTTCATGAGAGTTCTTATAGACTTCAGAGATTCTTGCCTTAGATGTGGTACAAAAGGACATTGGGCTAAAGTTTGTCAAGTTCTGAACATCTATGTCGCTTATACAAAGCATCCTTAAAAGGGAAAGAAAAGGAAGTGAATTTTACTGAACAACACCCTTTAGGTGATTCAACTGATTTTGGTACTTTTGATTTTGATTTCATTAAGAATCATAATCCTTCAGATGAATCTACATATCTGAATGCTTCGGATTTTACCGATGATTTTGTGGATCGTGACATTGTTGGTGGCGAGTAATTAAAATAATGTACTTATGTTTGTGTTAAGTATTATTATGCTTATTATATCACTCGCTTTCAATTACTTGTTATGTTACTAGTTTCAATTACTGATATTGTTTTTAAGTTAACATAACATCTCTTTCTTTATTCTTAAGCAATTTTCTCATTAGATTATTTATTTTTATGCGAAGTTTTGATATGGATCGCTCGTAAGAGGAGCGGCAAATTATGATAATTTATGCATATCGATAAAGGGCACAACGCACACTATCCCGAAGATAAAAGGTTCTTTTCGTAATTAAAACCAACAAAACAATTGTGAACACAATATCAGTCATATAGACTTGATTGAAGGAATTGGCAAGGCAAATTTCACATTACCAAATGGCACAAAGTTCACAATACATGATGCCTTATTTGCGCCAAAGTCTAAAAGAAATTTGTTGAGTTTTAATGATATATATTCTCATCAATATGATACTCGATCGAATCGAGGAAATATAAAATATATGTATCTTACAACCTCAAATCGAAAGATAAACATATTGAAAACTACCAATGCTCCCTACCGGATTGCATTATACGATATAAATATGATGGAATCTAATATGGTAGTTAAAGCAAAACACATTGATCCTTCAATAATTTCTATTTGGCATGATCGTCTGAGTCATCCAGATCAACAATGATGCAAAAATAATTGAGAATACACATGGACATCCATTGAGTAACAAAATGATTACTCAAATAAATAAGAGTCCATGTACATCTTGTTCTCTCGAAAACCGATCATAAGGCCATCACCACTAAAATAAAATTTGAATCACCGCTTTCTTGACGTATTCAAGGTGATATATGTGGACCCATTCATCCACCATGTGGACCATTTCGATATTTTATGGTATTGATAGATGCCTCCAGCAGATGGTCTCACGCTTGTCTACTATCAACTCGTAATATGGCATTTTCAAGATTTCTTGCACAAATTATTAAATTACGAGCACAATTTCCGACTATACAATAAAGAAAGTCGACTGATAATCTTTGGTGAATTCACATCCCAAACTTTCAATGACTATTGTATGTCAATCGGGATTATGGTCGAGCATCCTGTTGCTCATGTGCATACTCAAAATGGTTTAGTGAATCTTTAATTAAACGCCTTCACTTATATCATAGACCATTGATGATGAGAACCAAGCTTCCAATTTCCGTATGGGTCATGCAATTTTACACGCCGAGGCATTAATTCGCATCCCACCAAGTGCATATCATACATACTCCCACTACAACTTGCATTTGGTCAAGAGCCAAATATCTCCCATTTGAGAATTTTGGTCATGCAAGATATGTGCCTATCGCACCACCACAACATAGTAAAATGGGACCTCAAAGAAGATTGGGGATATATGTCGGCTATGAAAGTACATCTATTATTAGATATCTTGAACCTCAAACGGGTGATATGTTTACAACACGCTTTGCTGATTGTCATTTGATGAAAATACTTTCCGACATTGGGGAGATAATAAACGGTGATGAAAGAAATTACATGGTGCGAACCATCATTATTGATCTTGATCAACGCACAAAACAATGCGAAATGTAAGTGCAAAGAATTGTGCATTTGCAAAGAATTGCAAATCAATTACCGATGCTTTCACAGATACAAAAGAGTGACTAAATCATTTATACCAACTGTAAATGCTCCTGCTTGGATTGAAATCCCAAAAGGACAATATGAGAACATGGTCACTCATGAATCTACGACACGCATGAAGCGTGGTAGACCAATCAGTTCCAAAGATAAAAATCCTCGAAAAAGAAAAGGAGCAAATGTGATTAATGACCCCAAGATAGATAAAAGTGTTCCTCTAGAAACACAAGATGAGGATAGTGTCCCAGAAGAGACACAAACTGACATTAATCAAGAAATCGCAATTAATTATATTCACACAAAAGAATTATAGAACCGGAATGATATGAAAGAGATTGATGAAATATTTTCTTATGCTATAGCATGTGATATCCTCAATGAAAATGAAGATCCCGAACCAAGATCTATCGTTGAATGTCAAAATAGACATGATTGGGTTCAATGGAAAGATGCTATTGTTTAATTAAATTCTCTTAACAAGCGAATGTGTTTGGACCTATTGTCCTTACACCCCAAAGTGTGAAGCTTGTAGGTTACAAATGGGTTTTTGTTCGAAAACGAAATGAGAAAAATGAGATTGTGAGATACAAAGCTCGACTTGTTGCACAAGGTTTTTCTCAAAACCCTAATTGACTATGAACAAACATACTCTCCTCATTATGGATACAATTACGCTTAGATATTTAATCACTTAACAGCTCTTCATAAACTAGAAATGCGCCTTATGGATGTTGTTACGACTTACTGCAGCGGATCACTTGATAGTGATATTTACATGAAAATCCTCAAGGATTCAAATGCCTACAAGATTAAAATCACAACCAAAGGAAATGTATTCGATCAAATTGCAAAGATCCTTATATGGACTAAAGCAACTGGACGCACGTGGTACAATCGCCTAGCGGTATCTATCAAAGAAAGGATATGTAAATAGTCCTATTTGCCCTTGCTTTTATAAAGAAAACAACATCCGGATATGTGATTATCGCCGCCTATGTTGACGATTTGAATATCATTGGTATCGCTAAAGAAATCCAAGAAACAAGAGTGTACTTAAAGAAGGAAATTGAAATGAAAGATCTTGAAAAACTAAATATTGTCTTGGTCTGCAAATTAAACATGACCAAGCGGAATCTTTCATGCATCAATCGACATATACGTAAAAGGTATTGAGGCGCTTTTAATATGGATAAAGCAACTCCATTAAGTACACCAATGGTCGATAGATCGCTTAATGTCGAGAAGGATCCATTTCGCTCCTAAGAAAAAACGAAGAAGTTCTTAATTCAAACGCCATATCTAAGTGCGATAGAGCTCTCATATATCTTGCTAATTGTACTAGACTCGATATAGCTTTTGTCGTTAATCTACTAGTAAGGTTTAGTTCATCTCCTACGAAAAGGGCACTGGAATGGAATTAAACATCTATTCCGCTATCTTCGAGGTACAATTGATTTGGGATTATTTTACACTAAAATGCAAAACAAGTTTTGGTTGGTTATGCAGATGCAGGTTACTTATCGATCCGCATAAAGCCGATCCCAAACCGGTTATGTATTTACGTATGGAGGCACCGCAATTTCTTGCTCACGTAAACAAACACTTGTTGCTACTTCTTCAAATCATGCTGAAATCATTGCACTTCATGAAGCAAGCCGAGAATGTGTATGGTTAAGGTCAATGACACACCACATTTTAACAACTTGTGGCTTATCGACCAACAAAGAGCCAACAATCATATTTGAAGACAATGCAGCATGTATCGCTCAAATAAAGGAGGGTTATATCAAAAGTGATAGAACCAAACATATCCTTCCAAAATTTTTCCAATTCACTCAAGATCTCGACAAGAGCAAAGAAATCAACATCCAGTATATTCAATCAAGCAACAATGCTGCGGATCTTTTCACAAAGGCACTTCCTACTATACCTTTCAGGAAGCATGTCCACGAGATTAGAATGTTACATCTAAGAAATTTATGAGGAAGAGCTCATTGTGTTAAATGAGGGGGAGCTTACGCAGTTGCACTCTTTTTTCCTTATCATAGTTTTTATCCCACTGGGTTTTTCCTGATAAGGTTTTTAACGAGGCAACACCAAATGCGTTTAAGGGCCAGAGAAGAGACAATTATGTGGCACACCAAGGGGGAGTGTTATAAAAGATAGAAATAATATGGTGTACCACTAATTGTAGACGCACCATTTCATAGTTAGTGTACATATGGATTGGTTTGGTTTTACCTAACACAAGAATGAGGTAAATGGTTATTGGTTAGGTTTTACCTAACACAAGAATGTGGTAGATAGTTATTGGTTAGGTTTTACCTAACACAAGAATGAGGTAGATGGGTTATTGGTTAGATTTTACCTAACACAATAACATATATGGAGTAGGTGATCACATGTGTGTTAGGTGGTTAAAATGTACTATAAATAGAAGGGTTAACTTGATGTAAGATACACCATTTTTTTATAAGAAAAATTCTCCTCTCCCAAATATTCTTACATTTTAGTTTCGGTTTTATAACATGTCTAATATTTTCTATATATATGTAAAAAAGAAAGAAACAAGGCTCCTTTTTGCGAAAGTCGAAGGATTTTCCTATGTATTTTATAAAAGGTTTTTCTATATTTCTTTATATTTTATAATAATAATCTAATGATAAATTCGCTATTATGAAATTTTTAGAAATTAGTTTATCGGGATTAAATGACGAAGCTCATCGCATCATTTATATTAATAAAAATTTAGCGTTGGATTATTATTATTATTATTATTATTATTATTATTATTATTATTATTATTATTATTATTATTATTATATTTTTTATTAAAGTTATAAACTTAAATTTTATAAAATTAAGTACTTAAGATCTAGTATGGAATTTGTGGCAGTCAAGGAATAATTTTTGCTGGTTTGCAAAATTTGTCCAACCAAACTAGATTGTACATTTTGCCGCTAACCAGTTTGATGAATGACAGTCTCTCTCCAGCTTACGCGATTCTATAGGTGCTAGAAATGGAAGCAATGTTGGTACTTCTAGCCTCCCTATTTGCGTTAATCTTGAAAACCTGAGTTGTCCAGCTTTTTGTGATGGTGCCTTGTTTGGAGATGGTAAAGGGAGGTTTCTTCAAACTTTATCATGCCATATTATAGGCTGCAAATCTCCAGCAGCGACTGAAGTTTTAGCGTTAAGAACGACGTTGCAATTCGTCATGGACAACTACCAATCGAGTGGTTATATTTTTATTAATTGTCAAGTTTTATTTTTTGCATTTAATTTTCATTATTTAGACCTTTCTAAGTTTGGTATTATTGTGTCGAATCGTAAGAAATTATTAGAGATAAGACCGAATATCCAAGTTAGATGGATACACCGCATCAATCTTTCTAAGTTTGGTATTATTGTGTCGAATTGTAAGAAATTATTAAAGATAAGACTGAATATCCAAGTTAGATGGATACATTGCATTATGAATGATGCTGTTAAAGCATCCAATCGAATTTGATCACTTTGTATTTGGGGAACTATTCCAGATGTTCTCCACTTTCATTATCATTAATATAAGTGTGGTACCTTCTATTTTTTAAAAAAATATTTGATTAAATTAGCTGATATAATCAGCTAATAGTTAATACGATCTCCTATTTGTCAAACAGAAATATAATGGCCTTGTTTGGCAATCAGCTGATTGCATTAACTGTTAGCTGATAGCTGATTCTATCAGCTGATTTGACTAGTGGATTATATTAGTTATTTGTTATTTGATGTTTAGTAAAATTAGATGTTTAGTATTAGCCGTTTATGTGAAAATAACTCATAAGGACATGACTTAAAAAATTATAAGGGATGAATATTATATATCTTAGTATTTCGTTGAATATTCTTATAGGAATTTAAATTTTAGATATTTAATTTTACAAAAGTTAAGTTTATAACTCTATAATATAAAATATGTAATATATAATAATAATAATAATAATAACAACAACAACAATACTAATAATAATAATAATAATAATAATCCTACGTTAAATTTTCTATTAATATGAATAATGTAGCAAGCTACATCATATTAGTATTTTTATATAATATGTATAAATTTTATTATTTAATAAATTAAAATGACTTATAAGAATATAACTTAAAAAATTTATAAGGTCACGATTAAGTATTTAATTTTACAAAACTTAAAAATTTGACAATAATAAAATAGAACGAAAATTAAATTTTACAAAAAATTTATAAATGTTTCTAACCTATAACTACATAAAGGGTAAATTTGACTTTTAATACTTAAAATTTTAGTTGGTTGTAGGAGTGTTTTCATCAATAACTGTTTATGCTAAATAAGTTATTGAAAAAGTTACTCACTAAACATCTTTTATAATTGTTTGAAAAGTCAATTAGCTTATGACAACTAATCAATTAAAAAAATAGCCGATTAATTGTCTAGCAAACGAGCCTAGTGTTCGTAATTTTCTCTTTATATTTTTACAAAGAAAATGTTTTCGTGACTTAAACATGTAATCGTAAGGTTGCTTTATCAGTTTATCGAGGCTCACTCTCTTTACCTAAAGAAGATTAGCATTAGCAGAAATATTAAATATAATGTCCTTAATTAACAAGTTAGAATAACTGGCAATAGATCCTAATTAAAGAAAGATATTAAACCAATTAAAAACTCTAATTTAGTGGCAGTAACAGTAACTGTGAAGTGAATTAGGATGAGATCAGTTATGGAACTCCAAAATGTTTGACCACAGATAAAGTTATTTTCTTTACTAAAATACAGTTACTGATATTTTTTCTTCTTCTCAATTTTCCATTTTCAAGTCAATAAAAATAAATAATCGCTAACAAACCTTATCTTTCTTAACAGTTATTATTTTATCCTCTCCAAGTTCTTATATAATGCTTACTTACTCCACTAATTTTCTTTTTAACATATTAAGATTTTTAAAACATATCTTAAAGAAAAAATCACCTAAGACATGTTAGATGTTTTATTCCAAAATGTGTATATGACTAGGCCGCGTTCTTGTATGATCCCCGGAATAAACGCCCCCTAGTTAAAATGTAACCCTATCACTTCACTACACGAGCATAATACGAAGCCTTAGCATCACTGTTCCTTGTTATATATATACATATATATATACATATATACTTCCTTTCCCTACTCTACAAAAGAACTAACATTTACACTCCTTCCACTTTTCTCATTACTGGGTCTTTCACGTTATTTTGTTTTTTGTTTTTATTCTCTTCTGGGCCTTCTAAGTTTCACATTGTTTTCGATTCAATTCTGACTTCTAAAGGTACTTTTGAATCTTGTTTCTTATGTTTTTAATGATTTTCTGTGCGCTTTGTTGTTGAAAACTTGTGTGTATATGCTCGTTGAATCATATAGGTTCCCCCCTGTAATGGGTTGAGTATGGTTTATTTTGTAGGATTTGAGGTTGGTGGATCCCGATCGGTGTAGAAGAGGAGGACATAACAAAATAATAATATATACGAGAAAGAAAAAAGAGTTTTGGAGTGGTGAAGATGAGTGAGAACCAGAGGTTCCAGTTGGGGACTATCGGGGCTTTGAGTTTATCAGTCGTTTCGTCGGTATCGATAGTGATTTGCAACAAGGCCCTTATTAGCACACTCGGGTTCACTTTCGGTGAGTCAACTTCATTCAGTTTCTTATCATATTTTCTATGCTAGATTCATCTGGTTGCTTTCTTGATTGATGTTGAGCATTGACCTCTATGATGAGGTTTGTTTAACGTGGGTTTTAGGTTATCAGTTGTTATTATTAGATCTACAGCAAGTTTTGCATTTTAAAAGCCCTACAGAGATGATATTGGTTTGAGGGTTCTGTAGAAAAGAAAAGGGAAGAAATTTTGAAGTGAACGGAGTGCTGCTTGATTATCGTTTGGTGTCCGTATCATTCTGACTTTAGTTGCTAAAGACATACACATCATCAATGCGAAACTATGATACTTGGATGGGATGTAAGCTAAAGATGTTAAAATAGATGGTTAATTCAGTTTACTGCTATTTTGTACCTAAATGGTTGATGAATATCTGAAATCGCAACTGGTCAATTTAATTTGATTTCAAGGACATTCTGATTTGTTGAAATCGGAAAAGAAAAAGAAAGTCAAAATCCATGTGTTAATGATGGGAGAGAATATAGAAATTGATAAGTATGTTAGGTTTCACTTTTATGGCTTTGCCTTTATGGACATATAATAAGAGAAATGCTCGTAGAAAAAAAAAGATGTAACTATAACTAGTTCCTGAGCATCTCAAAGCTAAAATCATAGTATTGCCTATATGAAATCGTGCTTTTCTTTTCCATCATTCATTTTGCTTGCATTTTGAATGTTCTGAATTGGAATGGAGCAATCTTAATCATTGCTTGTCTCTGGAATGGTTGCATCTGCTTCTAATTTGATTTGGGTACCACATTTTTATATATATTGGCTGAGGCATGATGCCTGTCATTGATTACATGTACTACTTCAGATTATGTTTGAATTCACTCTAGACAGTTGTTCGTGAGCTTATTAATCATTGTAATGTGGCGTACAGCCACTTTACACCCAGTCTCTGATCTGTGTTCACTAAGCCATACTTTTGGGGATTTTGTTTATCATACTGATTTTGACTCATGAAGGATGCAGCCACGACATTGACAAGCTGGCATCTATTGGTGACATTTTGTTCTCTTCATGTGGCATTATGGATAAAATTGTTTGAGCACAAGCCTTTTGATGCTAGAGCTGTAATGGGATTTGGCGTATTAAATGGAATTTCCATTGGGCTTTTGAATCTTAGCTTGGGTTTCAATTCTGTAGGCTTCTATCAGGTAAATTCATTTTCTTTGAGTGTTACTGTTAGTGCAGAACACCATCACCTTTTTTTTTTAATGTCAATCAATTGCCATGTTAAATATTGTTCTGTTTTGACAATCACCCCATTTATGAGAATCAAAGAAATTTTGGAGTTATTTGTGTTTTAAGGAATGATTCATTAGTTCTGAGCAGGAAATGAATGGTGAAACATAATTCATGCATATGGTTTTGATGGCCATGTTTGGTTAATTCCTTTTTGATAGTAGATTTTCATAATGTGTGAATCAAATGTAGATAGTTACATTGACCTTTCAACTTCGTGATTACTGACATGCAGTTATCCCATGTTTTGAAATTCTGTATGTGGACCTTAAGAAAGTTCTCTCTTCTCTATATCTTTGTCTCTCTTCTTGCCTTTTTCATTTATTTGTTCACTTTATTTGATTATGTCTATTGTTGTTGAATCTTTTTCTGGGGAATCTCATCTCCAACTTGAAAGCTTCAAATTTCATGTGAATATACCAGTGTAAATTGCAATTCTGCTAAAGCGTCATTTTTTTAAAATTTAGCTGGAGCTTACACTCATAATTGTGAAATTTCACTATTGTTAGGAGTATTAACTCTGAATTTTCTTCTCTTATTTTCTAAATTTAAGATGACAAAATTGGCCATCATCCCTTGTACCGTTCTTTTGGAGACACTTTTCTTCAGGAAGAAATTCAGGTGAGACTTGTTACTTTTGATCTTTGTGGTTTGGTGCATATATTGTTCATTCTTTGATCTTCAGGTCTATTGAAGAGAATGAATTTCTTTGTTTCACATGAGTTGTTGCGCTCATGTGCACATTGTTGACTGTAATTACATATTTAAAATTAAAATCTAGAAGAGGTTGATTGATGCATATGCGGCTGATAGAAGCCATAGTGGGATAAAAATTTTGCTTCATATTGTCTAAGGATTAACTCTAGATTTGTCCATTTAAGAATCCTGAGAGCTGTGAAGTAGATGAGTCAAGCCAAGTTTTGCCATTCTCATTTGGTTTTCTCAAGGGTAGTCCAAGTTTTTGAACCCAAGGAAAAATCAAACTTAAAACTAAATGTTGACTTAACTGCTAGATTTTTGAGGTTTTGTGCTTCCATCTTTATGTAGGACATTGTAAGTTTCAGTAGTTCATTTCCTATTTCAATGTGCCTTGCAATATTGCTGGCCCTGAGTAGTGGAAGAGATGATTTTGTTGACTTTGATCATAAAATCTGCCCTATGAAAAAATGTGCAAGTCAATTTCTGTTGACTCCTCATCACGTTTGTTTTGACCGTTGCTCTTTACTGATATTTCATTGACTGAATGTAGTCGGAACATCCAGCTTTCACTAGCGATTCTTCTCGTGGGTGTTGGAATTGCAACTGTAACTGATCTTCAACTCAATCTGTTGGGTTCTGTCCTGTCCCTCTTTGCAGTTGTTACAACCTGCATTGCTCAGATTGTATCCTTAGATGAAGTCTCTTTGCAGTTTACTATTTATAGCTCAAATTCTGCATTTTTGATCTTACAATGTCACAACTCACAACAAAAGAAAAGCAAATACATAAACAAATATCACTGTAGACAGTATTACATCCATGCTTACTGTAGTCTAATTGTTTGGTATCTTCCTATCGTATCTGTTGAAATCTTGACCAGACTTTTCAGATGACCAATACCATCCAGAAGAAATTCAAGGTTTCATCAACCCAACTTCTTTATCAATCCTGCCCTTATCAGGCACTAACTTTGTTCATCACTGGTCCAGTTTTGGACTGGCTTCTGACAAACCACAATGTTTTTGCCTTCAATTATACGCCCCAAGTCCTGGTGAGGACTGAAAGAATTCCTAAATAATCTTTGATTTTGCATTTCCAATTAATTATTTCTAATATGCTTGTACATGGGTAATTTGGTTACAGTTCTTCATTGTTCTATCCTGCCTGATAGCCGTGTCTGTAAACTTCAGTACATTTCTGGTAATTGGAAAGACATCTCCAGTTACGTATCAGGTCCTAGGACATTTGAAAACATGCCTAGTTTTGGCCTTTGGTTATGTTCTACTTCGTGATCCGTTTAGCTGGCGCAACATTTTAGGGATCCTTATTGCAGTAGTTGGGATGGTTCTATATTCTTATTGTTGCACCATTGAGGCCCAGCAAAAGCCTAGTGAAGCATCAGCAAAGTTACCAGAGGTAATTAATGTTTTACCTATTGTTAGTAAATGACATGGCCTTTATGCCTAATTTTGTAGGCTTCACATATGCAGAGTTTCTTCTTCTTTGAATCTCTGCTTTTCTCCACTGCTTTTTCAGTAACTTTGTTCCTTCAGTAAAATTACGTCGCTTTTTTGAAGTAATTTATAATCTGTCCTTGTTCGATGGTTTTAGGTCAAAGAAGGTGAATCTGATCCTCTAATGGGTGTGGAAAATGGAAGTGGGGTCTTAAACGAGAGTGCTGTTCCAAAAGCTCCTGTGTGGAAGGCAGACAAGGACCTGCATGCATGAACTACTAGAAACTTAATTCACGGTAGATAAAAGTCAGTAGAAAAGGCATTTTCGGTGATGAAGATGTTACTGGAAACTCTCCATGTATCACGTAACACCAGTATCGGTATGCAGATTATTACTTGTATCGCACTTAGATTAAGAGATGAAGGGTAATATTTCTGTTACGTAGCAGTTTTGGTTTCAAGTTTTGTATGAATCAGGAATGGCAACGGGGTAATACCTGAATTTGATTTGTTAGAGTGTATAATGTTACTCCCTAAGAGACAAAAAGTCAGTAGTGATATTTCTGTTTTTGCTAATGAATCCTGTCAACAACAATGAGAGCCTGTCCTTTTTTTTAATGAAGATGCAAATGTTGTTCAAATAGACCAATTCTTGGGGAAAATCTGAGGTCTGATTGAAGTCTCGACGAATTTGGGTTTTTAAATAATCTAATTCACTTTATCTAGTACTGACAGTAACAAGATTCACTGTTAATGGAGTAATTGGGTTTATCAACCATTAGTTGAAAAGTTTGGGGGACTTAACAATTCACTGTTAATGGAGTAATCTTTTTTGTTTCTGACATGAGCAACCAACCAAGCTTGTTAATGTTAACCTTAATTAGGTGGTTCAGATTTGCTTCGATTGCTATCATATTCTCATGCCCTCCTCTAACTTAATAACTCATAACTTGTTAATTAGGTTGTTAACTTCTTTTCTCTTGCTTAATTGCTTAAAATAAATTATGAGATCCTTCACGAAACATTTGGTCTAATCTAAAGACAAATTATACTTATCATTGTAACGTTATAAATAGAGAGATCATACAACATAAACTATAACGTTTAATTGAAGCTACAAATCTTTAGACCAACGTTTGGTTAAAACCATAAAAAAGAACTTAGAAGCCAAGCTAATGACAAATATTGTGCAATTTTTTTTCTAACTTTTCTCTCGTAGTCTTGGTAAGTCAATCATCTAAACGTTGGAAATTGCATTTCTAATACTTCATATTTAAATGGTTAACTTGAAGCAAATTGTCTTGTTGAAGAATTACAATTATATATAATTTTGTGGTTTGTCTTTAAACAAAAACAAATTGTCTTTTAGAAGAACTACAACTATAATGTGATACCAAATTAGTTATTTTTCCCCATATATTAAGTGAATTGTTGGATTGCTCTTGTTACATATTGTTACATTTTAAAATGTAAATGTATAAGTTTTAGCTTCATGATTGCAATAATATATAAGTTAATTGCCTGTATTTTTACATACTGCATAATTACTAGTAAAGCATTTGGATTTGCATCTAAATAAACCAAAACCAAAATTGATAGGCTTACAACTATTAAGATAGCAATATTTTATTGCTTTCTAGGATATGTTATAAAACACAAAGGGTATTAATGTTAGGATCCTTTATCTCAAGGACTTCGTATTCTGAGTCTGTGAAGCATTTAATCTATTTCTCTCTTATACAATCATATCTTTATTCCCTAATATTTCTCTTGTAGGTTCATCATGAAACATTTATCACAATTCAATAAAGTCTATATCTTATCCCATTTTATCTTCTTTAGTTATGGATTCATTTGCTCCTTCATATGATCCTTCTTCTTCATCAACTCACTCATCAAAACCTTCTACTCCTCAACTAATTCCTTATTGCACTAATCGAGTAAGTTATCTTTTCATCCATCTTCAAGATTTTCATATTGTGAACCTCATACTCATACCTATTGTGAAATAAGCTCTAACCCTTTATGACAAAAAGAAATGGATGAAGAATTACAAGCATTTACTAGTACCAAGACTTGATACATGGCTGATTTACCTTCTAATGAGTATGTTGTTGTTTATAGATGAGTATATAAAGTTGAGACCTGAAATGATGGATCCGTGGAATGATATAAATCCTAACTTATTGCTAAAGGTTTTACCTAGGAGTATAGTATTGATTATAAACAGGCATTTACTTAGTTAACCCATTTAAGATCCATCCATAGTTTTATTATAGAGAATTGGCAATTATTGCATATGGATTTCAAGAATACTTTCTTTAATGGCAATCTATATTAACTAAAACAAGTTTCTTGTGCATGGTTTCCCAAATTTAGCTCCACTATTATCCACCTTGGCTTTCGATATAACTCCTATAATAATGCTTTGTTCCTACAAAAAATAACATCAGTACACCTTTCTTCTCCATGCTGATGATATGATAAATACTTGATAGTGGCACTCAAGATACCTTGATTCTCAAATATTTTCTCTACCAATAGTTTGAAAAGAAGAATTTGGATACTTTAAGTTACTTTTTAAGTCTTAACACTTCCTTTGATTCCTCAATTTATCTTCTCTCATAATCCAAATATGCTACTGATATAATCTTTCATATTAGTCTTATTGACATTAAGATGTTAGCACCCTATTAGAGCCTAATATTGATATATTTTAACTAGTAGTGAGACTATTATCAGTTATAGTACTCTTTATTATTTACTACTTGATAGCCTTATCCACCTCACTATTAGTCGCCTTAATATTGCTTAAGTTGTTCTAATTGTTATCTAATTCATGATTCGACCTCATACCACTCACTTTTGTGTTGACTTTTACGTCTTTCGATACATCAAATGTACAATATTTCATAGTATTCACTTTTCCAGCTCATCATTAGTAGACTTAAGAGCATACCCTAATGTTGATTAGGTTGGAGACTTCACTAATCGTCGATCCACTACTAACTGCTATTTCTTTTAAAAATGATTATTATTTTTCAAGTGTAGCAAGAATAAACAATTGTCTCTTTCTATAGTATAGAAGCAAGATATCAAGTTCGTCCTAATACTACCTTTGCGCTCATATATTTACATATATTACTTCAAGATATATGTATTACCTCTTTCTCTATAGCTCCTCTTTATTGTGATAATCAAAGTACCATATAAATTGCTTACAATGATGCCTTTTATGAACACATCATATATATTAAGATTGATTGTCATCTTATACGATGTCATATACTTTGAGGCAGTATCCAACTTGTAAGGCGCTATCCAACTTTTTTCTATCTTTTCACAATCTTAAATTAAAAATATTTTCACTCAATCACGATTCTCTCATCAGTTTCAAGATCTTTACAAACTTAAGATAATAGATCCTTTAGAAGTGAACATATTTGCAGCATATATGTAGCTTAAATGTAAAGATTGATATGATTAACTATAAGAATTGATAGCATGTAAATAGATATTAGTTAAGATTTTCTTCCATTTTGTATAGTTTTTAATTAGTACAAGTACCCATCTTGTATAATATTTATGACACACAACAAATATAGAGCATATTTGTTGAGAAATTAAGTGAGGATCTATTCTCGTGCATAGCTGAAGAACAATAAAACCTTTTCATTTGATTTCTCAAAAGTCAATAACACTATAAATTTTAGAATATGATCAATGAACATACATAGTAAATGATAAGTCTGAATTTGTACATTTTGATAAATTTTAACTCCTTTTCTTTAGCTCTTTTGGAATTAACATGCTTATCTCAACCATTATAATCGCTCAAATGTCTAACTTTTAACAATATGCACACGAACAGTTTGAGATAACTCTATATGTAGATGTACAGAGGGGTTAGTTAGAAATACTAGCTTTTTTAGAGCATACGCCTAATTATAATAAAGTTTGGGCTATAGTAATTTCATTAAATTATAATTAGTTATAATTAAATAATAATTATGTGCAAATAAGATCCAATATCTAATATTAGTCATTATTTATCAAATATCTTATATTTGATCGTAAAGTTTCTCAAACTTTTAGGTCCAACTTGATTAAATTATCTTTTCTTTCTTTAACTATTCTTTATGTGTGACCTATTAAATTCTTAAATATGTTTCCAATAGATATAAATTATAACCCTAAACTATATTTAACGTTAGATGAATTACACTTTTAATTTATTTTAATTCTCTAATTAAACATCCAATACATTATAACAATCCAAATATTAGGAATATCAAAGTCATTTTGACTAATATTTTATGCATGATTTTTGTATAATTTAATCATTTCATCATACAATATTTCGATTAGACATAAATATGAAATTAATGTCTAATCTATTTGAGTTCAATCAAATTAGTTTTTTACCAATAGTAATTGATTATGTTAGTGACATTTGAAAACTACTTTTCAAAGTGTCATTCTACTTTGACTAAGAAATTCTTGAATCAATACTAATTGAGAATAATGAAAATTATTCTTATTCACTTTAAGGTAATTAATCCTATATTGATCATTCAACTATCATTATATAGTTCTTATTATAATTATTAACTACTAAATGAGCTATCCTTGACAAGGATAGGTCTAAGTAATATCAAAATACAATAATCTCTATATGAGATACTTTAGAGATCTGAAGTCAAATGATCATTTATACAATTATCATAATGAGAATTTTCATAGACATACAAGTAGTGTTCTAAATGAAATTCATGCGAGTTAGTTCAATACTCTTATTCTCCAACAAGCACAAATATGTTTATTTAATTATCTTTATACTTTTAGTCTACCAGGTGAGCAACTTCCTCTTTAAGGAAGAAACATAATATGTGATAATTTTTACTTTATTAATGTCTAATCCTAAAATAACAATGATTAAGAATAATTTAAAGACAATACTGAAATACAATATAAATTTTATAATTATGATTTCATTATAATTACATTTATAATTTACTCTTATCATATAGATTGTATCTTATACATAAGTTAATTAATCATTCATAAAATAGATATTACTTTTAAAATAATTATGTTAGAAAACTATAATCAACCAATTTATGGTAAGGCATAAACCAACAACATTTTCTCCCAAATCTCCTTTGTTCGTCAAAAGCATCCAATTTCTAGCTTTTGAAATGCTACAACTGCATGATCTTTTCCAATGGCTTAAGGACTTCTCGAACCTCAGACGTTATAAGAAGAGACCACAACTTATTCGGCCATTTCTATCTTGGATAAAATTTTATCAGAGCCAAGTGAAACTGTTACATAAGGTTCGAAATGACAGGTGCAGAAGTGAAGAACGTGTGAGAATCAAAGAAAAGACTTACCAAAATGGAAGAGATTAAAACTTAGCTTGGGCACAATTCATATGTAAGAACAAATTGATTATCTTACATGAAATGGAAGTACAAGAGAAACACTTAGGCTGTAACTTCTTTACGGGATCGAGTGGTTGTCACCAATTTTAAATCAGCTTCAAGGATTTTATCGAGATTGAATGAGAGTTTAATTGGTTCATACGATGAATGATAATAGGAACGAGAATAAATATAATAAAGAATAAAAATTGATATAATTATTATAATTATGAAATTGGTTAAGAAGAATGAACGATTACTATTATTATTGATAGTAGTTAGTTTGTTAAAATATTGAGCAATAAAAATTTGTTTTAAATTAAAATTTAATATATTTTAATTAAATATATTTAATTATTAAAAAAGAGAAAAGTATATAATTAATTTTTACAGGCCCTCCACTCTGCCATTCAAGATTAGTGCATCTTATCATATGACTGATATATGCTTACATCACCCGAGATTGACGATTCTACTTTGAATGTTGTATTTTGTTTGATGTGGGATGTTCCTATTGGTGATTACTCGTAAACCATACACATCCTATTGGTGATGCCAAAGACTTATGTTGGAAGAACATCTATAATTGGATTTGGGCTTGATATGACTTACTGTATCCTTGGGCCTGAAAATCAGACCACCATTTGCTCGTCCATTTAGCTAGGTATGGACATTTCATTTCGTCTTTACTGATTACATGCGGAAATTTGTTAGCCTTCAATAATTATAAACGACGTCAAAGGACACCTAATAATTAATTACAGCACGCTTGTTTTCATTCTCATCATAGCGTAGCATTGGACCCTAGATATCTACAGCAAAACCTTCGTCACAGTACAGGCTCCGGGTCCTGCCTCAACTGTAACGTGCTGGGTGACATCACTTTCATGTACTAGGAATGGCAGCTGTCAAATTTGGAAACCTCGGACCTAATCCAAAGCACGATCGAACTTAGAATTTTGGACTTGGTTCGCCAAACCAAACTCAATTGGCTTGAGTTAGATTCAAATTTTCATTTCTTTTAGAAAAATATTATATAGTTCAACACACTCATTTAGGGTAATCAAACCCAAAAATTTGACCCCTTTAAAAAATTATTAAATATTCAAAAGTCTAAGAACGATAAGTTTCTAAAAACTCAATCCCTTAGAAATTGTGATTGAGGGTAAGATTCTAATGCTTTATTTATATAATTGCTTTCCTCCGTTTTATCATACAAGAAATGTGATTCTATAAATAAAATATTTATGTATTTGCATCAATTACAAACTTCCTGTAAAATAATGAAGATTTGGAGAAATTGTATTGTGTATTTGTTCTGTGATGTACATGACATATATATAGATAACAACGCTGATCTATCCCCAATTCTAGCCTAATACAAAGATATCAAAAGAATGGTAATCGACTAATATATGCACGTAATGATAAATACACATAAGGAAATACATAGCCGTTGTAATACATATCCGTTGTAATACTCCCCCTCAAGTTGGTAAGTGTGGATTAAGCACTCCCAACTTGTTTCGCAAAAATTCAAACGATTCTCTACCCAAAGGTTTGGTAAAATGTCGGCTAGTTGCATCTTTGTCGAGACATAAGTCGTCAATCACTTTTATCGCATTTTTCCCGAACAATGTGACAATCTATCTCAATGTGCTTCGCTCGTTCGTGAAAAATTGGATTTCTTTGCAATATGTAATGCCACCGATTATCGCAATATAATGGTGAAGGTTCGCCTTGTGGTACTCGCAAATCATGAAGAATATATCTCAACCAAGTCAACTCTAAACATGTATTTGCCATAGCTCAGATTCTCGCTCACCGATGATCCGAAACATTTATCTGCTTCTTTGACTTCCAAGATATAAGTGAGGAACCAAGGAAGACACAAATATCCTAGATTGAGATCGACGAGTTATCCGACATCCTCCCAATCGGAATCACAAAAGCTCTCAACTGCAAATTATTATTGGATGGCAAAAATAATCCCCGACCAGGAGTCCCTTTCACATATTTAAGGACTCGAATTGCCGCATTCCAATGAGACTTGCAGGGCTCATGCATGAATTGGCTTAATACGCGATCGAATACACTATGTCGTGTCCGTTACTGATAAGATAGATTAATCGCCAACTAGCCTTCTATACTTTGTTGCATCTTGTAGCTTGTCGCCATCAAAGAGATCTAATTTCAAATTTTGTTCCATCGGAAACTTCTCCGGTTTTGCACCTGTAAGTCCCGAGTCGTGTAACACATCCAAAGCATATTTTCGCTGCGACATAAAAATGCCTTGACTGGAACGTGAAAATTCAATACCCAAAAAATATTTGAGATCACCTAAATCTTTGATGTGGAAGTGCCGAAGTAAATACTTCTTGAGCCGATCAATTTCTCGCATGTCATTCCCTGTCAACAATATGTCATCAACATAAACAAGAATAACAGTGATAGATGAATCATTGACCTTGGTAAATAGGGAGTAATCTGCCTTTGACTGCGCGTAACCCCCTTTTTGAAGAACAGTGGATAATGTAGAGAACCAATTTCGAGAAGCCTGTTTTAAGCCGTAGAGTGACTTATGAAGTCGGCACAATGTAGAGAACCAATTTCGAGAAGCCTGTTTTAAGCCGTAGAGTGACTTATGAAGTCGGCACACTGTGTTCTCCCCCTGCCGACGTAATCCAAAGTGGCGGTCGATATAGACAACCTCGCCCAAGTCACCATGTAAAAAGCGTTTTGGACATCGAGTTGGTAAGCAAACCAATTTCGGCGGCGGCGACAAAAAAGACACCGTAGAGTTGTAAGTTTGGCGGTTAGGCGAAAAGGTCTCCTTGGAGTCGATGCCTTTAACTCACAGATAACCTTTGGCGACTAATCGCGCTTTATAACGCTCGATAGTACCATCAGAATTATATTTAATTTTGTAAACCCAACGACAACCAATAGGTTTCTGACTTGGGGGAAGAGGAACTAGTGACCAAGTACGATTTCTTTCCAATGCTTCGAGTTCAGCTGTCATGGCTTGTTGCCAATGTGGGTGTATAACGGCCTGATCATAAGTCTGGGGTTCTGTGTGAGCTGTTATACTTGCCAGAAAGTGTCGGTGAGATGGAGAAAATCGAGAAAAAGAAAGATAAGATGAGAGGGGATACCTTGTGCCATTGCGGAGAACCTGTCCACTGGTTGAATTATTGGTCCGAGAAGACAGTATATAGGATTCATGCCATGCAGGAGGATGGCGGTTGCGAGTAGAACGACGAGTAGGGTCAGGATTATGTATGTTATGTGAAGCATCATTAGGTTCATCCTCATGATTGAGTTGATGGTGTGGTGGTGATGTCGTATGGTTAGGAGAGGAGTCTTTGAAAAATTTGGTCAAAGTGATTGGAGAAGAATTATTGCCAGGAGAGGAATGAGGATCGAGAGTATCATTATCATGAGGTAATTGGGAGTGTATGGGAGTGCCTGGTAAGGAAGGATTGTCAGGTATTTTCGGTAAGGAGGGTATATCACTGGCAAGATTTGGTAATAAAGGAGAGGAGGATTGCGGATTTGATTCTGAAGTCATGAAAGGAAAGATATTTTCGTGAAAAACAACGTCTCGGCTGATGATGATTTGCTTCGAACTGATGTCAAATAATTTATAACCCTTTTGATCATGAGGGTAACCAATGAACACGCAACGTGAAGCGCGAGGTGAGAATTTTTGTTTGGGCTGGACAATTGTGGCGTAACATTGACACCCAAAAACTCTAAGATGATGGAGGGAAGGTGGTTTTTGATATAACATTTCATAAGGTGATTTATTTGACAGTAGGGGAGAAGAAAGCCGATTGATTAAATATACAGCAGTAAGGACGCATTCCCCCCAAAAACGAAGTGGGATATTTGATTGAAAAAGCAGTGAGCGTGCAACATTTAATATGTGACGATGCTTACGTTCAACCACTCCGTTTTGTTGCGGAGTGTAAACACATGTATGTTGAAATTCAATGCCACGTTCTTGAAGAAAATGAGTTAAGGGTAAAAATTCTGTACCATTATCGGTACGGAGGATTTTAATAGATGTGTGAAATTGATTTTGGACGAAGATCACAAATCGTTGTAATAAGGAAGTAGTCTCAGATTTATTATGCATGAGGAATACCCAAGAACAACGAGTGTAGTCATCTACAATACTGAGAAAGAATCTTGCTCCTGAATGCGTAGGAATTTTATGTGGTCCCCAAACATCACAATGTAGCAACTCAAAAGGATTTTTTGTAGAAATAGAGCTTGTTGGAAAGGGTAATCGAGTTTGTTTTGCCAATGGGCAAGTAGTACATTTATTTTGATCAATAGCATTATTATGAATGTTAGACAAAGAAAGAGTGGATGCAAGACGTGATGAGGATGGATGGCCAAGTCTTAAGTGCCATAGATGGGAGGACGGTGATGTATGATATGCCTTTGGTTGAGGAATTGAAGGATGCATGTAATAGAGACCGCCATGCTGTCTACCCGAGCCAATCATCCTCCCCGTAGCCAGGTCCTATAAAACACAAAAGTTTGGAAAAAGAATAACACAACAATTGAGGGCATTAGTTATCTTGCTTGCAGACATTAGATTTAAATTGAATGAGGGTACACATAATACATCTTTTAAAGTGAGATGAGAATTAAAAGACATTGTGCCAGTGTGCGTAATGTTTGCGGTTGCACCTGTCGGCAAATTGACAAGTGGGACGGACGAACGCTGGATTTGTGTGAGGAGGGAAGGATCTGATGTGATATGATCAGTAGCACCGCTATCTAAAATCCACGGTTTAAGAGCTGAACCAAAAAAAGCATTGGGCGAAGAAATCATACCTGCAGCATTGGCAAATACGTCTCCAGTTCCAGAACTAGGAGGAGTTCGATTTTGGTTGAGCTCTGCCAAAGCGTGCGCCAACTGTTGCAACTGTTCATGGGTGAAGTTGACTGGGAAAGCAGACCCTTCCGTGTTATTTCCTGCATTTTGTGATCCTTCTACGACATTGGCGTGGCGAAGGCCTCCATTTCGATTTCCACCAGATTGCAAGGATCTGGTATATTGATTGCCATTTTTGAGTCGACAACGATCCTCCGTGTGTCCTCTTTTGTCGCAAAATTTGCAATGAAATTTTAGCGTGCGACATTCATCGATACTATGGCCAGATTTGTTGCAATGGTCGCAGATTTTGCCCTTGGCAGATTTCTGCGTAGATGATCGATTTTGAACAGCAGCTGCAATGGAAAAACTCTCGGTGGAGCTTGAGCCTATTTGTTGCTGGGTTTCTTCCTGAATAATCATGGAGTATGCTTGACGAACATTAGGTAAAGGAGACATCATAAGAATATTAGATCTTACAATTTTGTAGGACTCGTTGAGTCCCATAAGAAACTGCATTAGCTTGTCTTCCTCTCTTTCTGCTTGATGATCATTGGTTCGATTGCAAGTCACAGGGGTACGATGGATCTCCAACTCATCCCATAAGGCCTTAATTTTTATGTAATATGCTGCCACAGAAAACGTACCTTGAGAGATGGTTGCTATCGATTTTTGAATCTGAAAAATAGCAGAGGCGTTCTTTTGTGAAAATTGTTCTCGAAGGTCTTCCCAGACTTGCCTGGCAGTCACGGCATGAACAAAACTAGATGCTATGTTAGGTTCGACGGAATGAGTTAACCATGAAAGAATCATACTGTTACATTGATTCCATAGTTCAAAATCTGCAGGTTCTTCAATCGGTGATGGCATTTCAAGTGAACCATCAATGAAGCCCAATTTCTTCTTAGCGATGAGAGCATGCATCATTGCCTTTCGCCAGGATTGGTAATTTGGTCCGTTCAATTTGGTTGGAACCAGCATATGTCCTGGTTGATCCGAATGATGCACGTAGTATGGATGTGAGGGATCCATAATGACAGATTTCCTGGATGTTTTGGAATCCGTGGCACCTTTCAATGTTAAATCAACCTTCTTTCGACATTAATGAAGAGCGTGAATGAGCAGAAAAATTTTATGCAGAGTACCAAGATCAGTGCTTTGATACCATGTAAAATAATGAAGATTTGGAGAAATTGTATTGTGTATTTGTTCTGTGATGTACATGACATATATATAGATAACAACGCTGATCTATCCCCTAATTCTAGCCTAATACAAAGATATCAAAAGAATGGTAACTGACTAATATATGCACGTAATGATAAATACACATAAGGAAATACATAGCCGTTGTAATACATATCCGTTGTAATACTTCCAAAAGCTTGAACTTTTTAGATTAACTTTCTTAACAGAACTTCAGACTTCTTGTCTTAAATATTGTTTATTATTAAAAACACGACAAGAATTTTTAAAATTAAAATGATATTACTTTTAATATAGTTAAGGTTCAAATTTTTAGCTACGTCAGACTGTGTAACTTAAATTTATATCTAACTTCAAGTTTAAAAATTTTTATAATAAAAATCAAAATCTAACTCAAATTTTGATCAACTCGAACTAAATTTGTTGACTTTAGCTTGAACTAAGTTGGACCAAATTAGGTCGAACCGTTTTGCATCCTTACATGTCACACAATGAGACCATATCAATGTTATCGGACCTCTAACATATTGTTATCCAATAATTATATATGACCACTTGAATTTTATTAAAATAATATACCTAATAAAATTTAAGTAATTAGAAATCTCTTAAATAAATCTCTTGGATTCAATTTTACGGGAAAAAGCATGTCTAAAATTCGTTTAAGTTTTCATATTTCTACTACAAAGTCTTCAGTTGAAATAATAAGTAGCAAGATAATATATATTAGATAGGATAAAAATAATTGATAAGTGAAAATAAATACTGTTTTTCAATTTTTATATGCACAAATCTTCACCATTTCTACCTATTTGACGCAAAGGTGCTAACCAAAGCCTCATATTTATCCAGAATAAGCATCATATATGATTTATAAGTAATCGAATAATATTTACCACATGGTATTGGTTTTGATAAACTGAATGGTACTTCTTTTGTTTTAGTACCATATAGAAGTCTCGACCAACTACCACATCACATGCATCCCTCAACATATATAATACCCGACACTCACATAATTTTAAGGGGCATTTGGTTTGAAAATTTTGGGAACAAATGAATGAAATAATTGTAAAAAATAATGTTTATTTTGGAGTTTTCAATTTAAGGGGAATGAATTTATCCCATTAAATTTAGAAATCTACTAAACTCATCAAGGGGGTGTATGTCGAGTTTTTATTTCAATATAAGTTTTTATCACGTATATTTTTTACTCTTTTATCTCCAACATTTGTTTTACCATCCTCTTTACTTCTTTATCACTTCTCAATTCCTTACGATCTCTCATCCTGCCTTATCGCGTCCATCAATGAAAGAATTTTTTATTTAGCGCCTTCAGGTATATTTTCTGAAATCCCTCGTTTTAATCTAAAATCCTATAAACATATGAAAGATAAATTATTTTCATTTCTATTGAGGGTAAAAATGGTATTATATTATCTTTCATTCCTATTAATGCAACAAACCAAACAACATTATTGGTATTAATACAGAAACCCAAGTTACAAATCAAACATTATTTTTTTTATTTTTCATAGCTATCACATCCCCTTCTACTATTATACCCATATCTATAATCAATTCCGTGCTCAACCCAAACGTCTACTTAAACCATGTTAAATAGCATATATCAATTACCGTACACATCAATGACACTTTGAAAGCAATAACATTATAATTACAAACATACATATTTTTTTGGTAAAATTACAAACATACATATTAATGAAGGAACACCTTAAAATACACTTTCCTCTGACAAAAATAATTATATAATTAATTACTCGATTCATTTGTATTAATATATGAGAAAAATGATGATTGTATTAATTTAATTAAAACACAATTTTATTTTTCATTGTATAATTCTTCCTAAAATTTAAAAATTGGATCATGCAAAATAGTAATTAAACATCCCAAAGACAGGATCCACTAATTAATTAACTAGGAAAACTTTAATTAAGATACACTACTTGTTACAGTATGAAGTAAACTTGTGAATTCATTCTTATTCCAAATTTTTATACTCTACGTAGGTCTCTCTTACAATCATCAATATTTATAACTTGAAATTCACTTAAATCACATTTTCCGCTTATTTTCTCTTGAAATCATATCGCTAACTCTCATGCACTGTTTTCTCTTATTTTCTCTGGTTACTCTCTTTTGTTTTTATAAAGGACGACGGTTGAAGTCATCAAAAATCGGTCTAAAATGAAGAATCGTGAACATCACCTAGACGATAGTAGGATTTGACTAAATAATATCAACATTTGATGTCTTTTAAGAAATTATTTTCATTTTCATAATTTACTTGATTCAAATAGATTTGATATTCTTATAAAAATTATGATTAATATATTTTGTTTAAAGGTATTAAAAATTGAATCCACAAGTATTTTACCAAATACTCCTATTCAAATTTGATTTCAATAGCTCATATATTTTTATAAAATTTTAATATTTCTCCTAATTATATATTTTTAAATAAATTTAATTCAATTTTCTATTCAAAATTAAGTGTAAAATATCAAATTTAATTTTAACTAGACATTAAATGAAAAAGAACAAAGAGGACAACAAAAAGAACAAAGAGAATGATTCATTAGATTACTGAATATCGTTTGAAAATAATGTGCAAACAAGTTACAAAATATATACAACTTTTAGAGTCCTAAAGAGCCTAAAGAACAATGTAAAGTGTACTACCAAAACAAGAAGATATGTAAATATACAAAGTATATACACCAAATCACAATACTCCCCTTAAAGTTGGTGCTTGCATGTTGTGGATGCCCAACAAGAACAAGAATCGCTAACGTCTAAACGCCTTGGTGAAAATATCTATTGGTTGGTATTGTGATCACACATGTGTTGTAACAATAGTGCCCGCTTGTTCTTGCTTCTAGATGAAATGACAATTAATCTCAATATGATTGATGCACTCGTGAAACACTGGGTTCGTTGCTATGTGTATGGCAAACTAACTTTTGCATAAAAGATTCATGGGCTCAAAATGACCAGTGCCCAAAGAAGCCAAAAAGGATTTTAACCAAAGCAATTCACTCGTAGCCACAACTATGGCCTGATTGTTGGCCTCCGAATTTTTTTTATAGTTAAGCATGATTTAGATAATTATGAGATTTGGATAGATGAATTTTTTTGGGAGAATTTTTTTTTAAATTTATGTTTATGTTAGTAGAATGTTTTTATGGGTTAGTTGAATTAAAGGCGGTAAAAATGCATAAAGGGGTATTTTGGGTAGTTTACCTAGGATTAAAAACACTAAGGCATTAAAGGAAGGGCAAGGTAGACTTTTCTCATTCATTAAGAGTAAAATGAGAAAGAAAAGGTGTTGTTTTATGCTTGAGAAGAAGAAAAACATGGAATAGGTAAAAGTAGAAGTCATATACGAAAATGAAAAAGTGAGAAAGACGGGTTCGATGAAGTTGAGAAAAGAATAGAGTTTTGAGCTAGGTTTTATCTTTTCTTAGTCTTAAAAAGAGAGTTGAGGTTGTTCAAGAAAGGAAAAAGAAAGAGGAAGGGAAGAGCTTTCTTTAGAGCCAATAATCTCATAAATTGATGAAGATTCAAGGTATGTTTGATTTTTTATACTTGGGTATATGGAAGGGGCTTTGGTTCATGAAGTTTAGGAAATACAAGGGCTTAAGCAATCGAGAGCCAATTTCAGTGAATGTGCTTTATGGGTTCTTAATTTTGAATTCCTATTGAATGAGAATTTTATCATTTATGAAGGAAATCAAGGAAGGGATCAAGAGAGGCAAGAGGAGCCAGAGACATCCTTAAGCTGATTTCTTAAGCAAGGAATTCAAAGTGGGTATATGTTTATAATAGAGTAAATAAGCTACTAAATTTTTTCTTTAAATCAAGGAAGTTTAATGTTTTCAATTGCATCATAAATGTTGCATTTATTTGCTTCTTAAATGAATTGAGAATTTGCTATATGTTTGGTCTATGAATTGTGTTGATGAATTGTAAAAAGACTTTGAAAATGATTCTTTTGAAAAGATACAGGTTTATAAAATCATGTTTTCGGAAATAGTTTTCGAAATATCTCATGTTCATGCAAAACAAGCTTAAAAAAATGTGTCATTTGGGCAAATAATTTTCAATTCATGAATTACATGTTATGTGGGTTCGGTGTAATACATTCAAGAATGTCACGTGTACGTTGACCAAGTTAAAGACTTCTCCCACCTGCTTGCTAGCGGCACGGAGCTTCTTCATGGACTCCTTTAAGTTTACGTCTACGCAAAACCACTATGTGGGATTGCATTAGTACACCAAGTTTCCAACTACACAGGACTATTATGTAGAAATGCATAGTTCGTCATGTTTATGGATTTACCCAAACCATTTTGAAGTGTTTATGTGCTTATGAGATGTTAATAAGTTTGATGCATTTATGATTTGCAGTTTGTGAATTTCGGTAATGAATTTGAGAATGATACTTTTATTAATTTAATTAGAACTTGTATTGACAAACAAACATTTCAAAGGTTTTGCTTATTTTTTCCGTTATAAACTGTTACCTACGAGCTTTAAACTCACCCCCACTCCTTCCTATCTCCAGGTGATGAGCAAGAGAACGAGTGAAAAAGAATCGAGGCATTATTCCAAAATTTGCATCTTTTTGTGTTTTAAGCTAGATTTGTAACTACAAGGCTTTAGTTGCATTTTAAACAAATTGTTGTTCATGTATCTTTTGTATTTTGGCATTTTGAGATATTGATATATTGTGACTTAAATGCCTATTAAAACTTTGTAAAAACTCTTATCTTTTGATGTTAATGAGATATGATTGTGTTTTGCCCATGACAATTCCAAAATTGTACATTGTATTTTCAAGTTTTCCATAAAGGTGAGAATTTATGTTCTTGCTTCAAGGGAAATACTATATTGATCTAGGATGAATTAAACAAAGTTGTCTCTTAGAAGTTGTAGATTATTTTTATAGCTTTCCAATGATATATAGTATGAAATTTTTGAGCATTGGAGTTGAGAGATATGATTATTAGAATTTTGTAATATTGCATAGGATGGACATTAATGACAGCTACATTATTTTAAAATTTTGATCCTTATAGAGGCAAAAATTGTTGTTGAGGTCTTCATGGACGTTGTAGGTTCAGAAATCTTCTTCGAAATAGTCTTTGAATGACCTTAATCCGATATTTATATTGAAAGTTAAGCATTTTTTACCAATATAAGTCGAAAGGAGAAAACCAGGAAGGGAGAAGTCGCAATCGTGTAGATGCACGATCGCGACTCCGCAAACTTACACGAAAGCCACGATCGCGACCCGCCAATTCCCCCACTCCCCAAACTTGAACATATTCCACTATTTTGATTATAACTTTGTCGTCCGACTTTCAAATTACCTGATTTTTAAAGCATTGGTTTCCTAATACATTCCTCTACCTCTCCATAAAAAGTTATAGCTTTTGGTATTGATTTGAAAATGATTGATTGAATCAAAGTGAGGGTATCAATTGGAAGAGCTTGAACTAGACATTTTACTGAACATACTTCATTATTTTGATGATATCTTGATCTGTAAAGCTCCAAATGAGATGATTCTTATTTTTAAATAAACTAGAGATATAGAGCTACAACTCTTATAGAGAGATTGAATTTTAATTCAGACTCTAAGACTTTCAATTTCTGGATATAAAATGAGTATAGTGTACTATTTTAGTTTAATAACAATCCGAAAATGTGTGGGCTATAACTTTTAGATTTTTTCACCAAATTGAATAATTTTGGTGTCATTAGGAACTTAAGACAATGAGGAACAAATGTTCTGAAGAAGTCAAATTGAAATTCCTATTTGAGATTTCCCAAAATTTGTTCGAAAATAGGAGAAATGAGTTTGTTTTTTTATGATTGACTGGTGTGAGAACGCCACCCTTGTGGGATGCGCGTCTAGATGTCACTTAGGATGTCAGTCGCACGCCTCGCTAGAGTGGGGTGTCAAACACCAATACTTAGCTCCACAAGAGTCATAAAATAGCCTGTCACATAATGTTGAGTATTGTGGCAACTCGCCCAATTAGAGTCACAAAAAGCACAATGTTGCAAATCATTATTGGCACAAAGTAAAATCCCTTGTCCAAGACTCCGTTTAAGATAATGAACAATCCACATAGCCACCTCTAAATACTTTTTATGCAAGGCTTGAGCCAATTGAGATAATACATGGACAACATAAGAGATGCAGGTCGTGTGATGGTGAGATAAATAAATTGGCCCACAAGCTGCCAATAAGATGCATCATTTTCCACTAAATCACTGTCTACCAAGCCCAAGTAATGTCCCTCCTCCATCGGGGTGCCTGCCAGTTGACACCCTAGTAGCCCTGTCTTGAACAAAATATCTAAGGAATATTTGTGTGATAGAAAAAGAGCCCCTTGGACTATTGGGTCACTTCGATATCTAGAAAGTACTTTAGGGCCCCCAAATCTTTGATATTGAAACAATTATGTAAATATGACTTGAAATCTAAATAAGCAATTCCATCATTGCCCATTAGGATGATATCATCCACATAAACGAGAAGGACCAAAAACACATTGTCTTAGCGAAAGGTGAATAGCGAGTAGTCCGCATAGGATTGAGCAAAGCCATACGTTTGAAGTGCATCACTTAACTTCATGAATTAGTTTCGAGACGCTTAATGCAACCCATAGATGGATAGACACAGTCGACAAAATTTGTTGTTATGACTAATCTTGAATCCAGGCGGCAATCTCATGTAGAGCTCCTAGTCTAAGTCCCCATGCAAAAAGGCATTATTTGTAGCGCCCCCTCACCGTAAAGTACACACCGGAACGCCCGTGGGTCGTTTCGACGCATATCCCACAGCAAGAAAGTGCTACGATCGCAAAGCAGTCACTAAACACTCGCATGACATCAATATAATTAAACCGCAATAAGCAAATCACTAAAATTTAAAACTCCAATCTCATTGCATAATATCAATCCAAAATATAGACCAGTCTATCAGTCCCCTACAAGCTAAATACAATAGTCCAAAAAGGGAAACTAATAAAAACGTCTATACTAGGTCATCCCAAAAGAATCGCCCCAGCTGACCGACCTGTGATCCATCGCTTCACTTGCTCACGAACTCTCACTGCAGGAAGATCTATCACGGGAGCTAGAGTCCTACTAACACTGCCCTGAAAAATATATTGCAATGTTGGGTGAGTTTGCGAACTCAATGAGAAACCATCATCGATGGTTCACCCAACTCATGCATATACACATGATATATCACATAGATATATTATAACACAATTTGAAACATTATAAACACTTTACACATTTTAGAACACTATACACATTTTATGCTATAACACAACTCAAACATATCGTTTCATAGTTGCCACATATTTGCACGCATTCTCAATTTCACTACACAGTCAGATGCATAATGTATGCAAATTCTCTTTTTATGTCGTTGTTGTGACTGAGCGTCGATATTCACATTTTTGGCAAGTAGGAGAGCCCTCTGGGTATGCACTACTACCCGCTCACTATAAGGATAGGAGAGCCCTCTGGGTATGCATTAATCCCTTTATGGCCTTAGGCCCATTAACTGATTATCGAGCTTAAAGCTCTGATCACTAAGCTCCAGTCACAACTGTTAATTATGTCTGCATGCACTTGCACTTACACAGTCACTAACACATATATGTATCTCACTCAACACAATTTATCTCTTTCAGAATATTCACTCGCAGTCTCAGCACATGTATCTCACAACTATAAAGTACTCACACTGCACAATCACTAACACATATGTGTATCGCATCACTCAATCTATCGCATCTCAGAGCACTACTCATAAACTCCGCACATTTAATTCACATTTACAAACACTCACATTTGCAGTTAATTCACATATTCACAGCACATAATATCACTTAAGGGTCGAGGAACTAACTAGGTTACTCACTTGTAACTTCCGAGCTACTGCCTGGAAGTCCCAGCAATATCCGTAGACTGTCGATCCAACGGTGCCTCTATAATAATTCAAATGAATTCTCATCATTAGATGCTCAATTAATCAAATTCACTAATGCACATGTCTCAATTTAAAATAATATGATGCATGATCATGATTTCCAGCTCTCAATTCCAATTCCGCTATCTCTCACTTTATATCCATAATTCACTATTCACTAGGTCCATAATATCCCTCAATACCCTAATTCTCCAATTGCAACTCTAATTATTCAATACATAACACTTAAGTCGTATTCAATACTACAATAGACTCTCTTTTGATAAATTATGATCTCTCAAATCAAAGTTCAACTCTCAATTAATACCACACTTGTAGACCTCTTTCTCTATTTCATAACGAATCAAGGATCATCTCAATTGGAGGTCTACACTAAAAGTTATGCTCAAAAGATTAAGTTATTACACTTCAGAAAACTGCCCCCCCTTCGTCACGACGTATGTCCATTCGTCGCGACGTACAGGTCGCTCGCCGCGGCGCCTACGAGTCACTCGACGCGGCGTAAAACTCATCTGCTCGTCGCGACGTCTCACTTGGCTGGTCGCGACGTACACTCGTCGCGGCGTCAACTGAGCTCGTTGCGGCGAATAAATTTAATTTATTCGTCGCGACGAAGCCCTCAGGCCTCAACGCTCGTCGCGACGTGCGACTGGTTCGTCTTCTCCGATTCTCATTTCTATCATTAATACTCTCAAAACCTCCATTAAACACATTCACCTACCCCATCTAACTCATCAAAAATGCCACAAATGCCATAATAACCATAAATACAACATTAAACATAATGAAACTTACCAAATCAAAGAATCGATCGTTAACCCTAAAAATCTTCCGAAACTCCTCTCAAGCTCTAACAATCACAATGATTCTCCAACTCCAAGCTAGACATCAAACTCAAATGATCCAGCAGATCTTCACTTACAATGAAGAAGAGACAACGAAATCTCCAAGAGGAAAGGAGAAGATCATCGACGGTGAACCACAAGGGAAAGAAGAACAAGCTTTCTCTCAACTTCAAAAGCATATATATATAAGGGTTGGTTTGAACACTAGAGATCACTATCCTCAAATTCACTTAATTTCGATCTCTAATTTCAATGACTTATTACAAAAATTCTTAAACTCCTAACTCTAAATTTTCAAGCTATAGGCCACTCACTTTCGGAACCGGAAACCCATCTATCAGTCTCTAGGTCATTTTCCCAGTCCGGTCACTTAACTCTAAAAATTCTCGAAAAATTCTCATAATTCCTCAAAAATATAAAACACTCGATCTCATACTCAATTTTTGATTTCCAATTCTCGAACATTCAATTCTCTCTCTAACTCAACTATACAGCTCATATTATCCCTTAATTCACTTTAAATCATTTCTAACTCACTATCTCAAAATTCACAATTCACTCATAATCACAATTTAATATGCTGGAACAATCATGAATGCATGTCACTATGTATGCATGTGCAAGTCAATTAAGAATGCACTCACTGCTCAATCCATCTAAATTACCGATATTTCCTCACATCGGTAACGGGATGTTACATTATTGATGTCCATTTGGTGCAATTGTCATCCTCTCATAACTGCAACAGATAGGAAAACACGAACAGACACAAGCTTGACCACCCTAGTGAAAGTCTCATGAAAATCTAAGCCTTTGATCTATTTGAAGCCCTTTACCACTAAGCATGCCTTGTACCTCTCAATCGTGCCATCGAGCTTGTACTTAATTTTGTAGACCCATTTACAGTCTATAGGGCTTTCTTGGTGGTAAAATCTCTAATGTCTATGTTTGGTTTGCCTCAAGAGTTGCAATCTCATGGGCCATAAAATTCCACCATTCTGAACCTTTCATCACCTCCGTATAATTCTTAGGCTCAGTGTTTGAGCTAACCGTCTCCAAGAAAGCCTGATGACTTTGAGAGAAATTATCAAATGTCACATAATGAGTTAGGGGATAAGGAGTAACTGAGGAGTTTTCATGTAGTGGGGACTTCGTGGAGGGGGCTTTGGTGCTTGACAGATTCTCATGAGCCTTAACGATTACCTTTAACCCTTAATAGATCGATTTTCATTATCATTCGAAGCCAGAAGGGCACTCCGGCCTAATTCCGGACCATTAGGCTCGTTCTCCTTCTCAACCTCTCCCCTTATGCCTAATATGCCATTATCTCCTTCGAATGCGTGGCAGGCATCCCTAAGGTACTCCTTTGTTGGCTTTTGTATTGGCGCAAACAAAAACATATCCTCATGAAAAGAGACATCACAAGATTAAAATAGTCATAAAGTTTCCAAGCTTTCTTACCACGTGGATACCTAAGAAAAATACACCACTTACTTCAATAAGCAATTTTATCTTTCTGTTTCGGAGCTTGGTTTGCATAACATAAACGTCCAAATACCCAAATATGGACATAGGACAGTTTCACATTAAACAAAATATCATATGGTGACCTTACCCTTAATTTAATAATAGGTGTGCGATTAATGAGATATATGACAGTCAGAATACGCTCACCTAAAAAATAAATTAGTAAATTTGCTTGAAAACGCAATGTCCGTGCTACCTTAAGGATGTTCCTATGTTTGTGTTCCACTCTCCCATTTTGCTGTGGCATTTCAACACAACTCGTCTCATGTATGCAGTGACGGAGCCAGGAATTTAAAATAGGAGGACCTAAATATTTAAATTTTAAATATTGGGGAGCTCGGTATACTACTAAACTCTAAATAATTCTATCATTGTATATATATATTAATTAATTAAAATCAAAATATTTAATTTTTATAAAATTTGGGGGGCCCAGTGCACCACTGGGCCCTAGCTAGCTCCGTCACTGCATGTATGATATCTTGTTTTCGATAAAAATCATGTATGAAGCCAGAATTGAATTTTAATCCATTGTCACTTCATACATGCTTAACCATTCTTCCAAATTGAGTTTCAACAAGTCTACCAAATTCTATGAGATATTGACTCACTTCAATTTTTTCTTTGATTAAATAAACCCAATCTAAACAAATATGGTCATCAACAATACTAATGATTAAATAAACCCAATCTGAACAAATATGGTCATCAACAATACTAAGAAAATAATTCGCACCACAACTTGACACCTTATGATAAGGCCCCTATAAATCACAATGAATTAGTTTAAAACAACTTTCAATACTTTTATTACTCAACATAAAAGAAGAACGTGTCTTCTTAGCTCTAAAACATACGTCATAAACATTATTATCCTTAGAACCAATCTACCAACTTGAGGAATATAAGATAGGTATTGACTTGCTTGATGTCCAAGATGCCAATGCCAAGTCGTGAACGAGTCTACTCTCTCCATCTTGAAGGCTGAATGAAACCTTGTGGACTTGAAATAGTAAACCCCTATTTGAAGCTCACCTACTCCAGTTGGCACCATCGAGGTTTGATCCTGTATCACACAAAACTCATTAGTAAACAAAATTTTGACAATTTAACCAAAAAATTAACTAACGTATAGAAATCAAGTTGCAAGTCAGAGTAGGAAAATATAAAACATCAGTCAAAATTATATTGATGTTCAACTTGATATGACCCTTCATCGTCGTAGCCATCTTTGTCCCGTTAGGCAAGATCACTAGTACAAGTGTTGCCTCTCCAACATTGTGTATGAGTCCCAAGTTTCTTTTTTTAAGCCTGCTTTAATGAAGGAAATCATTCGTTCGTCATTCTATTGATTTGTGAATTCCTTATATACAGATGGGTAGCCTTGATAGTGTTGACTAATTACAACTATACAACTAATTATATAAAAATAATAAGATAAATACTATTTACATAGTCTAACACACCCCTTCAATCGAAACGGAAGGTTCACGAACACTGAGATTGGTCCTAAAATCATCAAAAAGAATGCGTAGTAGATCGTTAGTAAATATGTCAGTGATTTGATACCGAGAGGGAATATGCAGAACACGAACTTGCCCACGAGCAACTTTCTTACGTACAAAATGAATATCCATTTCAATATGCTTCGTACGTTGATGCTGAACAGGATTACCTGAAAGATAAATTGCACTAACATTGTCACAATAAACCAACGTAGCCTTGCGAATTGGAAAATGTAATTCCAAAAGAAGATTGCGAATCCAACAAGACTCAGAAACAACATTCGCAACTCCTCTATATTCGGCCTTAGCACTGGATCTTGATAGTGTGGGTTGTCTTTTAGAAGACCAAGAAATTAAGTTATCACCAAGAAATACATAGTATCTAGACGTAGAACGCCTTGTATCAGGACATCCACCCTAATCAACATCTGTATAAGAAATGAGACCAGAGATTGAAGAGTTATATAGATGTAAGCCAAAGTCGAGAGTCCCTTTAATATACCGTAGAATCCACTTCAAAACATTCATATGATCAATTGTTGGATTATGCATATGTAAACAAACTTGTTGCATAGCATAGGACAGATCAGGTCTTGTGAAAGTAAGGTACTGCAAGGCACCGGCTAATCTGTGATAAGGAGTAGGATCCTCATATAAGGAACCATATGAGGCACTGAGTTTTGACTTAGTGTCAATAGGTGTCACAGTAGGTTTACAAGACGCCATACCAGTGCGTTTAAGAAATTTTTCAGCATATTTTCGTTGACAGAGAAATAACCTTGTTTTATGCCTTGTAACTGCAATTCCGAAAAAAATAACTCAGAGAATCCAAATCTTTCATAGCAAATTCAGAAGCCAGTAATGACATTATAGAATGTCGAAGCTTGTCAGAAGAGGCAATAAGTATAATGTCATCAACGTACAAGAGGATGTATGCCAAATCGGTACCCTTGCTATAGATAAATAGAGAATGATCATATTTACTATGCAAAAATCCAATAGTAGAGACAAAATCTGCAAAACGTTGGTACCAGGCTCAAGGAGCCTGTTTCAGTCCATATAGGGATTTTTTAAGAAGACACACATGATTTGGATGAGCTCGATCTTTGAATCCCACAAGTTGATGCATATAAACAGTCTCATGTAATTGACCACGCAAAAATGCATTGTTAACATCTAACTGATGAATACTCCATGCCTTCGAAATAGCTATGCTGAGAAACATTCAGATTGTAGCTGGCTTGACTACAAGGCTAAAAGTCTCATCATAATCAACACCAGCCTGTTGAGACCTGCCATCACCAACAAGACTGGCTTTGTGCCTCTCAAAAGAACCATCAGACTTCTTTTTAATTCAAAAAACCCACATTGAATGAATCACATTAACATTATTAGGGCGGGGCACTAACTCCCACGTCTTATTTTTAATAAGAGCATTATATTCATTGGCCATGACAGCTTTCCAATTTGGATCAAACAATGCAACTATGGGGTTTTGGGGAAGGGGAGATGGTGTGATGGAAGTCATTAAATTGAAGTGTCTTTTGGGTCGAATAATCCCATGCATGCTATGGGTTGCCATTGTTCGGGTTGGAATAGAATTGGGCGGAGCAGTAGAATTGTTTGGTGGTGAAATATTTTGTGATTCAAGGTGAGTTGCAGGTTGTAAATCACCATGGTTGTCAACGGGGAATGTATAATTGAAGGACTGATCGGTTCAATGGTTGTGGTTGGCAGAGTTTGAGGTGTTGGAGATACGGGTTCGGTTTGAGTGGAAGGCAAAGAAGTAACTTGGTTCTACAAATTTTGCCATAATAAAGGATGTATGCTATCATATAGAAAATTATAAGAATGAGATGAAGGGGAATGCATAGCAGCAAAAGGAAATGTGGACTCATCAAAATGAACATGCCTACAGATTATAATTTTATTACTAGACAAATCATAACACTTGTATCCCCTATGATTTTGTGGATAACCTAAAAACACACAAGGAGTTGAATGAGGTTGGAGTTTATTTATTGTAGGAGATGGGAAAAGGGGATAACATAAACAACCTAAAACCCATAAATGTGTGTAGGATGGAAAGCAAGATTCTTGTGTGGAAGAATGTTGAGAAGATAAGTTGCCATTTGTACAACATGATGCGAAAAGGATGGTGGCATGGAAGAATGAGAAAGAAGAGTTCAAATCATGTTATTTATGGTACGTATTTTTCTTTCTGCTTTTACATTTTGTGAAGAAGTAAATGGAAAAGAAAAATGAAAAAGCATGCCATTGTTGTGACAAAATTGCTTGAATGAATCATTATCATATTCTTTTCCATTATCACATTGAAAGCATTTAATGTGTCTTTCAAACTGAGTTTTGACAAGAGAACTGAAGGATTGAAAAATATTATATACTTGGGATTTTCGACCAAGGGGAAAAGTCCACAAAAAATTAGTGCAATTATCCAAGAAAAGAATATAATAGTTATGACCAGCTGAACTCAAAACAGGAGAAGTCCACATATCACTATGTATTATATCAAATGGCAGTAGAGCGCTAGAAGTATAAGCAAAGAAAGGCAGTTTAATATGTTTTCCAAAAACACAAGAATTAGAAACTGAGGAACCAGAAGAATGTTTACAATCAATGAAATTATTCTTGCTAAAAGAATTGAGAATAGATGGTCCTGGGTGTCCCAATCTATGATGCCATAAAACAGATGATAAAGCAACAAAAATGGATGGAGAATTAACTGAAGAACTTGAACAGCTGGATATAGGATAAAGATCCCCAATGCTATTACACCTCATTAGTGGCATCCCTGTCCATAAATCCTTCACAGAAAACCCAAAAGGATTAAACTCAACAGAAACTTTATTATCAATAGCAAAACGACGCACAGATGCCAAGTTTTTAATGATTTTAGGTGCATGAAGGACATTGGTTAAATGTAAAGGTGGATGTGGTGGGGTAAGAGATGTATGGCCATAACCACAAATTGGAATTTTCTGTCCACTGCCAACAATTATATCATTATTAGTACTGCTCATATTAAAATAAGACGAGAGAGTACCTGAAGATGAAGTCATATGTGATGTCGCTCCTGAATCCATAAACCAAGTTTCTTTAGGTGGATTTAGAGACATGGTTTGCATTGCAGCATCAATGTCAGTAGGTGCATAGCGAGAAGGAGGTGTTTGAGCAGCATATGCCTATTGTGGACAAGAGCCAAGGAGTCCGGACTATTTGGTAGTTGGTCGTGTCCCAAAAGTAGTCAGATATGGACATGACAGTGCAGGCCAAGTTTGTTATCCCCAAGATTGCCAAGGTGGATAAGCAGAACATGGATAAAATGGTGGTTGCTGCTGCTGCTGAAAACGATGCTGCCCACCCATTTGATTACCTCCTTGTTGCCTTCCTCCTTGATTTTGTCCAGTACCGTGGTTGTTACCACTACGACCTCTACCTCTGCCACCATTACTTCTGCCTTTGTTATTGTTTCGAGACTGCCATCTTTTCTGCCCATTACTGTTGCGTGGATTGGCATTATTGGAACCATAGTTAGAGCCACGATTAGAAGGAGTATTCTCATCGATCATACCAGCAGTAAGAAGAGCGGTTCTAGCAGCAGCAGAGGCAGTAGTTGATTGCTTAGCTTTGCGGGTTTCTTCAAGAATTAACCTTGAACGTGCCTCATAAAACGGAGGCAAGGGATCACTCTGTTGAATAAAAGTAGCAACACCATCGTAATTTTCATTTAATCCCGCAATTAACTGAAAAACTAACCTTTGATTTGAGACTGGTGCACCACCGTTGGAGAGCTGATCAGAAAGCATCTTAAGCTCCTGACAATAGGCAGAAACATTCAAAAAATCATCCAGAAGAACATGAGAGAATTGATTTTCCAAATAAACAGCACGAGAATTTTTATTATCTTGAAAAATATTTTTCAGTCATTCCCACGCTTGTTGTGCAGTTGTATCCGTCTTTAAGATGGTGTTGAGAAGATCAATAGAGATCGTTCCATAAATCCATTGAAGAACTGTAGCATCAAGTTGTGATAACAATGTAGGATTGACTTTAGCAGACAATTCTTTACCTTTATCAGATGGCTTTTGTGGAATAATGTGGTCAATCACTTTGTATGCACGACAATGGATTTTAAATAATTCAGTCCATGAAGAATACTGTCCATTTTCTATCTCAAGAGTGATGGGAATGAAGTTTTTGATGTTATTGACAGCGAGAGCTAGGTGGAATTCATGTTTGCCCGCCATGGAAGAAAAGAAGCAAAGAAGAAAAATAGGGTTTGGAAGAAAAGAAGAAAAATAGGATTTGGAAGAGAGAATGTAGTCGGCGGTGATATTAGGGCTCTGATACTATGAAGGAAATCATCCGTCCATTATTTTATTGATTTGTGAATTATAGATGGGTAGCCTTGATAGCGTTGACTAATTACAGCTGTACAACTAATTATATAAAAATAATAAGATAAATACTATTTACATAGTCTAACATCTAATTAATGTTCTGAAACTCGGACCGGTCATCGAACCGGTGGCCTTACTGGTCACCGGTTTGACCGGTTCTACCACCGGTGTGACGTAATAATTATGCAATAATTATATTTAATTATATATAATATTAAAAATATTTTAAAAAATTCAAAAAATAAAAAAAAATAGTTGGACTGGTCAGACCGGTCGGACCGGACCGGTCCAACCGGTCAATTGACCAGTTTTGACCGGACCGGTCTGACCGGTCAATGTCCGGTCCGACCGGTCAATTGACCGGTTTTGATCGGACCGGTCTGACCGATCAATTGACCGGTTTGACCGGCCAGATGCCATCAATTGATAGTCGATTTTGAGGATAATTGATCGGACCAAATTAGGTCCGGTCCGAGTTTGAAAACAGAGCATCTAATACTATGAAAAAGAACATAGAGAACAACAAAAAGAATAGAGAGAACAATTCACTAAATTACTGAATATCGTTTGAAAATAATGTACAACCCAGTTACAAAATATGTACAACTCTTAGAGTCCTAAACAAGGTAAAGATACAACTCTTAGAGTCCTAAAGAATGTAAAGATCTATATAAAGTTTACTACCAAAATAAGAAGATACATAAATATACAAAATATATACACCAAATCACAATATTAAACTAACAAATTATATCACTTCTCGCATCTAAAACAAATTATTAGATAAATATCACATTTTTCAAACTTCAAATTATATTAAGACTTTAGAAGATTAAAATAAAAAATAATTTATCTCAATGATTTATACAACAACATAAAAGATTATTATTATTAATATTATTGAGATTTTGCGTTCCATCATCGAGATTGATAACGAAGACGTTGGGAAAGTTTAAATGAGCAGGCTCATGAAATTAACTAGTCCTACCTGGCTTTTTTTCCGTGGAACGACCGAACGAGGGTAATCAATTGCAAATGCGGGAGAACGTTCTCACTGGGCCAGTGGAGAACTTGTGAGGGACCCTTCAAATTTCACGGGATTCTCCTCGCTTGCTGTCATATACCTCGAATGTGTAAGCCAGTGGTCCTGACATGATTTGGATACTTGGAAACTCCTGACTCTAGCATCGTACAGGCTATAGGAAACTTGCAGTTTCAAACGAACATGCCGTACGAGACTGTGCCCCAATATTCTATAGGCTCGCCCTTTCCGGACTAGCGTTGGATCTTCTCTTACGCTACCACGCCAATATTTTCCATGTAGACCTGTCACGGGCGTGAGGTCACAATATTGTTGCTGTTTCTTGTAGCAGCAATTTAGTGACAGAAGATAGACTGACGCTCATTCCAAACATTAAAAAAAAAGGGTAACTTATGATCACAAAATAATTGTCAAAGTTAGCAAGATTGTTACCTTAAACAGATAAACATATGAAACCAGGATAGAACATTGTTTATGGGAAATAAACGTAACGTTACGACCCTGTTAAGTAATAATTTTTCACTAATCTTGATACATTTTATACCTATCATGAAATTTATAAAGAGAAAACATATTTTGTTTTGCAATATACAAAGAATAGTGATGCTTATATTAAGCATATTCAAATTCATCAAGTCATCAATCAAGGCTCCTCCCCTAATGAAAAACTTAGACCTCAAGGTAAATTGTTTCTCTTCAATGTGATGACCACTATTCTGAGCAGTTTACCAAGTATGACCCATATTTATATCAACAATGTGGATGGAATTCCTGCACTCCTAGCTAAATTTACCAGGACAAGGATAAAGCAAGAAGAGAGCTGCTTATCTCTGGCAAAATACGCATCAAATATTAGTTCTTGTGGTGGTCCTGCTTTCCAAATGTTGGATACGAGCCAACTTTTCAAGCTGAAAAGCTATCATAATTGTCACATAAGTGGCGTTGGCAGTGACCCTCTGCTATCTAACCTTCAATGTACTACAGCACAGACCTATATGTATTGGATGGGGTTCATTATACCGATCTATCTCAGGTCACCAGTTTACCAGCAATCCTTGTCAGTGAATAGAATATATAAACGAACATGACGGAAAGGAGAGTATAAAATCCCTTCCATCAGGAATGATTCATGATCGATAATATGCACTGGTATTAATATAGCAATAGGGATCATAATTCATGAAGTTCTTTGCAAATTATGAGGCGAGGCAGAGACTTCAACTCAAACAGGATAGGCTATCGCTTATTAATTCCATTTCTGTTTTGAATTACCTAGTATGGGTATCCAATTGGCAATTCATAGTTCTCATTTCCATTCTTAAAGGTGAATTGCAAGAGGAAATGACGGACAAATGACACGTGGGTGGGTGGCATTTTTACTGAATACAGTTTGGCGTGGTTTAACTAACAATTAATTCTTTAATCAAAATCTCGCATGCCACTTCTATTGCTATTTGCTACCCTTCTCGTTATCATAATCTCATGCCCATGCAATTAGCAATCATGATTCAGCTCTTTTATAATATATATAGCCGAGAGGAGAATTATGTGTGAAAACTATGAACTCCTCTCAACCTAGCATTTTATTTTTACCGAATCTTCAATATCAATTGTTTTAACAAAAAAATTCCCCTTTCGGTACATATAAAACTTCGAGTTAATTACAGCAGGTTCCTGAAATTCCTTGTACACTTGGGATCTCAACCTATTTTGATGTTACACTTACAGAGTGTCTTAATCTCCTTTTAGAGGATCTGTCGGGGTGTTATTTCTCCCTCTTCATTTAGTGTACTCTATACTTTTTCCCTTTATACGAAAGAATAAAAATTAAAATTAAAAAGTTTCATCATTTCTCAAGGAAGGTTAAATCAGGAAGTGAAATCTTTCTTGGGAATTATTTTGAGGGAAGACTGCTAAATTATCTGGATTTGTTCCCAGTCTCCACAACACAAGGACACCTGTCATTTCTAGGAAAGCGTAACACTAATACTACTGTTTCATAGTTCCTTGTGATAATCCAACTCCAAGGTTCAGTTGGGAAGCTAGGAACATTACTTCAACTAGTCCCCGTGTTCCTGGAATGGATCTCTTTAATTTGGAGATGGTATCCCTCTGTACATAACTATTTATGTGAATTTGCAGTCCTATTGTGACTATTAAAATCATACCACAACTAGATCTTTTGTTCTGGTTTAACTTCAAAACTTCAATGCTAAAAAAAAAGAAGATGATAAGAAAAGATTGCCATGTTTGCATTTGATATTTGATAATTTAGAAGATTTTACAGGTGAAGGCCAGTCATATTAAACCATATTTGCTCAAATGCCTGCACTATGAGATCATGATAATCTTTTGAATTTAATGAAAGGTAACAAGCAAGAAGGTCTTCCAAATCCTTGAATTCCCTGATGTTGTTTTCCACAATCATTTCCATCATGGAGTCCGTGAAGTCCCTCTGTGGATCAACTGAGGCCTTGACCACTGCAAAGCTCTCCAAGACGGACTTCTTTCTTGATGATGATACACTTTTTCTGGCACAAGCCTGAACTTTCCTGTTTGAGATCTTTGGAGAATTGGCTCGAAGTCTTATCCCAGCATAGTTTGAAGAGACCTTTCTTATGGGATGATGATTAATATTTTGCTCTATACGCGTCCTAATGCTTTCTTCCTTGACAAACTTTACAGAGGGAGACCTGTTTGCTTTTGACTCTTCTGTTTTGGATGAGCTATTCCTAAACTTTGTGGCTTCAACTGTCCTGTCACTGCGTTTTGTTGGCTTAGTCACTATACGAGGAAGCTCCAGCTCAGAAATCATGGTGTCATAAACATCAACCCTCTTCATATCTGATAGACAGCACTCATCATTCACGTCAATAACGATATCTGTTGTTGAATAACTAAACTTGCAATTGCGAGAGCTAGACCATGACCCTACCTGACGATCAAATGAGCAAGGAACACGAAAGCCATCATCTTCTTCAGATTCAGATAGGAGAGATTCAAGGTAGTAAGTCTCAGGAGGGCTCTCAAGTGACGAGCCAGAGCAGCGGCCTACCGAACTATCTGGAACAGACCCTTTCCACACAGAGTTAAGAGCAGCATGACAGCTACAACCAGAAGTGAGTGAAGTGGAGACTGGTTTGGGAGAGGGTCTGTAGATGGTTTTCCTTTGGATTCTTTTCTTTGAGGACGTTCTTGGCTGCTCAGGGATATGAGTATCTGATACTTTCAGGTTTACCCCAGAATTGTGACATCTATCAACTCTGCTACTGCTAGGTGTTGCATTGAAGTAATATGAGTATCTTTGCTGAGAAACATTTGATTTTCGTGATGATGTAGTTGTTGAAGAAAGTTTTTTCTTGGAAGGCTGAGAAGTATATTGCTTTCTGCTCCTGTTCATGTCCTTAAGCTTGTAAAACCAGGCATTTGGTATCATATCTGACAATCTAAATCTGTAATTTCCCATCTAGTATGCGAGTCCTCTCGACTTGTGTTACTGGGAACACCCTTTCAAGTTCACTCTTCTGTCTAAGCTGATTTCTGCTGGACTCTCCCTGGATATTACAAGGTGGCCAACCTATAAATAGAGGTATATACATAAACTGAAAAAAAAAAAAAGGCTATGATCACTGAAAAAAGAAAGAAGCACCAGAACTTTTGCTAAGAATATTTACGTTTTTGTGCTAAGCAATCACCAACTGTTCACGCATAAACCAAATCTTAAATGTGGGAAATGACAGGTCCTCTAATGGCTTGAGGAGATTGGACTACTAACTGCACTGCTTGTGCTATTTTTAATTTTTAAGCATATTATTTTGTGGCTAGTGGCCAATCAATTGCTGCAACTTGAAGGTTTAGCTAAAGTGAATTTGATGATGATGATGGTTGGGTTTTGGCAACAATTAAGGTCCCATATGTCTACTTAAGTGTTGTAGATGTCCCCATCATTTCATGCTTCACAAATGATGATATTCCCTTCCCTTCCCTGTCCTTTTTTATCAGTTTAATCTCCAGATGACCCCACCTGCCTGGTGTGGACTTTCAGTTACTGATCCTCAAAGCAAAAGATAAAAATCCTACTAAAGAAAAAGGGGGAAGGACAGTTGGTGCCTGCCCTAAATTGCCTGTAAAGGTCTACCCGTTGATCTTAAGTAGAACAAGTGAATGGCTGTAGAGTCATAACCCAGATCACATCACATGCTCTCAACTTACTGGACTGCTAACGTTGGCTAACCTTTAAGAAGCAACTGCTACGAATCAAGTATTGTATAACTATATATTACTCATCGAAGAACAATTTGGTAGAGATTAGATTTAAACGTGTTATATAAGATCATCTAGTACCCTATTCTTTAACTTATCATTGTCAGGATTCAACTAACTGATAGGGATGTTGGTTCTCAGGGACACGAAATAAAACAGTTCTCGCAAGAAACTTACGTACGTATCACCATTGACGCTGACATTCCATTTCTTATTTCGATAATTAAATCCGTTTTTTTTCCTTATTCTTATTTTATCACAAGAATACAGTATGTTGGATTTATATATTTAAATCCAGAGGGTAAAATAGAATATCAAAGTATAGAAATATCCTGTACTTTTTTTGCCTCTGCTTGGAAGTTTTGCAACAAGGGTAAAAGGGCAAAAGGCTTCATGCTTAGATTGAGCCCATATATGATCTATTAGGTCACGCAATGCATAATTCATGAAGTCACAATCCCTAACTAAGTCTAGGTCGGGTTTCAAAGCTTAATTATCAGAATGAGTTGAATTTTAGGAGAACAAAGTTTATTATTCAACATAATTCGGCTAATTAGATACCTATAACCCACAAGAAGAAGAGAAAGATTGCAAGAAAATGTTGCACTTTTAAGCTTTTTGAATTATTTAAAGAGAAACCTTGATAAATATCACACTGAATCAACGGTATCAATATACTCATTTATACACGTAAAACCATGTTGGCTTAAACATTAACAGTCTGTTTGTTTCTATTTATATTAAATTTTGTTTATTTAACGTTTTGATTTTGATTTTTAAATTTTCAATTTAAAATTCATAAAAATGATTTTATTTTCGTTTTTACAATCTAATTTACTAGTAACTAAATATATTTTATTTAATTTGTTAATTTATAATAATTATGAATAACTTAATTTAATATTATTTATTTAATTGATAAAATTAATTATGAATAACTTAATTTTACTTAATAAGTAACTAAATATATTTTATTTAATTTATTAATTTATAATAATTAAGAATAATTTAATTTAATATTATATATTTAATTAATAAAATTAATTATTAATAAGAATTATGAATGACTTAATTTTACTTAATAAATAAAATTTAATAATTATCAATTAAGTATAATTAAATTAAAAGTTTTTCAAAATATATAAATTTTAAATAAATTTTGATTTAATAATTAAAATATATTTAAAATAAATATTAATTTATAAATAATAAGTTAGTATTAAAATTATTTATTTTAATAAAATAAAACAATTTTATTCTTAATTTGTTAATAAATATCATATAAAAATTTAAGATAAATTTATTTAATTAAAAATAATTTATTTTAAAATTTTATCTAAAATATAATTATTGTAAGTGATAAAAGTATAACTGACATTAACAAGCAAACATGTTTTTGTTTTTATTTGAAAGAAAATAAAATTAAAAACTACAAAGTAAAAACTAAAAACTATAATAGAAAAATAAAAATCAAACCAAACGACTTTAAGAAAATTGTTTCACCTCCAGTCAAGGTCATTAACGACCTCCTGAAATACATGACTATCATAGATTCTGCCAATTTATGACATTATGGTCATGATATTGTTGACTTTGTGGCATATGTATAAATCTCATATTAGAGAAACACAAAATGGGAGAGCCTCCTTAAGCTATAAAAGGAGGGTTCCTTCATCTTTGTTAATCATCATAAGATTGCCTATCTTTTCTTAAAGCCAAAATTCTCTCTCTCTCTCTTTGTAATATTTCATTTGTATTATTTCCTTGAATAGTAAAATATTAATTTAGTATTGTTCAAGGAAGTAGGCATAATTGGTCGAATCTTGTTAAATTCTATTGTTCTTTATTTATCTATTTAATAGTTATTGTTTGGATATAGTTTTAGTAAATTATTGTGATATTAAATTGTATATCTAGGAAAATTTTGTCTAAAGAGATTAAGTTTTAAATGAGATCATTTGTGACTCTTTTAGTCTTTCCTGGGAATTTATTTAATGTGATTTTTTAGTACAATCATTCACACTCTATTTACCTACACAATAATGCTCGAGATAAATTTGATATTATTGGTGAAAATGAACCCCGAGTTTTCGCAACAATTGGCATCAATACCAAGGTTTCTTCTTAGTATGCTCTGTGATTGCAGCATAGTCTGATCTTCAAATCAGAAAAGATTTCTTTGGGCTTTTGGCATTCCACATCGACAACTATTGAATAGAAATTGTAATAGAGATGACCAAAGACAGAAAAAAATTCCACGCCATCCACTTCGACTGCTTCTTCATCGTTCATTCTAGCAAGAATTATAGTGACAAATGCAATATTTATGATGAAGATTTTTGATGGTATGGGTCATTTCGGCATGTAGCAGAGTGAGGTTAAGACGCTATTTTTTAGCAAGATTTTGACATTGTCATTGAAGAAAATAAATCAGACGATGTTGAGTTGAAAGATTGGAAGACTATAAATCATTTGACATGTGATACAATTCGATCATGTCTTTCTAGAGAGCAAAATTATGCTTTCTTGAAGGAAACTTCTGCATACAAATTGTGGAATGCATTAGAGGAAAATTTTTAAAAGAAAAGAAGTCAGAATAAGTTTCATATGAAGAAGAGACTGTTTCGTTTCTCTTATGTTCTGGGTACCACTATAAATGATCACATCACCAATTTTAATCAATTAGTTACTGATTTAATGAATTTAATGTGACACTTGAAGATGAAGATCTGACTTTGATGTTATTGGGGTCCCTTTTTGAGAAGTTTGAGTTTCTTGAAACTACTATACTGCATAGAAAGCTATTGTGTCTCTTAGTGAAGTTACAACAACTTTGTACATTTATGAATTGAGAAGGAGCACAAAGGAAGAATATACAAGTGGAGCAATAGAAGCTTTGATGGTCAGAGGTCGTTCACAGAGCCAGATTAAATGAAAGAAAGAGAGATAGAAATCGAGGCCCAAATTGAACAAAGATGAATGTGCCTTTTATCAGGACAAAGGACACTGGAAGAAGGATTGTCCTAAGCTTAAAAATAAAGGTAAACTTGATAAAGGAAAGGATGTTGTAGATTCAAATATAAATGAGTGTAATAATGAAGACTCAGATTTTTCACTTATTGTTACGTCATCAACTAGCTTTTCTAGTGTATGATTGCTTGATTCAGGATGCAGTCATCATATATGTCTCAATCAGGATTGGTTTTATGATTTTAGAGAACTAGAAGATGGAATTGTTTATACAATAGTTGACTTCCCTCTTGCGACACATGGGATTGGTTCCATTCATTTGAGGAATCAAGATGAATCAATCAGAATCTTGACAGATGTTCGTTATATGTTGAGTTTGTCACCCTAGAAGAAAAGGATCTTGAGGTGGTAACAAAATATAAAGTGATGAAGATCATCTTTGGTGCACTTATGGTGTTAAAGGGAGTATGAAAGAATAATAAATTGTACCATTATCCGGGTACTATTATTATTTGGACAACAACAATAACAACTTCTAGTGATGAGAAGGAGTTAGAAGCACCCGAGTTATGGCATATAAACTTGAGGCATACAGGGGAAAAATTCTTAAATCTTAGTAAATAAAGGATTGTTGAAAGGGGTAAAGACTTGTAAAATAGATTTTTGTGAGCATTATGTCAAAGGGAAGAAGATTCTTGGCATAGAGATAAGTAGAGATAGGAAATTGGGGAAACTTTTTTTGACTCAGAAGCTCAATGCATCTTTGTCTCCAAAGAATGATGCAAAAAGGGAATACATGTCAAAAGTACTATATGCAAATGTTGTTGGTAACTTAATGTATGCTATAGTATGTATAAGGCCTGACATTTCACAAATAGTTGAGGTTGTGCGCAGGTATATGCATAATCCTAGAAAGGAAGATTACCAAGCTGTGAAATGGATTCTATAGTATATTCTGAATATCGTAGATGTTGGTTTGGTATTTTAACGATGTAAGCAAGACGGTCAATATGTAGTTGGATATTGTGATTCTGACTATATTGGTGATTTAGACAAGCATCGATCAACTACTGACTATGTGCTTACTCTTATAAAGACATTAATCAGTTGGAGGTCTACCTTACAATCAATAATGACTTTGTTTTCTACAGAGGATGAGTATATGATAGCTATAGAGGTTATGAAAGAGACAATTTGGCTTCAAGGATTGATTGGTGAATTAGGGGCTCGGAAGAAGCACATCAAAGTGAATTGTGATAGTCAAACTGTTATCCGAACCAGATTTACCATATAAAGACAACACACATCGATGTCCGTTATCACTTTATATGAAAGGTTCTGGAAAAAGGTAAAGTAGCAATCCAGAAGATTAAGACCACTAAGAATGTAACATCCTACCCCCTACTAGAAGGGGTAAAATAGTAAAATTGGTATAAGATGAGAATAATTGGGATGTATGAGTAGTGTCCATGTATACTGGTACTGGTGATCAGTGAATTTGTGCACATGAAATTACTGGTCATGCATTCATGACATTCCCGGTAATTGGGCCTAAACGGCATTTTATTGTGATTAACGTGGTTACTGTGTGTAAAATAAATTATTTTGACTGATCCATAGTGCGTTTTCCATTTTAAGGGAGTTTTAGGAATTTTTCTGGAATTGTCCGGAGAAAATTCCCGGACTGGCAAAATCGTCGGTAAATGGCCTAAATGTGTTTTTGTTATGGAAAATGTGGTTTTCGTGTTTGAAAAATTATTGGGAGTTGACTGTTATATGTTTTACAATTTTGGGCAATTTCGGTAATTTCCAAAAAAATGATTCGGAGAAATTCCTGGAAATTCCCGGACCGAGAAAAATCGTCAAGTAGCGAACCGGTTGAAATTCGGTATCAAAAATTTCTGTCTAATGGTACTGAAATATTGGGTACATTATTTCGGGATTGAAATTGGAACCATTGAAATTGAATGGGTCAAAGATTTATTTCATTAGGGTTTAATTTTATTAAAAGTTTGTCTTTATACTTATTTTGTCTTTTCCTTCTTTACCATGGGCTAGTGTCAAATTGACACATAGCACTCTCATTTAATGGACTCTAGAATTTTCGTTGGTTCTTTAGTGAAGGAATAAAAAGACACTTTTACTTGCAACTTGTTTCCTTCATCCGATGGTGCTTCCTCCTTCCTTTCTCTTCGTGGGTTTCTTCTTCTTCTTCTTTGTTTTCTTCTCCTCCTTAATAAATGGCTACTCATCTCCACTTGTTCAAGTCCTCTTCTCCTACTTATGTCTTCCTCTTTTATTTACTAAATGGTGATGACCGTATGGTGTGTAAGGAAGATATAGAATTGGTGAAATCAATTTGGAAAAACAATTAAAGCTTAAAGCTTGTTGAGGTGAGAAATGTGTATTATGTTCTTTAATTTGTAGTTAGAAGCATGCAATGTGAATTATGGGGTTTTTATTGTGATTATTGATGCATTAATTTGATGAGAATTATAGGTGGAATTGTTGGGTATAAGGGTATGTTATGTATGGCTTGATGAAGTAGTAGGATTGAATGAATGTTTAGCTTATATTTGGATTGAATATTGGTGACTAATATTGCATATAAATTAAGAGTTTAATGCTGCCAAATTGTGACTATTAACCCTAGTGAATGTATGAATGTTGTAGGGACTGATTTTGTGTTCATTTGAATGCTTAGTGATGTGTTATTGGCATTGGAAATGATAGAAACTAAGGTTGGACCCAATCTGGAAATTTGGAGTTTTAACCGATTGTACTATTGTTAGCATAACTAATTGTATAGGAACGCAAATGAGGTGAGGTTTGTGGCCACTTAAACTTTGGGATGTTGGCTTCAACTTTGTGTGAAATAGGTGATGTTAAATTGTAATGTTAGAAGGGTGAATCTTTGCATGGAAAGTTTCTGGTTGTAGGGTCTGTGAACAGTACTTGCATATATGACCTGATTACTTTGTTGATTTTTCTAAATTAATTGAGATGGAATTAGGGAAAGTGGTCTTCGTGAGAGTTGAAGCCTACATTATTAGCTTTCCATTTCCACTGATCTTGCTTATTTTCGAGTTGTATATTGGGAGATATGAACTTATTTCTATTGATTGGTTTTATGCTTCTTGGAGAAACCTAGTCAAAGTGTTGATTTTGTGAGCTTTCTGTTTGGGAGCAATTTTAACAATTTATGTGAACTGAAGTGGTGTGAGTGATATTCTACAAAGTTGTAGAGGAAGAAATTATCTTGAAAATTATATATGGTGTGTAATTTTTAGAGGTCAGAGTTGGGAGTTATGATTTTGCAAAAACTGAACCTAAACTAGCTTGTGAATGGCTGATCATGACAGTAGCTTCCATAACAGTTTTGAAATTGTTAGAAATCGAATTGGAGTTTGAGTTCTTCATGAAAATTGAAGTTTGAGATCTTATCTTTTCAGGGATATAAGGTAGTGAATTTTGTGACTTTTGTGCTAAGAGAATCACTATTTGGAAAATTACTGTCCAGATTGGTTGATTTCAGTAGGCAGATTCTTTGTGGAATTGTTTGACCTTGTTAGCAAGTGAATTTGATTTTGGGTTGCCATGAAAGTTGTAGATAACATTGTGATCTTACTGCCTTAATTATTGTGTAATTGTTGATTGAAGAATCAGAGAGTTATTGAATTTGCAATGTACTACCCTGTGTTGATAGGTTTTGAGTAGGCAGTAGGTTTGATAGGATTTTTGACACCCTTAGGGGTGAAATTGATTTTTATGGTCTTCTTGAGAATTGTAGAGGGTTTCATGATCTTTCCAATGAGATATAGTTGGTAATTTTCTAAATTGTGTGCAATGAGTTATTGGTGTTGAAAGTTGGCTTGAAATCATGAAAATAAAGAAGGGAATAAGAGTTATGTATATATAGATATTAATTGTTTAATTTGAATTTTGGTTTCTTTTGTCAATTTCTTTTCCGTCCGACGTCCGATTGACCTGATTCTTAAGGCATCGGATTTGTGACATATTGAATTTCATTCTATGAGAAATTGAGAATTTTTAGACGGAAAATTGACGTGGGTCCGGGTAAAGGTCTGTTTAGTCACTGTTTTGTTTAATTGGGGACCTATAGAGGTCCGAATTGCGCACCGTCAGCGCCAATAGGTTTCTAATTTTTAGACGGATTTTTATGATGAAAAAAAAATGGGATTAAGACCGGGAATTCATGAACATGCATATTTTTACCTACATGTGCATCAGTAAGTCATTCAGATTGAATCGTTAGTGATAGTTACCTTCTCTGATGCTTAGGCACAACTAGAGCATCGATCGACTGATGTGACAAAGACTTTCCGACAATAGCTCGAAAGTAAGAGGTGAGTAACCTAGTTAGTTTTTCAGCCTTTATGTGTTTAATTTTACGCATAGATGCCATGCGGAGATAACGGATGGATATGTGATTGATTTGGATTTTGATTGATTTCGGACCATGGGTGTCCGAAATATTGGAAATGTGATATTGAAGTGCTATTATGTGTAAATGATTATGATGCATCAATGCAATAAATTGAAAATGATATGATTGACATACCGGACCAAAGGTCCGAAGGAATAGGAAATGGCATGAAATGTAAATGGAAATTGGAACATATGCATTCATGCATATTGGTATGATCGAGATAAAAGCGGTTGTGACCGAGGCGACCATCAGTATCGGGGCATATCACGCCTAGCGTATATGAGAGCTTTAAGCTCAACGACACCCTCGGGTCCAGCGTATTGAGCCTCGGGCTCGATGTATTAAGGCTTTAAGCCGAATGTTTGAGACCATCTGCTCAACGCAATGTGCCCGCCATCCTTTGGGGCGATTTGGTAGCACACACAACAACGAAATGAAAATGAAAAGTGTCACATGTGCATTGTATATACAAACAATTGAACCTGAATTGTGTTAAAGGCGAAACGCCTTATAAATGTGAAATTGAATGTATGTGATTATATGAATGTGTTAATATATATGATATGATGTGTATTGTGTATATGCATGAGTTGGGTGAACCATCGATGATGGTTTCTCACTGAGTTCGCAAAACTCACCCAAAATTTGCAATTATTTTCAGGACTCAGAAGAATACCCGTTAGGCAACCAGGCGTATGACATCTGTTGAATTCTTGAAGTAGAGAAGAGGTCGGGATCGATTCACGTCGCATTATTGTATTTTTATTTTCTGAATTTTTATATTACTGGTGAGGTCAGTTTGTAAAGTTAACCGACTAAAATAAATTGTGTTTATGAAAAGGGCCTTGAGGCCAGTGAATTGTTTATATAAATTATTTTCCGCATAACATATGATGTGTATGTATGTGTGTTAAAAAAAGAAATTTATACTGAGTTTTGACTGAGGGATGTAGCACACCACCCTCGCGGGGCACGGACTTGGATATCACCATCGATGTCGGGTTCGGGTCTTGTGGGAGTGGGGTGTTACATTTAGGTGGTATCAGAGCCCAGTAGTACGTAATGTATCTGGGCACAGTCTGAAACATAGGATGCATGCGTTTGAGTCGTGCCATTGCAGAAAGTGATAACTGATCCCTAGTTTGAGTCGCACGGGTAGAAATCCTACGTGTGCGTACGTGTCAAGTGATTAAATGAGAGAAAAAGTGAGACTGTGTTAGAGGGTGAACCCCTGGAAGTGTATAAGCAATTAGGAAAGGAAAAAGGAAAAACGGATAAGGAGATTGATATTGTCCTGTGGTTAGAATGGCTGTGTTGGCCTAGACTGATTAAGGAAAGAAGTGATATTAATGAATTCCCGAATTAAAATGGCAATATTATGGTGACAGAAAAATGAATATGTCTAGAATTTGGAAAGGTCCACTGGAGATAGGAGAAGCATACTAGTTATAGTAGTCTTAAGTGAGATTAAAGGTCCGGGATGAGTAAGTAATTAGAGTTCCGACTGTATATGTGAGGACATGGGAAACATTGGAACTGAGTAAAGTGTAGATGATCCGATCAGGCAGATATGGATTCACTGCATTTGTGTTCAATATCAGTAGATATCATAGGTAGATGAGGATAGCGGGATTGTGATATGATCAATATTGTACCGTACCGGTCTACCTAGAACTGAAAGAGCAAAGTACCTAGTGCCTAGTCGAGTAAGAAAAAGTAGAAGATAAAAGTGTACAGATAAACTGAAATAAACTCGTGAAACATGTTGGGCCCCGAAAATTTTTATTTATTTATTATTATTATGGATTTATTTAATTATTCGCTTACTTTAATAATTTTATTTTTGCCTTAATTAATTTAATTATGTGTTTATATAGATATTTTATGTTGGGCTTGGAAATTAGAAGTTGGGACTTTTAATGAAGGATTGGACCTAATGTTAGAAAGTATGGGCTTTAGGTAAGTGGAATAAGAAGGAGGATTAGAAATAAGTGGGCTAAGGTATAGTGGGCTTGTAAGTTATAAGAGGAAGAGCCCAATGGAGTTAAAGAGAGCTTTGGGAGAGCTCAAAACTATGTAGTTTTGATGGAGGGCTTTAAGTGAAAGCTAAGAGTTAAGTTATTAAGGGAGAGGAGTAGCAAGGAGTGTCGTAAGTCTCCAAAGAAAGAAAAAGGGAAAGCCAAAAAACGTGAACAAGAGGAAGGAGAGCTTCGGCCAAGAGGAAGGAGAGCCGTAGGAGGCTTGAAGGAAAGAAGAAAGAAGAGGAAATAAGAGAGAAAGCTACTTGTAGAAGGTAAGATCTATCCTTGCTTGTGTTAGGTTCAAGTATGAGAAGAAATGGAAGTTAGGGTTTGTGTAGAGATTTGAGAAAGATGAAGAGAAGGGTAAGATCTATGGATTTTAGGGATTTTTAAGCCAAGGTTATGGTTATTCTAGCTTAAATGTCCTATGGGTAGGTTAGGTTTAAAGTTTATTTTCATCCTAGCTTGATTTATGAATATTATGACTTTCTTTTAAAATGTATTTATTGAATGAAGTGTGTTTTAATTGAAGGAACTCAAGAAAATCCCACTCAAGACAAAGAGGAAGGGAAATCTTGAATTCGGATACCGACGATAGGTGGGTAACATTTTTATGGTTGTTGTGTAATGGGAAAATGCCCTATGTGTGCTATCTTTGTTATATTGTGTGTATATTGAAAGTGTATTCCTAATGATTTGAAAGAAAAGTACGAAACTATGATGATTTGATACAATGAAAGAAGCATAAAATGCTATTTTTGTGTTTGATATGTGAGCATAAATTGATTGCGATTGGGCAAGAGAGAGCCTATATCGATAGACACGTGCACGTGGACCCCTTAGCCTTCTCCCGGCTGCCCGCTTGTGGCCTACGAGATCCGAAAATAGACTCGATGTGTTTGCGGTAAACTTCGGTTTCTGTCGTGTTTACGATAAACTTCGGTTTATTCGTTGTGTTTGTGAAACTCTCGAGCCAAATGTGTGCATCCCATCATTTGTTTGTGTTTATGATGCATAATATGTGGTTGATTGCTATAAACTTTCATGTTATGCTTGTGTGATGATTTTGGGTTATTTGAGCTTTATATGATAAATTGCCATTGTTTCGGATTGTTAAATTGTGTGTTGTTTCGGATTGTTAAATTGTGTGTTGTGTGGCTCATTACCTGATGGCTATAAACATGTTAGCCACTGAGCTGTGTTAGCTCACCCCATTCTCCCTCCTCAGGTGCAAATTCAAGTTGAGAACTGAACCTTGCAAAGCTTCGGGCATCACTCCAAGAAATTTAGCTACTTTTGTATTAAGTTAGTAACTAGCTTTTGGAATAGCTTTGTAAGCATATTGATCATTGAGCATCCCATCTTTTGTATTTTGTACTGATATTGATGAATATGCCAATATGTAACCAAAGCTATGCATGAATCTTTGTTATGATTTGGAATGTGAATGAGAGCCCTAGTACTCTCTATCTTGTGAAAATGTTGATTTCCGATCTGTGTCTGGCCTTGAAATAGTTTGTGCCTGAGTATTTTTATTTTGGAGAGGTTGCTAGGTTTTGGCTTTGGGAGAGGTCGCTGGAATAATTGCCATGGTCTATGTGTTATTGAAGTTGAGAAGAGTGCTGCAGAAAGGCTGGGCTGAAATGTTCATGTGGGCAATTCTGGGTTTGTTGTGTTTTCTGCAATTTTTGAGTTGAAATAAGTAGAATGGGATCCTTTAGACTTCTGGAGATTGTTAGTCGAGCTATAGAGCTTTTCCCAGGATGTTTATGAGCTATTTATGGTGTGTAAATGGGTAGGTGTGAGTCGTTGGAATTAAATGTAGGTGTTGTCAAAATGACAGATTGCCAGGCAGAGCTTTGAGTTCACTTTTAACCCTTTTGGAGTTGGAATATAGGTTGGTAGTCTTCATGAAAGTTGTAGATAATTCCTTTACCTTTTCATAGACACTAAGTTTGCTAAATTTGGAGTTCTGGGTCAAAAGTTATGGAGGTTGCAAGTTCTGGTACTGTTTGTGGAGGGCTAGTCGACCTGTCTTAGTGGGAACTTTTGATTCTCGTAAAGTCCGAGCATGTTGGATCCCGCATTCGGAACCCAACTACTTATCCATATTCCCTCAATACGTACACATGATTCCTTATGAACTCTTATAACCCGTTACCGAATATTCAATCTCTAATCCGAAAAATCCTAATATAATTTTTTTTCTTATTCATCTTAACCCCATTTTCATACTTAAAAACTTAGCTCGGTTCTTTAGAAGGTCCGAAGTTGCTTTCTAGCTACTTACCAAATGAATAGTGAGTTTATTGACCAAATGAATAGTGAAATGTCAATTTCCGATTCTCATAACTCCTTACTCCTAACTCCGAACATTGCATACTATACCTCGTTGGAAAGGTAAAAAGGTAATCTACAACTCTTATGAAGGTAGTAAAAGCCAGATCAATCATTAGGAGAGGTAAAAGTACACTTGAAGTTTCAGATTTCTATATTCGGATTACTGTTCATTCTGCATTTTTGCAGAATCTTTAGAGGCATTTTTCACCCTCGTAGAGGCTGATCTAGTTTTTTCTTTCTTCATGAAAAATGTAGATTATCTTTCTATCTTTAAAATGAGGTATGATTTGCAGTTATTGGATTTAGGAATAAAAAGTTATGGGGTTGGGAGTGTTGACAGTTACTGTTCATGCTGCAAAAACACTGTTCCATTGGTTTTTCATTTAAGTGTTTCAGTTTACATTGATTTGTTTGCTTACTTTGTTTTCTATCCGAATTCGATTTGCATTCGATTCGATCCCGCTTTCGCTTATTCGTTCCACTTTGTGATTCGTATTCGATTATTTCGCTTCGCTATATTCGATTGAATCTGTTCGTTTGATTCGATTAGTATTTGCTTCCGCTTGCATTTGCTTCCGCTTCGCTACGTTCGGATTTGTGCGCTTCCGCACTTCGCAATTTCGATCCGAAATTTCGGTCTCCTTTCGCTTTCGTTTCCATTGATTCCGTCATTCGTTCTTAGTGTTAAGTTTATTCGGTTGGGATCCGGTTCCCGGATCGGGTCTCAACATTTATGGTATCAGAGCATAGAGTGAAAGTGTTAAGTTTATTCGGTTGGGATCCGGTTCCCGGATCGGGTCCCAACAGAGCATGCCTATGAGCCCTTCTTGAAAAATATAGATTTTTCTCTTAGCTTTCCAACGCCTCTGACCGTGTCTAATTTGGAGCTCGGAGTCAAAAATTATGAGGGTTAAAAGTCAGATATGTCGGGCTGTAGGGCCGGTCGCCCAGCCTTCATGGGCGAAGGCGCCTCGCCCATGCCGGCGGCGCCCAGCACTTCGCCCATCGGCGGCGCCTAAGCGGCGCCAGCCACCATGTGAGCGAGCACCAAGAGCCCGGCATGCCGGGCTCTTGCGAGTGATTTGGGGGTCGGTTTTGGCCAACATACCCCTCTTTCTTCTTTTGGGCATAACTTTTTACACAGACCTCCGACTGAGCTGATTTTCGAAGCGATGGATTCCTAAGAAAATTTTCTATCTTTCTACACCTGATTTATCATTATTTCTTTTAAATTGAAAAAGGTGGTTTGAAACAAAGTGTGGAGGTCGGCTGATTCTTTCTGAATATACTTCACTAATTTTTAAATATATGGAGCTATAGGGCTCGGATCGAGGCGATTCTTGTTTTAAATGAAACTAGAGACATAAATCTACACTTTTTATGAAGGAGACGATCAGTAATTCAGCCTCTAAAGTTTTCAAATTTTGACATGAAGTCAGTAGAGGGACTGTTTTCACTGTTTTCTTTAAGATAGTATTTTTGCCATAACTTTTTCATTTCTAATCCGAATTGAACGATTTCAGTGGCGTTAGAATCGTGAGATCATGAGGAACAATTTTTTTCTTAAAAAGCACATCCCAAATTCTTTCTATTAAAAGCTTCTTTATTTGTGGTTGGTATGTGTTCGGTTTGGGTCTTCCATGCTTATATGGGTCCGAATGTTGGGCCTCGGAGACGGGGTCCAACAAAACAGGTATGATTATGAGCGCATAAGCTTGAGATTGAAATGGTTATGCGAATATGGTGCTAAAAGTTTGGAAATTAGTATATATATATATATATATATATATATATATATATATATATATATATATATATAAAAGAAGACATACTGACAATTTCTACTGATTGTGTATCGGGAAATTCTGAATTGGTTGAAAAGATGTATATGGACATAGAAATGGTAAATGGATGGGTAAATAGATAGAGATACAATGGAGTTGCATCAACGATTTTGTCATGTTTTGGGGACTGTGAATACCCTATTATAGATTGTTTGAGGATACTAAAGAGATACGTAGTAATAATGCGATGACATTGTATAAGCCAAGTGGATATGACCTTAAAAGATCAAACTGACACATGATATGAAAAGAGTTGTCGCATTTAAGTCGATTTACCCTTGGGAGTATCTATTGGACAGTAAAGTTGAAGCATATGTGGAAGATATATGGAAATCACAGAGGAAATGATCGGTGAACGATTAGAGTAGCTATAAATTGAAAGTTTATATTGGGTTAAAGTAAGGTATAGGAGGATTGAGTGTACCTGTAGGAGAAGAAATGAAAAAAATGATTATAGCATCAGTCATTTGTTCGAGGATTAGCATAAACGGAAAGGATTTCATGGAAGTCTGAATTGTATAGGTTACTAATTGGGTTCTGGATAAAAAAAAATTCTGCTGAGGTGTAGATTACGGAATAAGTGTTGAAGAAAGCGTTTATGTGACTGGCACATGGAACCTTAGTGCAAGGACTGTTCTGATCTTTAAATTATGGCATAAAATTGTTCTGATTGAGATAGTGCGTATAGTTGAGAATGATTGAAAAGCAATTAGGGACACTAATTGGCTGATGAGACTTTCGTGAACGGTATAATGATGGTAGCAAGACTAACGGTCAAGCGACAAAATGCAATGAAATCAAAAGTGAAATTGAGTCATATCTTAAGAGGAGATTTAGATATAACAAGTGAAATATACGACTGAGGTTATCTGTATTGTGTATACGGAAATGTAAAGTATCCAACTACGTAACTGGAATTTTAATTAGAAGTGATTCTATTGCAATGTGAAGTAAATAGTTCTCCATATGTGATGCAAAACTGTTGAGAAATCTTGATTTGAAACTAAGAAGAAAATAGTCCCAAACTACGAAGTAAAGTACTCAAATAAAGTGGAATTTAGGGAAGTCCAAGTATGGATGACTAGGTATTGGCATTTGTTGATGTGAATGACAGGAAATCAATTGAAAAGGGAAAATGAATAGAGACACGAAGTCTGAAAGAAAAACTGACAATGACGTGATGTAGTGTTATCTTTATAAAGGAATTTGATACTGATGATAAGTATACCTTTGGAGAGTAGGCAGTGTGTGATGAACTGAGACATTATGTTAAAACGGTATAAGATAAATTGAACTGACTTTGATAAATGGTATTGGTGTCATGATCGCGATTGGAAACCTTGGAGACTGTAGATTCCTATAAGAATACACCGTGTTAATTTGAGGAAAGAGACAGGCATAAATACCGACAATGCTGCAATGAACAGATCAATTACAGATATTGGGATTTGCAAAGAATGTCAAGTAGATTATCGGGTAATTATGAAGTGTTACTGGAAAATTGAGGTTGTAGATCTAGTGATATTGGATAGAGGTAAGGAAGGTTACTAGTTCAGGAAGCAAACTAGTGTTTCCCATCCTGAATCTAAAGAGTCAAGTGTAATCGGGAGATTGAAGGATTAAAAATAAATAAATAAATAAATAAATAATAATAATAATAATAATAATAAGCATGTGTCGGGATTGAACAAAGGAATTGATGAGCAAAGAAATTGAACAGTCGAAGCTAGACACTCTAGTAATTATATGCGAAAAGTGAAATCGAATAACTGTAGGTATAGAAGGAAGTGATTATTGATTTAAGTGCTCATAGGTTTAAATGGTCAACAGGAAAAATGTTTAAGTGGTTTGGGTTTCACAGGATTATGATCGTGTTATAGAGTTCTGATTAACTGTAGGGATACACTGCTACACTGCACAGTGCCTAACGGGAGTCAAAGATCATAATGGACTTGAGACTGTTATGAGTGAAACAAAGAAAAGTGACTCAAGAAAGCTGAATGGGTTAAGTACATATCCGAATAAAGTGCGTTAACACTTTAGAACAGTAAATTGTCTAAGGAAAATTAAATTTGAACAGAGAGTCAATGGGATATAAAGCATGACTGCATTAGGCAAAGTATCACTGGTTATAGTGAAATGAAGCTAAATGTCACTGTATTGTTATCTATCACCTTGAAAAGATATACTCAATGGAATACGAACTAGACCGCATGGTACTGGAGAAAAAAAAAGGGTATTGGATGGATAAAACGTGCTGAGTGAATAGGTTCGGAATAATGAACTGAGTCATAGCATCGGAACTAAAGGTAGCCATAGCAAGTGAGATAGTTAAGATAGTGCGATCGCCAATTGACAGACTTGTTGAGTCCGTCTACTATGCTGAGTGATAATGAGTTAGCCAAATAAGTGATTGAATAATTTACGGAGTCTGGTTACTGTGACTTTTCGAAAAAATGAATTATTGAGGGAAAAAGTGTATGGGACATGTAGGGACATTTGATGATTGTCAGTGAACTGTTGACTGAAAATTTCGAGGACGAAATTTTTATAATGAGGGGAGAATTGTAACATCCCACCCCCTACTAGAAGGGGTACAATAGTAAAATTAGTATAAGATGAGATTAATTGGGATGTATGAGTAGTGTCCATGCATACTGGTACTGGTGATCAGTGAATTTGTGCACATGAAATTACTGGTCATGCATTCATGACATTCCCGATAATTGGGCCTAAACGGCATTTTATTGTGATTAACGTGGTTACTGTGTGTAAAATAAATTATTTTGACTGATCCAGAGTGCATTTTCCATTTTAAGGGAGTTTTAGGAATTTTTCTGGAATTGTCCGGAGAAAATTCCCGGACTGGCAAAATCGTCGGTAAATGGCCTAAATGTGTTTTTGTTATGAAAAATGTGGTTTTCGTGTTTGAAAAATTATTGAGAGTTGACTGTTATATGTTTTACAATTTTGGGCAATTTCGGTAATTTCCAAAAAAATGATTCGGAGAAATTCCTGGAAATTCCCGGACCGAGAAAAATCGACAAGTAGCAAACCGGTTGAAATTCGGTATCAAAAATTTCTGTCTAATGGTACTGGAATATTGGGTACATTATTTCGGGATTGAAATTGGAACCATTGAAATTGAATGGGTCAAAGATTTATTTCATTAGGGTTTAATTTTATTAAAAGTTTGTCTTTATACTTATTTTTTCTTTTCCTTCTTTATCATGGGCTAGTGTCAAATTGACACATAGCACTCTCATTTAATGGACTCTAGAATTTTCGTTGGTTCTTTAGTGAAGGAATAAAAAGACACTTTTACTTGCAACTTGTTTCCTTCATCCGATGGCGCTTCCTCCTTCCTTTCTCTTCGTGGGTTTCTTCTTCTTCTTCTTTGTTTTCTTCTCCTCCTTAATAAATGGCTACTCATCTCCACTTGTTCAAGTCCTCTTCTCCTACTTATGTCTTCCTCTTTTATTTACTAAATGGTGATGACCGTATAGTGTGTAAGGAAGATATAGAATTGGTGAAATCAATTTGGAAAAACAATTCAAGCTTGAAGCTTGTTGAGGTGAGAAATGTGTATTATGTTCTTTAATTTGTAGTTAGAAGCATGCAATGGGAATTATGGGGTTTTTATTGTGATTATTGATGCATTAATTTGATGAGAATTATAGGTGGAATTGTTGGGTATAAGGGTATGTTATGTATGGCTTGATGAAGTAGTAGGATTGAATGAATGTTTAGCTTATATTTGGATTGAATATTGGTGACTAATCTTGCATATAAATTAAGAGTTTAATGCTGCCAAATTGTGACTATTAACCCTAGTGAATGTATGAATGTTTTAGGGACTGATTTTGTGTTCATTTGAATGCTTAGTGATGTGTTATTGGCATTGGAAATGATAGAAACTAAGGTTGGACCCAATTTGGAAATTTGGAGTTTTAACCGATTGTACTGTTGTTAGCATAACTAATTGTATAGGAACGCAAATGAGGTGAAGTTTGTGGCCACTTAAACTTTGGGATGTTGGCTTCAACTTTGTGTGAAATAGGTGATGTTAAATTGTAATGTTAGAAGGGTGAATCTTTGCATGGAAAGTTTCTGGTTGTAGGGTCTGTGAACAGTACCTGCATATATGACCTGATTACTTTGTTGATTTTTCTAAATTAATTGAGATGGAATTAGGGAAAGTGGTCTTCATGAGAGTTGAAGCCTACATTATTAGCTTTCCATTTCCACTGATTTTGCTTATTTTCGAGTTGTATATTGGGAGATATGAACTTATTTCTATTGATTGGTTTTATGCTTCTTGGAGAAACCTAGTCAAAGTGTTGATTTTGTGAGCTTTCTGTTTGGGAGCAATTTTAACAATTTATGTGAACTGAAGTGGTGTGAGAGATATTCTACAAAGTTGTAGAGGAAGAAATTATCTTGAAAATGATATATGGTGTGTAATTTTTGGAAGTCAGAGTTTGGAGTTATGATTTTGCAAAAACTGAACCTAAACTAGGTTGTGAATGGCTGATCATGCCAGTAGTTTCCATAACAGTTTTGAAATTGTTAGAAATCGAATTGGAGTTTGAGTTCTTCATGAAAATTGAAGTTTGAGATCTTATCTTTTCATGGATATAAGGTAGTGAATTTTGTGACTTTTGTGCTAAGAGAATCACTGTTTGGAAAATTACTGTCCAGATTGGTTGATTTCAGTAGGCAGATTCTTTATGGAATTATTTGACCTTGTTAGCAAGTGAATTTGATTTTGGGTTGTTCATAAAAGTTTTAGATAACATTGTGATCTTACTGCCTTAATTATTGTGTAATTGTTGACTGAAGAATCAGAGAGTTATTGAATTTGCAATGTACTGCCCTGTGTTGATAGGTTTTGAGTAGGCAGTAGGTTTGATAGGATTTTTGACACCCTTAGGGGTGAAATTGATTTTTATGGTCTTCTTGAGAATTGTAGAGGGTTTCATGATCTTTCCAATGAGATATAGTTGGTAATTTTCTGAATTGTGTGCAATGAGTTATTGGTGTTGAAAGTTGGCTTGAAATCAGGAAAATAAAGAAGGGAATAAGAGTTATGTATATATAGATATTAATTGTTTAATTTGAATTTTGGTTTCTTTTGTCAATTTCTTTTCCGTCCGACGTCCGATTGACCTGATTCTTAAGGCATCGGATTTGTGACATTGAATTTTATTCTGTGAGAAATTGGGAATTTTTAGACGGAAAATTGACGTGGGTCCGGGTAAAGGTCTGTTTAGTCACTGTTTTGTTTAATTGGGGACCTATAGAGGTCCGAATTGCGCACCGTCAGCGCCAATAGGTTTTTAATTTTTAGACGGATTTTTATGATAGAAAAAAATGGGATTAAGATTGGGAATTCATGAACATGCATATTTTTACCTACATGTGCATCAGTAAGTCATTCAGATTGAATCGTTAGTGATAGTTACCTTCTCTGATGCTTAGGCACAACTGGAGCATCGATCGACTGACGTGACAAAGACTTTTCGACAATAGCTCAGAAGTAAGAGGTGAGTAACCTAGTTGGTTTCTCAGCCTTTATGTGTTTAATTTTACGCATAGATACCATGCGGAGATAACGGATGGATATGTGATTGATTTGGATTTTGATTGATTTCGGACCATGGGTGTCCGAAATATTGGAATTGTGATATTGAAGTGCTATTATGTGTAAATGATTATGATGCATCAATGCAATAAATTGAAAATGATATGATTGACATACCGGACCAAAGGTCCGAAGGAATAGGAAATGACATGAAATGTAAATGGAAATTGGAACATATGCATTCATGCATATTGGTATGATCAGATAAAGGCAGTTGTGACCGGAGCAGCTACCGTATCGGGGCATATCACGCCCAACGTATATGAGCGCTTTAAGCTCAACGCACAGGACCTCAGGTCCAACGTATTCAGAGCCTCAGGCTCAATGTATTAAGGCTTTAAGCCGAATGTTTCAGAGTCACTGGCTCAACGCAATGTGCCCACCATCGACGATTTCAAAGCACAGTCACAACAACGAAATGAAAATGAAAAGTGTCACATGTGCATTGTATATACAAACAATTGAACCTGAATTGTGTTAAAGGCGAAACGCCTTATAAATGTGAAATTGAATGTATGTGATTATATGAATGTGTTAATATATATGATATGATGTGTATTGTGTATATGCATGAGTTAGGTGAACCATCGATGATGGTTTCTCACTGAGTTCGCAAAACTCACCCAAAATTTGCAATTATTTTTCAGGACTCAGAAGAATACCCCGTTAGGCAACGGGCGTATGACATCTATTGGTTACTAAAGTAGAGAAGAGGTCGGGATCAGTTCGCGTCTGCATTATTTTATTTTTATTTTCTAAATTTTTATATTACTGGTGAGGTCAGTTTGTAAAGTTAACCGACTAAAATAAATTGTGTTTATGAAAAGGGCCTCAAGGCCAGTGAATTGTTTATATAAATTATTTTCCGCATAACATATGATGTGTATGTATGTGTGTTAAAAAAAGAAATTTATACTGAGTTTTGACTGAGGGATGTAGCACACCACCCTCGCGGGGCACGGACTTGGATATCACCATCGATGTCGGGTTCGGGTCTTGTGGGAGTGGGGTGTTACAAAGAATCTTGCTGATATGTTGACAAAGGTAGTGATTACAATTAAGTACCAACATTATTTGGACCAAATATGCGAATATCGTATTGGTCCTGGTACCAGATTGGGTTCTAGTACAATACTATACTAGTACTGGTCAATACCAGGTAAAGTTTTGGGTTTTTTTAAATTTATAATTCCGAATTTTTTAAATTGTAAAATAGTATATATTCATATTATACAGTTGTCACATTGTCATATTCTAAGTTTTAAGTTGAAACTTTCAACTTTCTAACTATCTATTCACTAATGTCATGCATTTCATTCACCAACTTCGTAAAAAAAATAAGATAAATGCCACATAAACCAAACCACAACCAAACTAGACATAAACCAAGCCTCCAACCAGATAAAACAAAACTATGCATCGTTTCATTCAACTCCAATCTAATATCCAACCCAACACAAATCACAATCCAATTCACAATTTAATTCCAAGTTTCAACCCAAGCATTCACAATCACAAATGAAATTAAGCAAAAAACATTAATTGAAAACAACCCAAAAAATTCACAATATATTTGCTTCAGTTTTTGGGTCAGGTCGGGTTTAGACCTGGATTTATTCTAGATTTGACGATTACGAAAATGTTGGAGGAAAATGGTCGGTTGCTTGGAGGAGAACAGTAGCATGGAAGAGGTTCGATGGTGGCGTGGTCCACGTGGATGAGGGCTTAAAATGGTGTGGTGGTGGTGTGGAGGAAGATGAAAGTCATATAGTGGTTTTGTTGTTATCGGAGAGGGAGAATCAGTCTCTAGAGATGAAGAGGAGAACAAGAGAGAGAGAGAGATAGATAACGGAGATTGTGAGAGTGAATGGAGGAGAATAGAGAGACTGTGAGTCTATTTGAGATAAAAAAAGTGAGAAACCTACAATTTATAAAACTTATGATACCGGCTGGTATATGATCGGTATTTTGAATATCAAATGGTACCACACGACTCCAGAACTAGCCTGTACCAACCGTTGGTACCATTACCATTGATACTATTCCTTTTTCATTCGATACCAACCTGTACAAAATGGTATTCAAAACTCTGGTTTGGACTTGATCAATATTCCTAAAAATTAAAGATGGATGTTTTGAAGTGCATTTGAAGACACTACTAAAGATGAGTTTTTTGAGAGATTTGAAGATATGTCAATGCGGAGAATTGTTGACTTTCTGGCTTATGTTCAAATCTCATATTGGAGAAACACAAAATGGGATAGTCTCCTTAAGTTATAAAAGAAGGGCTCCTTCATCTTTGTTAATCATCGAAAAATTGCCTATCTTTTCTTAAGGAAAAAATTCTCTCTCTTTGTAATATTTCACTTGTATTATTTTCTTGAAATAATGTATTATTAATTTAGTATTGTCCAAGAAAGTAGGCATAATTAGTCAAATTTTGTTAAATTATGATGTTGTTTATTTGTCTATTTAATAGCTATTGTGGAGTATAGTTGTATTGAATTATTATACTATTAAATTACATGTCTAGAAAAACTCTAAAGAGATTAGGTTTTAAGTGGGGCCATTTATAACCTCTCCAGTCTTTCCTGAGAATTTACGTAGTGTGATTTTTCAGTATAATCATTTCTACTCTATTCACCTAGGCAATAGTGCTCGAGGTGAATTTGTTATTATTGGTGGAAATCAACCTGAGTTTTCTCAACAGATATATGTTTATGTATATATATATACAGGTCTTAGCTAACATACATTTATGCCAATCATTAGTGTAACATACATCTTAAAAGCATAACAACTACTCTGATTTGTCTCCTCCAAGTAAATGCAAGAAACTTAAAAACATTCTTTTGTTAGAATTTCTTATTACACTATGATAATTGGAAATGAACGTATTGGTTGCCTTCAGATCTAAGCTTTTAAACGTCTGTGGAAGACAATTTCTAGTCTTCAAATTGAAGTTTAGTAAATAGGTGTTCTTAATGTCTTGTAGTTCCTGCACTCATTATAGTAGGCCTCAATATGCTTTACTGAGGAATTGAATTTTTATCACATCTCTCTTAATTTTGCAGCGGCTTATAAAAATATATAGACTTGCAAAGATAGTGAACTCCTTTAAACCTGTGCTCGAAAGACAACTCTTTGATAAAGCAAACACATATTAGAGGGGGTGAATTATATGTGAAAACAAATTTGCAAGTTCCTTTTAGTTCAAAAGGAAATGATAGGAGCCTGTTTATAATTAAAATAGTAGGAGCCTGTTGTTTGATAGGATCCTATTTAAACAGAAGGAGCCTGTTAAATGATAAAAAGCTTGTTAAATGACAGGAGTCTACTAAATGAAAAGTTATATTAAAAATAATTTAAAACGGAAGGCATCTATTAAAACTGAAAAAAAATCTCTTACAAGTTGAAAATAGAAGGTGTCTGTTATAAAGTGAAGGAGCCTCTTGTTGAATAAACACACACACACACACATTATAATGCGAAAATTTAAAAGTTAAGAGAAGAAAGAGAAGGATGTAATGGGAGGGTGTTTGGCGCACTAGATAATAACAAGCGTGGAACGTGTGGAGCGTGCACTGCACCCCCCCCCCCCCACGTGGTTAAAGGAGTTGACTGGAGCGTGCAGTGCACGCGCTAGTCACGTTTGCAGGAGACATCCTGCAAAGACGAAGGGCGTGTGTGGGGACGATGGGTGCGTGTCCCACACACGCCCTTCGTCTTTTCCACGAAACCTCTCCCTCTTTTGGAAAAATCCCATGTCTTCTTCCATTCGAAACTTCTCCTTCCACGTGTCCACGAACCCATTAACCGCAATCACGTTCCACGATTTTCAAACCATCATACACATTGAGTCTCAAAACCATCACACTGTGAAGTCACCGGTGTGTCCTTTTTGTCGCCTTGTGTTGCTTTTGATGCCACCTGAAACGTCGTCCAGTGGCATTGTGCGACACCCATCTATGGCATTACACGCGATGCCACAGGTGATCAAGGCAGTAAACACAACACGAAGGGAAAAAATGCAGAAAATCCATAATGCATTATGTTACAAGCAACATGAACGCGACATACCAATGGGCAATAATCGCCCATCGGTGTTTTCCAACTCAAAAACTAGAAACAATTAGGGATTTTAGAACCTAGACATTCAGAAAAATGCAAGCTTCGCATCATATATGCGAATCGATTTCCAGAATCAATAGGTTTGTGATGTCATATGTGGGTATTGCAATACAGAACACAAGCATAAAACTTATACAATCGATGAACATAAACAAATAAGGAGAGTCGAGGATAGCTTCGGGGAAACAATTTCAAAACTTGTTAAACAATAACAGTTGTGAAGTTATTTATCTTATTCGGGGAAACATTTTCCAAAACAATATACACAAGCATAAACAATTTCCACAATCATGCATAAATAATAGTGTTGAACTCAAAATCAGAAGTAGTAGTTGAGGAAACATTTTTCCAGAAGTAACAAAATAAGAACAATCATGAATAGCTTCGGGTAAAGACAAACCAAAACAAAATTAATCAAATCAATAACAATCAAGCCTCTAATTCAAGATTAACAATTAAAGGAGGCTTTGATATCATTGTTGGGATCCAACCGTGGTCAAATCAAGGCGTAGCGAAAAATAATTTTTTTTACAGATTTCGAGCAGATCCCGATAATTGATTATACTTGAATAAAACAAAATTCGATTTAGAAATCATACCTTATTCATTTTTTGAAGAAAAACTTTGAATCTTTTCTCTGAGTAATCAATCACGAGTTGTCTAGTAGTCCAGCCTCTAATGGTATCCACAGAGCAATCCCAAACTGCTTTTGAGAGGATGAAGACAAAAGTGTTTCCTTCTAGAAAGCTCTTCCCTTTAAATAAAAAATTAAGACAATCTTTCATTAAAATTAAAATTTTAATTATAATTAGAATCAAATTCTAATTCTAATTCTAATTCTAATTCTAATTAATTTAATTTAATTTTAATAAAATTGAATATCTCATATTTGATTTCTAAAGTTTTTCAAACTTTATAATTAAGTCCAACTTAATTAAATTGATTTTCTTTCACAAATTACTCTTTGATGTGTGACTCATTAGGTTCCTAATAAATTAGCAATGATTATAAATTATAATTCTAGTTCACAATTAGAATTAGATAAATTAAAACTCCTTTTAATTCATCTTTAATTCTCCAATAAAATAATTTATAATCATAAATCATGATTAACGTTTAGCAACATGTCATGATTACCCAAATATCAGAAATGTCAAAGTGATTGACTTAACCTGTCCATGCATGACTATAATGTATAATTTAGTCCTTTCGTTATCCAATATTCTAATTGGATAGAGTATGGATACAATGTCTACTCTTATCATCTAATCATGTTCGTTCTTGCTAATTAGTAATTGATTTATAATTGAAATTTGAAAACTCTTTACAAATATCAATTCACTCGCTAGAAAATTCTATAAATTATTACTAATAAAGAACAATGAATATTCTCTATAATTATTTTAGAGTGACGAATCCTATATTAACTTACTAAATTATCTACATATGGTTCATATTGTATTAAATTACTACCGAATAAACTATATTAGGATGATTCATAAGTAGCATCAAAACACAGTAATTTCCATACTAGATACCTTGGTAATCTCAAGTTTAAGGATCAATTATACAATCATCATTATGAGAAGGCCCATAGATAAATAAGTAATATTTCATTTGAAATTCTCATAATCGGGTCAGTTCAGTGACTTGTTCTCTAATAATCACCCACATATTAGTTTAGGTATCTCTATACTTTAATCAATGAGATCAATTGCTTTCTTCGTAAGAAAGAAACATAATATGTGTTAGTTTTACCGTTTCAACAATATTCAGTCTTGATGAAACTACAATTAGGAACATTTAGAATAACACATAAGTGTAAATTGAATATCATAATTATGATCTTATCATAATTTCAATTCCACAATAATTATTCTAAGAATTTTATCTTTAGTATTAAAACATAAAATATTAATGAAATTAATACACAAAGATAAATAATGCCTTTTATTAATAAATGTAATGTCATACATTAGTCTGCATCCAAATAATTAGCTGCAAAGGCATAAATTAATAAGTTTATCTTCAATTTTCAACTACTTATTAACAAGTTATTGTTTACCCATATCAATTATATTTATTAATTAATCCTTTCTTATCTTAGACTAAACAATATGCTTCAATGGTAGAAATGATGGGGTAATTAAGTAACTTTTAACTAAAAGAGTTTCGTAAGATATTTAACTTATCTTATAAATTTGAGAAGATGTACATGTAGCCGAAATTAGATATCTTCAAGACCTCTGAGTAAATGAACTACAATGCAATAACCGTTTTCGGGTATTGAAAATTCGATGAGCCACAAGGTACACAAAACAAGGCTATTATAAATCAGCACATGAATGCAAGATAACAAGTTAAAAATCTCCCATATGGAGACCCTATACGACATGAACTTCCATAGGCACATGATCAAGAGATGGACATGAAGCAAGTAGAACTGACATAGATTTATGAAAAGCAAATAGCATATTACTCTCAGAAATCATAATATGCTAGTCTTTACGCTTCCTCATGTCCTCGTCCATTTGCTGTACTCCAAATCCACAGGCGCTCTCATTTTTCTCTAGCTTTTAGCGACCAACAGGCTTTAAGGAATCATTTGCTATTTATCCAAGCTCGCCACTAACATTCTTTCTGAAAATTGAACTTCTGTTTTTGTCATGTTTGTTTGTTTCAAAAACATTGAGAGGTTGAATAATATCAGGTTAATCTTCTATTATGACTTCAAATTTTACTCTTTTTCACTTTTGAGTGTAAAAATATAGCTGGCCTGATTTGACAACGTACCATGTGTCCAAGATACTCTCGACCATGTTTATGTCTTATGTTAAAAGAAGACTAATAGCAGTAAAGCAGGCAATTCTACACCCATTTGTCTGGATCGAGGTTACACTGCCAGCGTTATTAAAAAATTAAATAATTGAATTGATTCAGTCAGACCGTAACGTGAGCTTCTCTTTCAGACGTCACCCTCACATTTCTCTTATTGCTGTGAATCCTAAGCTGGTGGTCGTGGTGGGGCAGTGGCGAATTTGGTTTCTGAAAACGTACATGACATATAACATAAGACTCGTCAAAGTATATAGCATCTAATGAGGGAGACAAGGGTCTCTTCTTTTTTGAGGCACATGACTTAGAATTTTACAGTCTTCAGACGTGAACAAAAGGACAGTGACAAACTTGGTTCTGCTTGTACACGCTTTTCCCTTTCTCCACATCTACGTCTATTTACTACTTAACCATATATATAAAATGGCTTCACCCTCACGCTTACAACGGCCAATTCAATTGGGGAAAACTTTACTTATTCGTGCTGGTAAAATCACATATTAAACTTTTAGTGCTCCATTTCCCTATCCTAGATCGCGATGCAAACCATATTCCTAAACTATATATATATAGGCGTATGTTCAGAAAGCATACTATTCACATTTATTGTCCCTCCGGTCTTTTCTTGTACAGTTTCAAGCCACATAAGGAAATTACTTTCAGCATCAGAAAAAGGATAAGATGGAAAAGAAAAAAAAGTTTTTTTCTTTGAGAAAGGAAAAGGAATAATGTTTATCTTCAATGTTCACGAGGAAAGTTAAGAGACCTTCATATCTACTTTTGCTCTAATACGGCACGGTAAGCATTCCAATTAAGGTCCACATTCAACATTCTCTGACCAAATGATGATTTTTCATGATAATGACTTGTTGAAGGTTAAGTTCAAGTGCATATCTTTGTATCTCGTGCACTACAAGAAAATTATCGCTTAGTGGCAAAAATTTTTGACAAAAATTTGGATTCTTTCGTAATATAAATTAGCGACGGAATCAACTGACAGGTAAAGGTATCATTAAAACGGCCGTAAGTAAATTTACCGATAGATATATTACGTAATCGTTGGTAAATATACTAACAGATGGCTATAATTGTCGATAAATTTATCGACGGATAACTTTAACCGTCGGAAAGTATTCCGACAATATTGTTTATTTTGTCGGTAAGATTTCTAGCTATTATGATTGACCATTGGTGAGTATTATGATGATTCAAAAAATCTTGACAATAAAGTTGATGACGGCTATCAATATTACTGATGGAACAAAGTGTAGCCGTCGGTAAATATTTTTATTTTCTGTCGGTAAAGAAAATTAAAAAAAATTAAAAATTCCGACATTAAATTTTTTTTATGATCTTATGATTAATGCATAATTTCAACAGTTATGAATTATCTTTACATAATATTTTGATTTGTTTATATATTTAATTTGTTTAAATAAAAAGTTGATTGATAATATAAAGTTCAAATTAATTGATAATATAAAGTTAAAATTAATTAATAATAAAAATATTATAGTGTATGTAATAAGTCTTTGTAATTCAAAGTAAATGACTACAGTAATCCTATTGTCCTAGTGATCGCGAATGTTCTGAGGTGCTACCCCTCCCTTTCAACTCATCCACCTCATGTCTCAACTGAGCTATGTACTTAAGTAATGTCTTGTGAGATCCCACATCGGTTGGATAGGGAAACGAAGTACGCCTTATAAGGGTACGGATACCTCTCCCTTACAGACGCGTTTTCTATGGCCTAACGGATTGGATCCCATCAAAACTCCGAGGTTAAATGTGCTCAGATGAGAGTAGTTCTAGGATGGGTGACCTTCTGGGAAGGCCATTGGGAAAAGCAAAATTGTGAGGGCTTGGCTGGGCCAAGGCCCAAAGCGGGTGATATGGGATTTTATATGTCTACACTGTGATTCAAAGCTCATTGACTTCATTGGTTCTCGATCGTCTATTAGATGTTGCTGTGCTGGCCATGAAGGATTGCGAATAATATGTGTTCACAAATGAACCTAATCTGAAAGTCCTTCCACGACTGTCCCTATTATCTACTGCATCAAGATATGTCTAAGTCTCATCAACAACTTGTTCATACTGAGACTATCGTTGAATACTTTATTGTATTTAGTCCTATTAGGAAGTAATGTTTATATTGGTAACTGATAATTATTAAGAATTAATATTAAAGCATAAATTTTACATATATTAAATTCTCTATATTGGGTGTTGACGAATGTCACATTGTCATGCTTCTTAATGTGAGTGTGCAAAAAAAGCTGACGGGATTTAAGCCTCATATTTTTAGACTTTTCCTGTATAAGAATAAAATATTAGATGTCAACTAAAATTTATAAATATTTCGACAGGATTTTCTCTATTATTATGATATTTACCCCTATTGAACAAAGAAAATAACTCAACACAATCATATGTGACACTAGACATTTATACCATTCTCATTATCCATAATACACATATTTTCATTCCATATTCACACATCAATTTAAATTAAAAGACAACAAAGTAAAACAATTAGAATATAAGTCTAAAGTTTAGATATGTACAATTCTCTCTGCATACTTATGATGGGTAATTGATCCTCCCGTATGTAGAGGAAGACTCTCTCCCCTGAGTCCTTCATGTCTGTTGATTGAGTTATGCTCTGAAATGGACATTGCCTCAGGTGATATCCAATACTGCTGCCAACGGCTTCATATTTGCTTAGAAATATAAGACGATCATATATCAGCCTTGCGTATCGCACCAATAAAGTCACGATAACGTATACGTGCCGTCTCTCCCATAATTTATGTATGACTTCGTTAAATTCATAATTCCAAAAAAATCTTTTTGAAATAAAGGAAAAAAATTTATCGATACTTATAATGTAATAATATTTATCTAATTAATGTATACAAATTAATTAAAAAAGAAAATAATTTTTTATTGTACCTTAAACTCCTAAAAGAAAAATATGTTTGTTGCCTGAGAGATATTATTATATACATAACCCTTATGATCAATGTTCTCCTTAAATTTAAATGTCATGTTTCTAGAGCACGATCCACACAGAATCAACCTAATATAAAAAGAAATAATTTTATACCATTTGCAAAATTTTAAACCTATAACATAATTATAAGCATATAGTGTTTCATGTAATTTCACTTACAGATTATTGACAATTGTTATGTAAGTTCTTCCATCAAGTACCTCAACTTCAGGCTGGCGGTCGTCTTCTTCCTCCATTATAAGGGTAGTGGATGATGTAGAAGTGGTAGATGGTGTAGCATCAGGAATATCAGGTGATGTGTCATCTACAACTATAGCAGCTGGAGGGGAAGGAGGTGATTCAGTTATAGCTGCAGAGTATGATGGTTCACCTTGACAGTAAGTACCTCCAAATTGTTGTTTGAACCTGGATCGCATTATATCACGTTGTCTCTTTAGTGACATATTTCTACCTGAAATTAATTATTTATTGAATTTTCTAGAGTTATAAGAATTTGAATTCCATATTTTACACAATGTATTGAAAAGGAAATAAGGTGATTTGTTGAATATAATATTCAAGTACAAACTTTGAATTAGAAAGTTAACAATTGTTACAATCATAGAATAAGAACAATAACAGTCCACACTCAATAATACGCAACTTGACACCTAATTAGTACAGAGGTTGTTCGACAAATTCTTACAAATATAACAATAAATCAACTTCAAAGTTGAGTCTTATGTATTGCATCGATAAATGACAATGATATAATTATTTTCTTAGATTCCAAGTGACATGAGAGTTGGCAAAGGTAAATAAGTCTTCGATGTATGGATTCTCGAGAAGGGTCCTGACATGTTCAAACGCACTAATTGAAACAATAATAGTTCTTCCCTCAGATGAAGTGTTTTTAATACCTTCTTGCAACAACATTTCCATTATAACTAAACTTGTAGAGGATATAGTGAACGAGTCTCCAGATTTAGTATGGACGACAAACTCTCTAGATAAACTGCCAGTACGAAATGATGTACCTAAAACACAATCAGTATAGAACTTAGATATGTCATATTAGAAAATTGTTAAAAGAACCAAAATTAGAGTGACATGCATACGTAAATGTCCTGACAAGATATGTGAAATTGATGAATTTTTCAAAACAACCGATTTCCCTAATTCTTTATGGACCGTTGTGACATCGATTATGCTCCATAGGCATACATGTCATCTTTGAGATTCAAGGAAGCTTAAAACAACATGTAGTATATACCATCAAATGTGAATATATACAATAGCTTCATAAAAGAAAATGAGATGTACATAATAAGGAAAGTGACATTGTTTATATGATCCTAAACACTTTGAAGCAAAAGATTGGCCATGGAAGGCAAATGATCATTAGTGTATGAAGTGGAGATTTTTCCTGCATTGTTTGTTCCTTTAGTAGGGACAATTTTTCCACATTTCTCCTAAAGAAATGAATTAGTACCATCTGGATCGAGTGGCCATGACGACATTCCTTGATTAAGAATTTGAATTCAATATTTGACACAATATACTGAAAAGGAAATAATTGATTTGTCGAATATAATATTTAATTACAAACACAAATTAATCGCTATCATCACTTAATTGTAAATTACAATCATCTTTTTTTTTGAAGAATAAGAATCAAACTCCAACTTCTCTTCAGATCTCTGGCCTTCGTCATCCTCTCTAGATGAAATTTCAACATATTCCTCAGATAGATCATTCAAAGATTCATTATCATCATATGTGACAGATGCATTTATTTCATAAACATATTCTTAAAACCCTTCACTTTCAATTCTCTATTCTCCTTTTTCATGTGATTCAAAAACACCTATAGGTTAAACTTTGCAAATGGCCAACTAATATGATTTATCTCATTGTAAGTTGGGAAAAGGGACATAATACACTTATTGCGCTTGTATTGCCAACAAGAACGGTTCAAATTGTCACATTCTTCTTTGGTTGTTGATTTCAACTAGATTGTATCAACTATGCACTTTTATGCCAACATTTAAAGTCGAATCAAACCAGTCATACTTAAATATCACACTTCGCTTTATTGGTAATGCAGGGTACTCAATTTCAAGTATCTCAATAATTTTACCATAGTAATCCATCAATTCTCCCTTCATGAAAACTCTACCATTTATTGTTGTCATGTTATGACTATGATATTGTGTATGATATTTGTATCCATTAACGAAATATACCAAATATAATTTACAGTTCGCAAAGGTCCCTTCGCAAGATCACATATAAACTTGTTCTCTATTGGATTAATTAAGGCTACATAAAAGAAATTACCATATCAAAGAGTATAATGACATTTGAGTACTTAAATCTTATAATTCAATCATTTGAATATTTGTTAGTGAAAACTTACATATTTCCCAAATCATCGAGGAAAGTGTCTTCCAACTTCTTTATTTATATCATCATGTGTTTTGTCCAGCATTAGCTCTCTTATCAATTCCTCATATAATCTAAAAAGATTATTATGTATTTCAGTTATGAACAACAAAAAATTTCAATACCCAAATAATCATTTTCAATTTACTACACGAATGGTTGAACCTCTTGACAGTTCAATAAAATGTAACCATGGGCAACCTCAAGTTCTTCCTCTGTTAACATTCTTCTTGTTGAATTCCTATATATTCGTCCAGGATATGTGAAAATGGATAAGCTACCATCAACATCACTTGCTCCTCCCTCATCGTCATTACGAGGAACTTTTCTTTGTCTTGTGTAAATAGGCAACTCAAAATAATATGAATAAAATGTACAAACTTCCTCCACTAAATAAGTATTACATATCGAACCTTCAATTCTAGCCTTTTTTGACATTTTTCTCTAAATGATGCAAATACCTATATTAGAGAATACATTTATTACAATTTAGTAGTTAAAACATATTATTACTTCAATTACAATCATTTGTGTTGAATTACCTCTCAAACGGATACATCCATCGACATTGAATTGAACCGGCTAGTTTTACCTCGTATGCTAAATGCACAGGTGGATGCTTCATACAATCAAAGAAGCTTAGAGGAAAAATCCCTTTTTACTTGCACAAAATTACTGGAATTTTCTTTTCTAATTTTTCCATTTCAACCAACTTGATTTCAGATGATGTTAAACTTTTAAAAAACAAACTTAATTATGTTATTACTTCCTAAACTTTATTTGGTAGCAATTCTCAAAATGCAATTGGAATTAGTCTTTGCATAAATACATGACAATCATGATTTTTTATCCTAAATAATTTGCACTCCTTTATGTCCACACACCTTGCCAAGTTTGAAACATAATCATCGGAAAACTTTAAACTTTTCAACCATTCACACAAAATTTCCTTTTTTTCCAAAGTGTAAGATGCTTTCAGATATTTACTGGTGCAAAGATCTTTATGTAACTCATTCCTTGTACAAAAAAGTTACAAATTAGTTCATGATTTTGTATTGTCTTTTGTTCTTTCTTCAATGTTCACTATGGTATTGCAAAATTATTTTGTCAATATGCATCACATTTAGATTATGACGTACCAAATTGGTTTTTCAATATGGCAAATCCTAAAAGATGCTTCGTTTGGAAGATAAAACGGATCAAAATCATTGTCACAATAAGGTCAAGCCAATTTTCCTGCTGTGCTCCATCCAGACAACATGGCATATGTCAAAAAATCACTAATGGTCCATATCAAAGTAGCTCCCAACACAAAGTTTTGTTTCAGAGACGCATTATATGTCTAAACATCATATTCCCAAAGATGTTGCAATTCAGATATCAATAGTTGTAAGAATACATCAATTTTATGCTTTAGATTTATAGGCCCTGGCACAATTACTATCAATAAAATATATGCATCTTTCATACACATCCATGGAGGCAAATTGTAAGGAGATTGGCCATGATGAATATTGCTAGCCGAATTGACCAAAATGTTGGAATCCATCCATTGACAATCCCAATCTAACATTTCAACTTTCAACTGCAAACTCAAAATGGGTATTATTGAAATGTTTCCTTACCAGTGCATCTAATGGATGACTCATTATTCCATCTTCTTATTCGTGTTCATTATGTCATCTCATGTGAGATGCAGTAACCTCAAAAGTATGTAGTCTTTAAAGTCTCAGAGTTAGCGGGAAATAATACATCTGCTTCCAAGGTACTAATTTCTATTTCATAGAACACTTTCTAGGTTTGAACGTAGGTTGACCACAAAATTTGCACTCTTATAATTTCACATCATCTCCCCAATACAACATACATCCCAATTTTCAACAATCAATCTTTTCAACATGCAAACCAAGACCATTAATAAGTTTCTTCATATCGTAAAAACTACCAACTATTGTACGATCAGGAGGTAATGATTCATTATACCATTCAAGAATTTTATCAAAACTACGGTCTAAAATATGCCCTTCAGATTTTATGTTCAATATTCGAGTAATTGAAAATAGTTAAGTCATTGTCTCACAATTTGGCCATAATTCTTAGTCAGTTGATTATTGTAAGTCAAAAAAACTCTTTTGCATGCAAGTTTGGTTCTTCTTCAAGATTTTTTATATTTTTTTGAAAGGTATAACTGACTGCATCATAAACCATTTGCATGTAAGGATTTTCATTTCCATCTATATTATTTGTTTTAAATCCAATCCTCCTTCAAACTCATTTAAGTTCACAGACGACTGTACTTTATTACCCTTTGAGGTGTTACAAATCAATGGTTTCCCATGTCATATCCTCAAAATAATTGGGGACAAACCTTTTCTTAGCAAATGCCCATTAACTTCATCAATAGGAAGGAAACAAATGTGTTTGCACTTTTTACATGGACATCTGATCTTTGGGTCATCCATATATGCAGGTTGAGAACATACATAATGAATAAAAGCTTAAACTCCCTCAACAAACTCAGGATTAATAAAACCATCAGGTGTTAATCATCTATACATCCAAGATCTATCAACATTACTCTTTTCTACAAAACTGTTAATTTAAAGCAATGATTTCATAATTAGTATGATTCATGTTTTCCAAAGTTTACAAAACATCTAAACTTTACATAACACCCCCTAAGTATTAACCAATTGAATTAATCACCAAAGATTACACTTGTGAATCAAGAAAACAAGTTCTTGTTGTGACTCCTAGGTTTATGATATTTTTCACCGATAAGCCTATCACAGCTTACGGGTTCAAGTTTATGGGTTAAGAACTAAATTATTTATCAATTGATCTATTTTTTTGTTTGTAATCATATATGTTAAAAGAGAATTAATGTTAAAAGTTTGATATTTAACCTAAATTAAATATATACGATTGTCAAATATAATAAGCATTCATAAAAATATGAATACTTATTTTAAAAAAATATTGTAAGATATACAAATTATCTAATATGTTTAAAAGAAAATTAGTATTATATATGTGTGTAAAGATTCACACACGAAAAGTAAAGAAAACCTAATCATTTAAGAGAGCATCAATGAAATAACGGATTGACATAATTAAGATATTTGGAACTATAAATCAAACCTATCCTATATTAATTAAATAATAAACCGAAATTCATATCACAAACAAGTTTCGGTTAGTGCAGGTCATTTATATTAAAAATGCAGGATGTTCAAATAGGAAGTTCAAACTACAAACAAATACCCAAATTAAATCAAGTACATAAAAACCTAGTAAATAACAAAATCAGTTATCTCAACCAACACGCAGAAGGATCTTCTGGAAGTACATGAAGGAAGATGATGATGGAGCTAGAATGAGCTGACGACCAAATAAGATAACCAAAACAAAGTAAAGAAGACAATGAATTTCAAAGCATTACACAAGTTGATATAAATTCATGTTTATACATCTTAGTTATAGCATTTGATTGTCACCATTTCATGCTACAAAATGCAGCCATTTGCCTTTTAAAACATAAAAAGGATGATAAAAGTTCTATTTTCAATGAAGTAAAAAAGATGCAAAATTTATAGAAACAGATAGAAATTCAATTAAAATGTGTGGAAAATCATTGTTGAAGTTGTCAAAAATAAAAGGAAATGAATATCATTTGAATACCTGCTAAAGCTTCTGTTCAATCTCCTTGAAAATAGAAATACTGCTCGCAAATGAGTTCTTACAACCAAGCAATAATCAATAAGATCTTAGCCAGTAAGATTATACAAGACCCGACTTTTATTCCATGCTATAAGTTGCAATGTGAAAAACATAAATCTTTATAATATTAACACACAAACAAAGCAGTACACATTGATCATTTATTAACCTATGATTTGTGACCATCTTGAGAAACTGAAGTTGTTTAGTTATGAATACTTATTTGTTCTTTCTATGGGAAAGGCCAATACTAATTTGTCTATCGTGAATTGCTATCCATGTTGTTATTTGTTATTTATATTTTCTGTTGATCTTATATTAAATTTATTTGTCTTGGTGAAAATTCTGCAGTCACAAAAAGTTTAGATGTACTTGGTTACTTATGTTTCAATGATGGAACTATTAAAAATTGTTCATAGGAAAACAATATTCTTCTTTCCATTTAGTTGCTAATCATAGGACATTGTATGCTGTCATCAAGCATCTAAGCCCGTGATGTAAGTTGTTGGAAACCAAGTTTGGGTCTTAACTCTATAACTCGTGGAGTTCAGTATCAACCTTTATGGCATCTCTATGCTCTAAAGGTAAAACAATAGTTTGATACTACAAATGTATCAACTATAAAGAGCATATGATAAAGATATGATCTATGTTTCAATTAGTCAATTTTAGGACTCATAGATTTTAAATACATGATGCTCATATTATATAACATAAAATAAGGATTTCTTTATGTCATATACAATGAAAAACTTTAGCATTATCTGAATGAGAAATTGTAAAGCATTATCTGATGGTGTTATTATAATGATTATGATGAAAGGGCCAATTCTATGATCAAAGGAGTAGGTCAAAGTATATAATGGCAAAATATCGCTTACATTGTCAAAATCATTACCTTACTTCATATTGGCTATTGATAACTACATACATGATTAATAAATATGATAAACTAAAGTACAATCATTGCCACAATGCAAATTTAATTATATGAATGTTCACGTAGTCAGTTCAGATAATCTATTAACTTCCTTTCCTTTTGTTTGACACTAGTCACTTAACTTTCGGTTAAAATGAGTCAACTTTCTATAGACTATGCATAGCCTTCAAATAGTCACACAAATACATTTTTCAAAGAACAATCATTTTATTAAATACCTCATATGCATTAAAAATGTACCCCAACATCACAACCAGAATCACATCTTGTCCTTTCTATCGCTAACATTTATATCTTAAAATTGTTTTCCGATAAAAAAATACTCAAACAAACCAAACAAATCAAAAACCCAAACATAACAATGATTCAATATACGAAAATACCATCGTGACATACATACCTCCACGAAAACACGACAATGGCCGAAGAAGAGGAGGGGGGAAGGGGATTTCAGGTGTGTTTTAACTTAAACAAACTATTTCGTTTTCTTAAACTTAAAAACATTAAGCAGACGATGACATTTTCCTTACAAATTTACCAACGGATTTTACCGACGGAACTTTTCCTTCAATAAACTCAAAACTTTATTATTCCGCCAACAATTCCTGCCGCATTTACCGACAGACATTTGATATTGTCGCTAAATTTCGTCACAAAGTGATTTCATTTCGTATTTAGCGACAAATATTACTACCGCCGCTAAACAAAATTTTTCTCGATAATTTTTTCGAAGGAAATATGATATCCGTTGGTAATTTGCAACATTTTTTTCTGTCGTTAATTCCTAATTTTGTTGGAGTAATGGATAACTTAAGGAAGGTTGAAATTTAGTCTAATTAGTGTAACATCTCGTTACCGGTGTGATGGGTATGTCGGTAATTTAGATCGGGTTAGGATTGAGTACAGGCAAATGTTGTATTGTTCATGCATTATAGTTTTGATAGTCATTGGTAACTGATTATTGATTGTATAAGCATATATATATATATATATATCAGATGACAAATTCCGACTTGATTATGTAAATCGGAAATTTGGTTATAATCGTTCAGATGAGGATTGGATTGTGAAAATTGGAAATTGAGTAATAAGTGTATAAATTAGGTTTTGAATATGGAATTGGAGTGAATTTGGATTTAGAGGAATGGAAACTGGAATTTGAGTATAGGAATGGGTATGTTCAAAATTTGTGAATTTATGAGAATTTTTCCAGAATTTTTAGAGTGTAGGATCCGGACCGAAAAATTGGCTTAGTGACTGATTAATTTGATTCCGGGTCCGAGATGGATTGACAATTGATACGAAACAATTTGAATTATGATTTTGGGAATTTTTATTTACAGTTATTGCGAAATTGGGAGGAAATTAGAATAAGATTTGGATTGATAGACCATAAGATTTGGACTTGTGGCAATTAAATTGCCAAACAAGCCCTAGATCCCTTTTGTATATAAAGTGAACTTGTTTGATTTTAGTGATCCACGAAAATCTCTTTACTTTCAAAAGAAATGGAGTTTTGTCGGGGTAAGATTAGGCGGGATTTGGAGTTTCTTGGAGAATTTTCAAGGTTTCTAGCTTGAATCAAGCACCACGGAGCAATTCTACTGGTATCTTTGGGACTTCAGTGTGTCAGAAGTTTCGAAGTGCGGTGAGTAACCTAGTTGGTTTCTCAGCCTACATGTGTTTAATTGTATGTACTTATGCCATGTGGAGTTAAGGATGGATATATGTGATTGCTATTGATTGATTTCGGACCATGGGTGTTCGAAATATTGAAAATGTGATATTGAAGTGTTAATTTGAGTAAATGTTATGGATGCATCAGTGAAATTGAATTGAATCTGCATATGATTGAAATACCGGACCAAAGGTCCGAAGAAATGAAAAATGGTACCGAAATGGAAACTGACTGAAAATGGAAAGTGACATATGCATTCATGCATAATTGAACGATCAGATAAAGATAGTTGTTGACCTGAGACGTCACTGTACTGAACCGAGCTTTGAGCTCGAGGGGACTAGTGCATACCCAGAGGGCTCTCCTATCCCTAATGTGAGTAGGCAGTAGTGCATACCCAGAGGGCTCTCCTACTTGCCAAAAATGCGAATACTGTTACTGAACCGAGGGGAGTTAGTGCATACCCAGAGGGCTCTACTACTCCCTAGATGCGTCCGATTTCTGATAAGTGATAGGCGTTCAGTCACAACAACGAAAAGAAAATGAAAGTGTCACATGCACATTGCATATATGAATGATCAAATGTGAATTGTGTGAGAGGCGAAACGCCTCATAGTCGTGAAATTGAATGCATGGGATTTGATGAGTGTGCTAATATGTGATATAATGTGAATTGTATGTATATGCATGAGTTGGGTGAACCATCGATGATAGTTTCTCACTGAGTTCGCAAATTCACCCAACATTGCAATTATTTTTCAGGAATTGAAGAGTACCCCGTTAGTAAAACGGGAGTATGTTTGCAGGATTCAAGTGAAGTTCAGAAGTCGGGATCAGTTCGTGTCTGCATTACATGTCTTTATTTTTTTGTAATAAAGTGTTTATTTGTATTTGTGAAATTGACCTCAGTGGCTTTTGAAAATATGTGTATTGAAATTGGATGTGATTGAATGAGTACCCAATTTGGGTATGGAATTCTGAGCATTTGTTTTAAAAAAGAATAATGTACCGATTTCTGAATGAGTGGTTAGCACGCCACCCTCGCGGGGCACGGACTCGAATATCACCATCCATATCAGGTTCGGGTCTTGCGGGAGTGGGGTGTTACATTTGTGGTATCAGAGCCCAGAAGTACAATCTTACATGGGCGTTCTGAAAAATGTGTCAAGTTACATGCATTTAAGTCATGTCATGGAAGACAGTGACAACTGATCCCCAGTCTAGTATATGAGTCACATGTAGGAGCCTGTACCAATTGTTTCAGTCGTTAGAATTTGCGAGGGCATTGATGATATATCAGAATGGGATAAATGCCAACAGGATATCATGAAATCGGAAAAAGGTATATGATTCGATTTGACAAATGAAGATTGAGTGTATTGGTACTAGTGGATACATTATGGAAGGCGATATCCGGGTTATACCCCTGGTATATCCTTGAATGTGAGATAGATATGAATATGTTCTGAACTGATAGAGGAAATTAGAGCTATGATAGAAATGACAAGAGTACAAGTGTATAATGTGGATGAAATGAAAGGTTATAATTAAGATTGATTACTGTGACGAGTGTTATGAAAAATGATTTATGACTGTGACTCGATTACATTAGAGAGAAATCAAGAATGATGGTATATATATGTGATGTTGCCTTTTGAGTGTGAAAATAGAAGGGTGCGATGTAATAATGAAAAGATTGAGAGGTAAGACAATGATACTGATAAGTGAAACAGATGTTCCGGTTTAGTTGATTTGCCTAAGTGAATACACACCTGATTATGGGAGCCCCATGGTAAGTGAAAAATATTAATCGAAATTGTCTCGTGTATGTGGAGATGGCATGAGAAGTAAATTAAGGGGATGATTGTAGTGTATAAAGTTCGAATGAGAAAAGAAAGTGTTTATGAGAAATCAATTGAGAAAGAAGGGAGACTGTTAATGTGGTACCAAAAAGAGAAAGGTTATCTAAAGTTAAATGTGATTAAAGAGTTCTTAGTAGTATAAGCTATTAATGGGTAAATTGATGAGAATACATTTTCAAATAAGATGTGATGATTATAGTGATTTATTGGGAATGAATTGAAATTGTTACATGTTGAGGACTTGATCATGATATAATCCTCACGAGTGAGGATAGGTGCAAAAAGAGAGTATTGTGTATCCTTAGTGTAAGTGACTAATTGGTACATCGATGCAATGATTTTTGCTGGTACGGACCTCATTGAACAGTATTAAAAAGGATGTTATGATGATATGGATTATGGCATAGATTGATCTGCATGGGATATTGTGTATGGTTGGAAACTGAGTCCCTGTGGCATAGAGAATGACTGACAAGAAATGTGATGACTGTGATATTGAGGAATTTCATAAGTAGTATTGATGAAAATAGTAAGAAATCTACTTGCAAAGAAGAATTTACTTGAATTGGATTAAGTTGCTCGAATGATTCAATTAAATAGTGATCAATGCAAGGACTGTATAGAGATAAATTTGACATGAATTACAAGTTAATTTGGAGTCTTAATTCTAGCAGAGACTCGAGCGTAAGAGGTAGAAAATGCTTTCATTATGATGATGAGATGAATCCAATTATGTAAGAGAATTACTGAACATTAAGAAAATAGTAATTGCGAATATGAGGAGAAAATAGATTCGTGTATGGTTTGTGTAATTATGTGCTGAAAATACGAAATTGATTTGATGAATGTTTATTTAACGCAGGCAGTGACCTATTGCAAATAAATTAGGTTATGTGGAGAAATTAGGGTAAAAGGAACATATGTCAGAATATGTTGTGATGGAATTGAGAAAATTATAAGAAAATCGTTCCTCATTGGAGACTTTTGATATTTAAAGAGTTATACAAATTGATCACTGGTATAAGGAATTTTGGATTGAAATTGTCCGAGGTGACAATGCCCTAATAGTATTGTGCTACTGAAAAGTAAAGTGTCTTGAGTGCATTCAGATTGGGAAATGATGAAGATCATCGATGATCGATTAAATGCATTTGAAAAGTAAAGAAGATAAATCGGCACAGATGAGGAAATTGTATCCTATGCAAACTTCATAAGAGTGAATTTGACCTTGAGTGAATAAATAGTGGATGAATTATTTTTCGAAAATGGCATTGAGAGACTTAATGACGATAGGGGTATGGATACAATGCGAAATTGTTAGGGACTTATATATGTATCTGGATTTGGAGATTTTGCATTATATATTGAAATGTCCCATAAAGGTTATATTTGAATCGATGAAAGTGTGTAAAGTGATTTTTGTACCTTGGGACAAGTAAAACTTCATGGGTCAGATTGTGATTGATGATTTGAGATCTGTTGTAATGAGTGTTGCTCTAAAAGCTTGGAGACAAAATTGTACAGGAAACAATTGAAGATGTCTACGAATGTGCAAATCAATAGTGATAGAGGTATTTTGTGAATTCGAAAGATTTGAAAAGAATTAAGCGATTGAATAATTCAAATTATGCTAGTCATGAAATTAAATGGATTGAATAGGAAATTCAAATGAGATGATCGCAATTTGAGCGATAAGGTTTTGATTGTATGACTGAGTAAAAATCGTCGAGCTAGCAAATGGGGCAAAAAGAAAGTATTATTTGTTATTGGAATTCCGAAACTGGTGTGTATATTTAAAAAGATCGGCAAAGACCAAATTAAGGTGTTGACATTTGCGAATGTTATCGAGAATCATAGAGAAATCGCGAGAAGCGATTAGAGTATTATGGTTTAGTACGAGCAAATCGAAAGAGGAATTGATAGTTTAGCGTGTTAAATCGAATGATTATAGGTGTGAGTAACCAACAGATTTGACTGTTGGAGATAAATGTGAAAATGATATTTTGGAGTTCGTAGAGACATGAGATTGAGGTAAAGTCCAGACTGATTGTATGCATATCAATCGTTATATTAGTGATTGAACTTTAAAGAAATGTAAGTTGATAATTGTGTAAGGAAATGTTTCGAAGTATATCGCCTTGGCCAAGATACACTGAGATAGAGATAAAGGTAAAGTTGGGAGAAACAGAATTTGTTATTAGTGGCCTTGATGTGACCGTGTTGTGAATCAATTTATGGATTGGCAAGTCAGTAGCAACCTAAAAGATGAATTGGATTCGTAAAGTGTTATATGGAAAGAAATAGGGAATATTGATATGATCAGAAGTGTGTGTTATTGATGTTGAATTTGAAGAATTGCGTGTAATCATAAAGAAATCGTTAAAACAATGTATAGTTTGAGAAAAGAAAAAGAGGTAAGTGATTGTATTAATTTTTAGTAAATTGGCAGAAATTAGTTTTGTATTGCTATAGTGTAAAAAGATATTTTAGTGATCGGAATAATTCTCCTATCTTCTTAATCAATCGTATATGAAATTTCGAGAACGAAATTTTATTAGGAGGAGAGAATTGTAACATCCCGTTACCGGTGTGATGGGTATGTCGGTAATTTGGATCGGGTTAGGATTGAGTACAGGCAAATGTTGCATTGTTCATGCATTATAGTTTTGATAGTCATTGGTAACTGATTATTGATTGTATAAGCATATATATATATATGTACATACCTGTATGACAAATTCCCGACTTGATTATGTAAATCGAAAATTTGGTTATAATCGTTCAGATGAGGATTAGATTGTGAAAATTGGAAATTGAGTAATAAGTGTATAAATTAGGTTTTGAATATGGAATTGGAGTGAATTTGGATTTAGAGGAATGGAAACTGGAATTTGAGTATATGAATGGGTATGTTCAAATTTTGTGAATTTATGGGAATTTTTCCGGAATTTTTAGAGTGTAAGATCCGGACCGAAAAATTAGCTTAGTGACTGATTAATTTGATTCCGGGTCCGAGATGGATTGACAATTGATACAAAACAATTTGAATTATGATTTTGGGAATTTTTATTTACAGTTATTGCGAAATTGGGAGGAAATTATAATAAGATTTGGATTGATAGATCCTAAGATTTGGACTTGTGGCAATTAAATTGCCAAACAAGCCCTAGATCCCTTTTGTATATAAAGTGAACTTGTTTGATTTTAGTGATCCACGAAAATCTCTTTACTTTCAAAAGAAATGGAGTTTTTGTCGTGGGTAAGATTAGCTGGGATTTGGAGTTTCTTGGAGAATTTTCGAAGGTTTCTAGCTTGAATCAAGCACCGCTGGAGCAATTCCACGGGTATGCTGGGACTTCCAGGCTGTAGCTCGGAAGTGCAGGTGAGTAACCTAGTTGGTTTCTCAGCCTATATGTGTTTAATTGTATGTACTTATGCCATGTGGAGTTAAGGATGGATATATGTGATTGCTATTGATTGATTTCGGACCATGGGTGTTCGAAATATTGAAAATGTGATATTGAAGTGTTAATTTGAGTAAATGTTATGGATGCATCAGGGAAATTGAATTGAATCAGATATGATTGAAATACGGACCAAAGGTCCAAGAAATGAAAATGGTACCGAAATGGAAACCGATCGAAAATGGAAAGTGACATATGCATTCATGCATAATTGAACGATCGATAAAGATAGTTGTTGACCGAGACGTCATCAGATCGAACCGAAGCTTTGAGCTCGAGGGAACTAGTGCATACCCAGAGGGCTCTCCTATCCCTAATGTGAGTGGGCAGTAATGCATACCCAGAGGGCTCTCCTACTTGCCAAAAATGCGAATACTGTTATTGAACCGATGGGAGTTAGTGCATACCCAAAGGGCTCTCCTACTCCCTAGATGCGTCCGATTTCTGATAAGTGATAGGCGCTCAGTCACAACAAAGAAAAGAAAATGAAAGTGTCACATGCACATTGCATATATGAATGATCAAATGTGAATTGTATGAGAGGCGAAACGCCTCATAGTCGTGAAATTGAATGCATGGGATTTGATGAGTGTGTTAATATGTGATATAATGTGAATTGTATGTATATGCATGAGTTGGGTGGACCATCGATGATAGTTTCTCACTGAGTTCGCAAACTCACCCAACATTGCAATTATTTTTCAAGAATTGAAGAGTACCCCGTTAGTAAAACGAGAGTATGTTTGCAGGATTCAAGTGAAGGTCAGAAGTCGGGATCAGTTCGTGTCTGCATTACATGTCTTTATTTTTTTGTAATAAAATGTTTATTTGTATTTGTGAAATTGACCTCAGTGGCTTTTGAAAATATGTGTATTGAAATTGGATGTGATTGAATGAGTACCCAATTTGGGTATGGAATTTCGCGCATGTGTTTTAAAAAAGAATAATGTACCGATTTCTGAATGAGTGGTTAGCACGCCACCCTCGCGGGGCACGGACTCGGATATCACCATCGATATCGGGTTCGGGTCTTGCGGGAGTGGGGTGTTACAATTAGAGTTTACGACAAATTATTAGCTAACTGTCTGATCATATTCTACGAGTAAGTTGCACATACAAAATACGCGTTGAAGTTGTTAGGCCATAAATTAAGAACTAATACAAAAAATGTTGGTAATTGTTACTTTTGATGAATCTATAGCTAAAGGCAAAATGCAATGCAAGTACGAAACGAGATGAAAAATGGAGTGGAAAAGTTTTGATTGAGTAATTAGAATCTTCATCAGAAGTTTCACCTCGAAAGAAAAGGAAGGCTCCATGTAAAGAATTAAGGGACACTTAGTTCACAAAAGGCAATGGGAATAAAAATGAGAATGAATGTAGAGAAGAATGAGAATGAATATAATTATTATAATTATGATGATTGGTTAAGATGAATGAATGATTACTATTATCATTGATAGTAGTTGGTTTGTTAAAAACGTTAAGACATAAAAATTTGTTTAGAATTATGTTTTATATCAAATTTTTAATATCAAATTTTAAATATATTTTAATTGATTATTTTAATTATTTACCCTATTGATAATGACAAAATGTTTAGAATCAAGTATATTGCGTTTTTCTTTCCAATAGCTCTTAAAAAATTCTAGTATTTTTTACATCATTAGTTACATAATATCTTCAAAATATAGTTTATTCATCCAAAATATTGTACAATTCATCAACACAACCATAATATCCAACATTTTATTGCTATAGTAAAATCAAGTAACATAATTTAATACAATTTACATTCCTCCGATAACACAAATATCATTATATTTTAAGTAATTAATGAATAATATTTTAATAAATTACAATATAATTAATTAATTATATTTTAATTAATTAATTACATCTTAATTATATTTTATTTAATTCAATTTTATCTTGATTAATTATTTTAATTAATTAATTAGATTTTATCTGAATTAATTTAATTATATTTTATATTTTAATTAATTATATTGTAATCATATTTAATTAAAATTAGTTTTGATAAGAATCAAAACTATTCCTCTTAAAAGTATAGACTATTATCTAAAATTTAAATATGAAAAATTATTCAATAAGTCATAATAAATAATCATTTATTACTATTTATTTCTTTATCATTGATGTATTGTAATAGCCCTTAACTAATTACCCTGAATATCTTTTTAAGACCACGTGACGAGCGGTTCTTGGAATTGACTCCATGCCTCTTAGGCTTTGTTTGGTTTAAAGGTTCATAATAGGATGAGATGGAACGTAACACACTTCTATCGTTTGTTTGAAAGTTTCATAATAGAATGAAATAGACTGAGATGGAAGCGAAGGGTTTCATATTACGTTCCATTCCATCTTAACTAGTGAAAATAAGAAACTTCTGATTCGGAGGGTTTAGGATGGAATGTAAACTAATAAATACATACTACCTAATATATCCTTAATAATTCTTCTTAATATCAACTCCACTGCATCATAATATTAATATATTAAATAGAATATAGTAATATTTAATATAATAAATTTTATTAAATAATTGATAATAATATTTTTATATTATTAATAATAAAGTATATATATATATATTAATAATAAAATATAAAATTTTATATTTAAAATTTATTTATTCATTTTATTTATATAAAATATCTAAAACAAATAAATAATAATTTTATATATTTTCTATTTTTATTAATAAAAAATATCCAGGCCAAGTATCAGCCCCAAACATGTGGCCTGGATATTTTATCTCGATGTCCTTGCACTTGGCATCTGTAGAGACTTCCATTCATAATCGACTGAAGACAGCGGCTAGCCAATGACTCCACATCCTCTCTGCTACAGGGAGGGGTCAACTTCAGTCCAAAACGAATAATTAATGTATGTACCCCAATTACTTGCAGAAAACTAAACACTGTACATGCGTCCAGGAGCAAGAATTTAAACAATTTAAACTCTCTTATCCAACGAAGGTCCACTAGAGCATATTAAGACAGACAAAACGTACCTTCTCCATTCACCGAATTTAAGAACGAGTGAACTCGGGCCTAAATAATTAAGTTAGCTCTTGCACGGTTCATTTTTGTAGCTTAAACTTCTAATTAGTGCCCTTTGTCTATCAGTTTAAGTAGCAAATAATGAAATATTCTAAAGAAGGTCAGTGTTGGTTGGTTGTAACGATTTACGTTAACCATCATAATTTCCTAACATGTCAGTCGCAAAACAAGATAATGAAACATATCTAAAAAATTAATAAACTTCAATGTTGCGTTGCCTCTCTATAAAGTGTAACTTAATGCGTAGCAAGTGTTTAATTCATCGACATGCTTAGCTTATTTTCTGGAAAAACGAATTTAGTCACTTGTGAAATAAAAAGACAGTGGAAAACTTAAGCTGAACTACAAGCGCAATTAACAGCTTCACGTTCACAGATATAAGAAAAAAGATTAAGAATGAAATGGGTGATATTTTTGTAAAATTTGCAATGTTTTGTGGTATAAAAAGGGGGAAAAAAATAGCTAAAAAGAAGAAAAAAGGTGTGAGATGCTGAATTATTAAAAAGAAAGAAAAAGTAAGGATGGAAATGGTATCGGGATAAACTGGTAGAGTGGACAGTGTGTGTGTTTTGATGTACGTGTATTATTTCTGGGTTAGGGAAATCGTTGAAAGACGGTGAAGAAAGCCTGTACGAGAATCCTAGATCTAAACATGGTAAAGCTTAGGAACAGACGACACTCATAGATTCAACAATCTTTTTCTCTTCCCTTCTCTCTCTCTCTCTCTCTGAGACCAGCAACTTCTACCACTACTACCTACGACTGCCACTGTCTCTCTTCTTACACCTATCTGCATTCCCGTACTAATACACATCCACTTTTGCCCTTCTCTACCACAACCACTCCCACTAACACATTTATTATTTACCAACTTCTAGCTAGACTTCATAGAATCATGGGGACGAGAGGAATAAAAAAGAAGGGATGTCCGTCTTCTTCTTCTCCTACGAGAGGACTAGCATTGAAAGTTGCGTAGAACGTAGCGGTTGTGCATGATCATTGTCAGTTTAATATAATCGAATTCAACCTTACTCCTGCAAAATAAAATAGATAAAGAGTGGGCTTTTCTTGTTTAGTAGCTTGAAAACTAGTCTTATTCTGCTAGTGAATTGGTGCTTAATTCTGCTTTCTCCAAAGGGAATTCAACTTTGACATCTTAGCTTTCCTATTTTCTCGTTCATGGGTTCGAAGACAAACAGCAGATCAAAACTGAGATTCATCAACAAACCTTCTCTTCTTTACTGTGTCTCCATCTTCTTCTTCTTCTTATCCTTTTGTGCGCTCTTCACCTCCATCACTTCCACAGTCACTTGCATAGGTAAGTATTTAACTATTCTTTCTGCAGAAGTTCCAGTCCTTTTTATGCTCTCTTATTAGTCATCTTTCAAACTTCTATCGGGATTTTTATTTTCACTCAATCTGGTAAGTGAAGAGAAGGGAGTAGAACTTCAAAGAAAACACTGCACTCATCTCAGTCATCACTGTCTACATTTTTCCTTGTTTTACTATCAAATATTTGCCTTGGGGTCTTTCAAATTTCTGTATACCTGAATAATGAGTAACTTCATTAATTCGTTTTCCATAAAATGCAGACCCCAGATGTTCGTTGTCCGGTAAAGCTGATATCTATTTTCAGGTGAGTTTGGATCTGTTGCGCCTATGAGTCTAGCTAGATTATACCAGATATTAATTCTTAGTTTTAAATCAATAATCTTCATTTTAGACTCATTTTATACTAAATTTGCATCTTGTCCAATGCCGGAAGACAAAAAACATGTGCCTCTGTTTCTTTTACAAATAAAAAATAACACCAAATAACCAAATAAGTACACACTACAGCAACAGTCAAAGATGGAATCGACCGACAATGACTTGTGGCTTGACAGTACCTAGTTAGCTACCATCTAGACAACAAAGTTTTTATCTTTTCCTTTTCATGTAATAAGGACAATTGATACGTCCATGATTTGCGTCAAGAACGGTACTTGCAGAGGGACCCGTTTGCACTGTGAGCCGTGTGATGAATCTAACGTATCCATGGACAACAGGAGCCATGATTAGGCATCAGCTAGCACACAAACCATGGTGGTCCCCTGCCCCCTTTCTAGTTTCAATAAGCTTAGTTTAGCGTACAACGCTGTCCTTAGCCAAACTGATAATCGAGCATCATCTATTTCCTTTCTCTTTGACGTCTTTTTACTGCTCAGCGCTTTCAGCGGAAGCATGCTTGTGTGCTCTAAAGAATATAATCTACCGCAAAAGCTATCCACTTAGCTCCTCTTCTCGTGAACCACTTCTTCGTGCGCACCTTAGCACGTGTTGTGTACGTGCTCCATTTACAATTGTGATTTGAATTCACAGGATCTTGAGAGGAGAAAGGATGAGATGACCAAGGAGGCTTCTTTGAACGTGGCACGGAGGGTTTTAAGTGGACTAGGCTCGTCGCCGCCGCATTGCGGGTCAAAGTGTGGGAAATGCACTCCATGCCAGCCGGTGCACGTGCCGGTGCCACCAGGAACGCCGGTGACGGCTGAGTATTACCCGGAAGCATGGAGGTGCAAGTGTGGCAACAAGTTATATATGCCATGATAAGCTTGACTACGCCAAGTAACATCCTAGTTAATATTACGTAGTTGGTTTCAACATTATTATATTATCAGACATGTGATCTAACTCTAAGTAGAAGTTTGGTTCCCCTGAATCAGAAGATATTTTATGAATTTACCATGGTGAAGGTGAAATGAGAATAGGTATATGTGTGGAAACTAGAACTCTACAGAATTAATGTTTTAGTTTTTGTTAAAACTCACCGATTCGAGTACTGTTTATCTTTTTGTCATTTTGACGTTCATATACATGTTATCAGTTGGAATAATTTCTTCAGCAGAGCCATTCGTTTAAATTTAGTAGTTCTTTTTACAAGGTCTGCTAGTGTCAAAAATCAAATCCTGAGGGAATATGATGCAGATGTAAGCCAACAAGTCTTGACCTACAGTGACTCCATATACAGTGTTTAGTGTTTAGGGATTGAAAATGGACGGTTGGATGAGAATGTTAGATTTGTGATGGTTCTAGTATTGACTTTTGTTTAAATTCTTCTTACTTCTTTCTCTTTTTATTCTTGTATTAAAAAGAGAGTGACATTTTATCTAAAAGGTTTTTTCTTCCTACTTAATTTTGCTTAAAATTCAATATATGTTGGTCTAGTATTTATAATTTAGATAAAAACTTGAAGATTAATATTGATCAATTTAAGCTTTAGTAAATACATTTTACCATCCTACACGGTAACTTATAGAGCCCAATTGTCCACTGAAAAAGCGTTAAAAGTTAATACTGCACAAGTGAAAACAACTGATTTGCTGTACTCATTAGTTGTTTCCATGGCAACAGATTCTTTTTTATATATATACAAAGGAGCTCTTTAGTTTATCCCAAAAAATCGTGCGTGCATATCTGAGAGTTATATTTAATGGTTATTGACTTAATGGCATATTGGATTTCCAACTGATTAACTTAAAATTGAGATAGGCTTGCCATCGATATTGGGAATTCCAAGACGTCGGCCTCGAGTGGGATCAGTGCTTTTCTATGTAAAGTTTGGTTTAATATATTTAGGAAAAAAGTCTAGATTGGTCATTTAAGTTAAATACGAGGTGCACAACAACTTTTTTGTTTGCCAAAAAAATCTTAATTTCCCATAACGGCAAGTTCACTACTGTTTCTACTTACGCCTTAATAGAGGATACCGACTCCATTACGACCGAAAGATCTTGGGCTCCTATCTGAAAATGGGTTGACCTTAACGGATTAGGGCCTTCCTTTGGTTATTGAGCAAGCAAAAACTTTTGACTAACCAACAACAGGTAGCATGACATCTCACGATAGACAGCAAGTACTTTTCCTGTGGTCTTGAAGAGTTTACGTTGCACGCCATTCGCGATTGTAGACAAGTCAAAACTTTTTGGTGTAAATTTCACCCTATTATTATGGACCCGAGTTTCTTTATTCAGGATGTGAAACAGTGGGTAACTTGCAACCTGAGCAAGTGCGACCAATTTCAGCAGGTTCAATGGACTTCTATTTACGAGATAGCTTGCTGATTCCTTTGGAGATGACGCAATAAAACTATCTTTGAGTAGGACTTCACCAGGCCTAAAGATGGTCATCAGGCAGTCATGGCCTATGCCAACTGGATAGTCAGGGCTAATATCATTGAGTGGTGCGTGTACAGGGAACATGAGTTAGCAGTGGGCCAATTTGTGGGTTGGGACAAACCTCTGGAAGGTTGGGTCAAGATCAATACCAATGGAGCAGTTAAGAGTGGAACCAACATTGCCACTGCTAGCGAGTTGATTAGGGATTGGCAAGGCTAGTGGTGTGGGGGCTTTCTGCATCACATTGGCCGGCGTTCCTCCCTTGTTGTGAAACTTTGTGGAGTCCACTCGAGCCATACCTTGGCCTGGAATCTTGGATTCCAACGGGTTATTATTGAAGTGGATTCTTTGGAGGTGATAAATATCCTTTCCTCGACCAGTTTATCGTCGACTGAGTATTCTTTTTTGGTGACAGGTATCCGGGAGATTCTACGTCGAGCTTGGGAGACGGAGATATAACATGTGCATCGGGAAGGGAACCAGAGTGTGGATAGCCTTGCCGCTCATGCTGCTTACTCTAGCCCCGGAGTCCATACACTTCAGGAGGTGCCGACACTTGTCATAACTCACATGTACCGTGATACTCACGGAGTCCTGGATCGCAGATCTCTGCGCTAGTTAGGACCTAATTTATTTAGTTGTTTCTTTTCCCTTGTATACAAAAAAAATCTTATATTTTTTTAAAAATCTTCCTCTTTAACCATGACTTCACCGAGGGAATGAGTTTGTGCAACACTCTATCCTGATAGTGGTGGAATTGTTAGAATGAATAAAAAGAAGGGTAATTTTATTATTTTGCTACCAAAGAAGAACAGGATATTAATAATTCAACATACCCTTATATAAAACAATTGTAGCTCAATTCTCCAACACATGTATCTTCTTGCATCTTTTTTCTACCGTTAATTTCCAACATCTGCTTATGTCTAAATCTCTATAGTAAATATCAAGCTTTCGTTTCTCTCTAACATCCATCTCCAACTCTGAATTCAAGGCTAAATTTTAAATTAGGGCTTAATCTTTTTGAGTTTGATCAATTCAGGACTTAAACTTGTAATTTGCTCAAAAGAAGGTCTAAAATTTCATAAGTATGCTCAATTTAAGACTTTTTTGGAAAGAAATTATGACGTGTTTTATACGCGTCATTATATGCAAGCCAATTAGTCTTTAGATGTCACATTAACAACATATAAATTATTGTCTAGGCTAAGTAGAATTTAAGAAAAAAATTAATTTCATTTAAATTTCTACTCTTCAACCCTAAATCAACCATTTTTTTCAACAGATGTTTTCACCCTCTTTCTCTTCTCTAGATTATGCCTTCACTCCAATCCCTGTGCGCATCATCACTTCACACATATGTCTTCACTCTAACCTCACTTGTGCCTTCTACGTAGTGTGAGCTCTCTCTGTTGATGTTGAAGGTGAATGGGTGGTTAGGTTTTTGGAGATTTGAAACATACATGTGCTCTGATTGAAGACCCAAGTAGGTAATGACTCATACTCCCTTCAAATTTTTGTATATAATTTATGGTGTTGAATTTCACTTTATTCCTTTGCCATTTTTTCCTTTTTATGAAAAGTTTCGTTAACAATGTTACATTTAGGTAAATTACTTTATCTTCTTTAAATGGGTTTGATTATAGGTCTGAATAATGTGTAGATTATAATTGTTTTCATGTTCAATTCTATTATACATTTGTATGTAGGATATGATCAAGTTTTCTCTTCCCCATCTACTTGACATTGTACGTAGAATATAATTTATGTCACTTAGTTTAGCTTCGTTGGTGGTTATCTATGTTTTGTTTATCTCTATCCGTTGGGTTTAAGATAAAGCATGACATTTATGAAAGAGATGCAGATTCTTAGGAGCAAACAAATTCAGTTCTGTAGACATCATTTAGCTATCAGTAGGTGCACAATCAACATTACAATATTGTGTTGTAATACTTGAGAATGAACTCAAATAGTAGTTCTTCAAGGTAATGAGTTTGATTAAAAGATTCAATTTGTTGTTTTCTTGGTTGTAATATTATGTTGAGTTGAAAAATTTAAAATTATCATCTTTGGCAATTGAGGGACGCGTTCTAAGCTTGATTTGAGGTCATACAAGTTCATTTCTTCAACTTTCCCAGTTGAATGGGACTATGAAGGAGAGGCTAAATATTGTTACTATAACTTGAAAGCATCTGGATGGACTTCATGGATTGATAAAAATCCAAGAAGAAGGTTTTATGGTTGTCGTCTCTTTCCGACAATTTTGGTACATTTTTATGTTGTTTTGGCTAAATATGTTCATATATTTCATTAACGAATTACTGTTTTTTCTTTGATGGTAGAGTGAAAATGTTTGTGGATTTCATGAATGGCATGATCAAAGATTTTGTCCAAGAGTAAGACAGGTTACTTTAGAGCTGAAAAATAGAGAGAAGATGGCATATCATCAAAGTAATCTATTGAAGGCTGAAGTGGTAGAGTTAAGAGATAATGCATTAGATATTTCACAAGCTGAAAGGATTGCAGAAAATTTGAAGTTGAAGAATAAGTTAGTTGCCACGAGGAGTAGTAATGAAACACATTCAGCAAAGTGTTGGAAATTTGTTGCTTGTTTAAGCTTGTGTTTAGTAGTTTTGCTTATGTTTGTTAGAATAAATAATGAAGGCAATATAGGCAATAGTTATATCTTTAAAGCCTTACCTGGAAATGGTTTGATGTACTAGAACAATGTGTAAATGTAATTCACCTAACCTAATTGTTGGAACCCGATCCGTGGACCGGACCCCAACTGTCCCGGGATGTGAGCCCGGGTGGAGCCCATCCCCGAGACACTTGCTCTGATACCACAGATGTTGAAATCCGATCCGTGGACCGGACCCCAACTGTTCCGGGATGTGAGCCCGGGTGGAGCCCATCCCCGAGACACTTGCTCTGATACTACAGATGTCGGAACCCGATCCGTGGACCGGATCCCAACTATCCCGGATCTGAGACCCAACTACATGGAACTTATGCTTATCACACTTGCTTTGATACCATAGATGTCGGATCTCGTGACCCAACTGCTTAACTACCGTACTCCTGAAACCTTGCGCTTAGGACATTGCAGTGTCATTCGCTGCTATTCCATAAAAGTGATGAGCGCAAACTAGCTAAACATCAAAATCATATTTGGACTTGTTCATAACAAATATAGCTTAAAGCCTCACGTTCGCATAGAGGCAAGAATCACCTTAATCGGAGTTATATAACTCAAGATATGATTCAAATACCCAAAGGTGTTCATACCTGAAACATGCTCTCTTAAACGGCCTCTCACTTCCTTTAATGAGAACTTCCTCAATTTAACTCCAAATGGTACCAAATTTTATGGAGTGAAAGATATATGTCTTATGAATCCAATGGTTCAAGCCTCACATCATTTGGAGGTCGTATAAGGGATTTATACCCAAAACAATAGACTATGCTCACTTCCAAAATCGAAATGAAACTCTTTTGGCGCGATTGCCATAACTTTTAATCTAGAGGTAGGAATGTGTTCTTTCTTTCATCATTTGAAAGTATACATCTAGATCTACAACTCTCATGAAGACTACAAAACCAAATTCGGCCTCTAACATAGTCCAATTTGCCCATTTTCCCGTAGCTGTCCGTTAAACGGACAGCCCATCCGCTTAACGGACGAGTGCACGTGAACGAGGTCCTAAATGGCTCGCAAATGTCCGTTAAACGGACATGGGCAGGGGAAGGGGTGTTTTGGCACCCGAGGCTGTCCGTTTAATGGACATTTGTGTCCGTTTAATGGACACGCCATTTTACAAAACTTCTAACTCTCTCATTTCAAAACCACTTGAAACTATCATCTTCCAACACTCATAACTTCTTACCCCTAGCTCCAACATGTGCATACTATACCTTCATGGAAAGATAACCAGATGCTCTACAAATCTCATGAAGGATGCTAAGGCTAAATCCATCATTAAAGGAGGTAAAAACTCACTCAAAGGTCACTGCTCAATAAGATCAATGTAACAACAACATTTGCAACATGAACAGTAACTGAATGTGTTCTAATCCTCATAACTTTTTAACCCTAAATCCAAATGAGACAAACGATATATCCTTAGAAAGCTCTGAACTTCTACTACAATATTCATGAAGACTTCCCGATCTAATTCAACCCTTAATAGGGTCTAATAATGAGGCGAAGTTCTGTCAGATTTTAGGAAAATTTGACAGCACTTCCCTTGAAAATGTAACTAACCAATTTTTCAATCCTAATACTTCCACCTGCATAAAACTCAACATGCAACCTCATATAACATGTTTAAACTCTAAGGTATTTCCAAATACCATTCTAAGCAACAACCACACTCTTAATCATCTAATCATGTTCATGCTATACAATGATGCAATTGTCTTAAACATACATGGATTTATCAAAATACATTATAATTGAACATTCTTGCATTCATATGAAATCATAAGTTATTACAAAGCTTTAGAGGGCATTTCAAGCCACTCCATCATATCCTAAAATACAAACTTGTCAAAAACATCATTTGCTCAAAATGCATCTAAAGCATTGATTTTACAAAAGTTAACTTGAAAATACATCAAAAACACAATCTTGGAGTATGCCTTTTATGCTCGTTCCTCGAAATCGCGCTCTTCACCTGGAGATGGGACGGGAAGGTGGGGGTGAGCTTTCGCTCGTAGGTAACACGTTTATATTTAGGCTAATAAGCTACATTGCTTCATTAATCATACTTTTAGCACTTTGGTATAGCAATCATACAATCATGCATTTCATGAAATTTATCAATCTCAAAACACAATGTTCATAATCCATGAAATTTTCATTCTTGCAAACATATGCTTAACACGAAATCATATAGCTGATGGTTCGAAAAGTCCACGGGTTACTGATGAGCTACACAAGTGTAGTCATATGCTGAGGAGTCCAAAAAGGAACATCCTATGCCACTATCGGGCAGCTGAGAGAAGGCTATACTGGTCAACGTGCACGTGACTTTGCTGGTGGACTTAACTAACCCATATAACACTGAATTTCATGCATAAAAACTGGACTTGTCTTGTCCACTGACTGATTTTCTGAAAATATATTTTCATGCATCCATAAAGCTGATTCTTGAAAATGATATATTTCATGCTTAGCTCACATTTCATGATCTCATTCATGCTCATTCAATTCATGGCAATTTCAAGCAATATCATATACTAATCAATTTCTCACATAATGGCAATCACAATTCAATTTACACACAATTCAAAACTCAATCAATACTCATTCTAAGGTAGTTGGAAAACATTAATTTTCCTTAGTTGAGATAGTATTTAAAGCATTACTAACATAAAGATAAAAGTGAAACCCACCTTATACTTGCTAAATCCTTGCTAAATGGAGCTCTTCCTCTTCCTCTTCTCCTCTCTCTTTCTCTTCTTCAAGAGAAAATAATAACCCAAATCAACACAAATCCAATAGAAATTCTATAAAACCTCTTTCATAAAATTAGCTTAAGAATCACTAAACCCACTTGATTCTTAAACCTTCTACACCAAAAACCCAACTAAAAACCAACTCTTGAAATATAACTTACCTTAGATCTTGACTCAACCAAAGGGTTTCTTGGCTCAAAAGGTAGCTTAGCTTCTCCTCTTCACTTTTTCTTCTTGCACTTTCTTCAAAAACCTTCTAAAACTCAAGGAGAATCAAACCCTAGCCAAAGCTTCTTCTTTTTCTCCTCCTTCTCTCCTCTTGCACGAAACTTCTCCTTCTCTCCCTTAAAATTTTGTGACTTCCTCTTCTTTTCCTACTAACACATTTAACTTCTCTCTTTTATACTTCTTCTTTACTTACTTAAGCCCATATACTTAAGCCCATTCATTTACTCTTCTTCCCTTCTCATTTTTCCTCCTTAAACTTACTCAAGCCCATATGTCCTTTAGGCCCATTTTATTCTCTTTTCTTTCCTACCTCATTAAAGCCCAACTATCTCATTTAATGTCATTAACTCTTACCTAACTTATTACTTAATGCTATCTAACTTAATCAATTAATGCCACTTACTCATTTAATGTCATATGCTATTGAATGCTACCATATTTAATTACTATCATCTCAAATAATGCTAACTCAATTACTTAATTAGTCTAATCATGCTTAATTTTAAAAAAAATTTTGGGGCTAACATTTCTCCCCCCCTTAAGAAATTTCGTCCTCGAAATTCTTACCTGATTCATTGAAGAGGTGTGGATACTTCTCCTTCATTGCATCCAAAGGTTCCCACGTCGCCTCTTCAACTGCATGATTCCTCCAAAGGACTTTAACTAGCTGAATTGTCTTGTTCCTGAGAACCTTCTCCTTGCTATCCAGAATTGCCATTGGCATCTCCTCATAGCTCAAATCATCACTCAACTGAACCTCTGAGGTCTGAATAATGTGAGAAGGATCTGATCTGTACCTTCTCAGCATCGAGACATGGAATACATAACCGGTTTCTGACTACCATTAGCCCATCATCCCTTACTTGTACTTCTGACTGCTTACCATGTTGAATTTCATCTCTCAACTTACTTAATTCTGTATCCTGCTCCTGCAACTCCTTGACCTTCTCCCTAAGGATAGGTCTTACCCTGAATTGAGCAAAAATACCATCTGATTCATCCTGCTTTAAACTGATCTTCAACTTGGTCATCTGTTCCAATAAAGGCAAGTAAATTGCCTGAACATGAGCTATGGATGACTTCCTACTCAAGACATCCGCTACTATATTCGTCTTGCCTGGATGGTACTCAATCATCAAATCATAATCCTTAAGTAACTCTAACCACCTTCTCTGCCTCAAATTCAGCTCTTTCTGGCTTAGCAAGTACTTAAGGCTTTTGTGATCCGTGAAAACCCTTGTCTGAACCCTATACAGATAGTGTCTCCAAATCTTTAGGGCAAAAATTACTACTGCTAACTCCAAGTCATGAGTCGGATAATTCAACTCATATGGCTTCAACTGCCGTGAAGCATAGGCTATCACTTTGTCATTCTGCATTAACACACAACCTAAGCCTCTTCTCGAAGCATCATCAGATCTTCGTATACCCCTGATCTCCATTGGGCAGGATTAGGATTGGAGCGCTCGTTAATCTATGCTTGAGTTCCTCAAAACTCTTCTCGACATTCTTCGCTCCAGATAAGCGATGATTCTTCCTCAACAACTTAGTTATCGGTAGCGGCCTATCATGGAGAATCCTCCACGAATCTCCTATAATAACACGCCAAACCTAGAAAGCTTCTTACCTCTTTCATTTGTCTTAGGCTCTTGCCAATTCACTCTCGCTTCTACTTTCCTCGGATCAACATGGATCCCTTTCTTTGGAAATCACATGTCCAAGGAAAACTACTTCATGCACCAAAATTCACACTTGCTGAATTTGGCATCGACTCTGCTCTCTCAATCTCTCGCAATACTATCCCGAGATTTTCTGCGTATGTTCCCTTCATCCTTGGAATAGACCGAATGTCATCGATAAATACTATGACAAACCGATCTAAAACTCCGAAAAACCCACATTCATAAGGTCCATGAATGCAATTGGAGCATTGGTCATCCGAATGGCATGACCACGAACTCATAGTGCCGTAAGCGGGTCCTGAAGTCTGTCTTGTTAACATCGGACTCCACGATTGGAGTTGATGATAACTCGATCTGAGATCTATCTTGAAAAGACCCTTGCTCCTGCGGTGATCAAGCAGATCATCTATCCTAGGTAAAGGATATCTTCTTTAATCATCACTTTGTTAAGTTTCCTATAATCTATACACGCGCCAGGGTTCCATCCTTCTTCTTAACGAATCAGATCAAGCGCTCCCAAGGTGATGAACTTGGCACGATAAATCGCTTCTCTAACAACTCCTGCAATTGCTCCTTGAGTTCTCTCAACTCAACTGGAGCCATTCGTAGGTGGTATAGAGATTGGCGTGATTCAGAATCAAGTCAATTGCAAACTCAACTTCCCTCACCGGCGGCAACCCTGGTAACTCTTCTGGAAATACATCAGGAAACTCCCTCACAACCTGAAAATCTTCTAATTTGCCCACATTCACTTCTGGATCCACTACATGCGCCAAGAAGGCCTCACACCCTTGACTCATCATATTGTCAGCTAACAAGGCTGAAATAATCTTCGGCACTGACAGTTTTCTGTCCCCCTTGAAGATTGCTTTCTGACCATCTCCCAGATCAAATTCTACTTCCTTGAGACTACAGTCTAGTTTTACCTTATACTTCTCCATGGCATCCATTCCTAGTATGACATCTAGCCCTTTAAGGTCTAGAGGTAGCAAATCTACTACCAACCTAGTACCACTGATGCTGGACTCACAATCCTTGTAAATCAAACTGATCACTACTTTACTCCCCAAAGGAGTACTAACAACTAAAAAGTTATCCATAATCTCAGGATTAACTGCATGCATATTCATACTTAAGGAAACAAATGAATGTGTGGAACCCGTATCAATCAAAACATAAACTGCAGAATTGAACAACTGAGCCATACTAGTCACAACTTCAGGAGCAGCTGCAGCTTCCTCTCTGGTCATGGCAAATACTCTAGCTGGTGCCTGACCCTGTGCTCTTGGCCTCCCTACAGGATTAGCCCTCCCGATTTGCTCCAGGCGCGCTTACTTCATGATCGGCTCGGTTCTCACTATCTCCGTCTGCCTCTGAGCTTGAACTTGAGAACCCTCCTGTCTCAGCCTCTGGGGAGAATCTCTCATCATATGCCCCTTCTCTCCACACTGGAAGCAACCACCAAACCCCTTGAGACACCTCCCTGGATGAAATTTCCCGTACTGATCACACTGGGGATTCTTGCCCTTCCATGACTTTCCTGGGCCTCCCACACTAGAGACTGTTCGAAATTGCCTGGATCTGCGACTCTTGGCGGGACCTCTCTGCCCATGCCACTCGAGTATGATGGGTCCTGTGCTCCTCTCAGTCTTTGGAGCACCCACTCCTTCTGGAGGATCGTTCTCTGTTCTTCCTTTTCTGCTCACTTGACCTTAATATTCTCCACTTCTCGGCTGGGCGCCAGCATCCACTAACTGCTGGTAATCCCGAAACTATGGATCACCACCTTCTCTTTGATCCTAAGTGCAATCCCCTTCAAACTTGCGGCACTTGTCCACTTCATTGGCCACATGTTGGTGCATACTGGAAAGTTGAGTGAACTTGAGCTCATACTCACTTCTTGTCAGTCCCTCTGGTAAGGTTCGAAATTTCTGGCTTTCTCTTGGACATAGACCATCGAGAAGTACTTCCTCTGAAGGCTTCTAAAATTCCTCCATGTCACTCTGGAGGTATTGCTGATCATGAGGCACCGACTCCCACCAAGTCAAGGTGCATCCCCAGAAAGGCATCGACCGCATAATCTAGCTTCTCTTCATCCGAGCACTTCATCTGCTTGGGACCTCTCGGTCCTCTTCAACCATGCTTCGCCTCCTCGGGTTTGTAGTCCCGCTGAAATCAACAACCCCATACTTAGGAGCTTGTCATCGCCCACTCCGATCTGCTGGAGTTGGCATCTAAGCTTGCATTCCTTGGCCCATGGCATAAGTTAAAGCCTGGGCGAAGGCCTGAAAAAATTGTGGGTCTACTGGATTTGGCATAGGAGGAGGCTGGAGAGGCACCTCATGCTGCACACTTGGTGCCTCGGAATCAGAATGGGATGGTCCTGCATCACCCGGGAATGTGGGATTCATCCGTACTTCCCCGCTGAGAGCCTGATCGAGCTTGAGCTCCTCGAGTTCTTCTTCGAGGCGGCATATTACTCCTTTAAATTGAAAATCATTTCAAATCTTTAGCTCATGCTTTGTGAAACAAGTTCAAATCATATAAAACAATTCAAAACCAATGATGCATGTACTGTATTTAAAACAATGCATAGGGTTCATGTAACATGATGCATGCTGACTCTACCCTTGAGGCTACCCACTAGGGTTCCTAGGAAATCATAAACCTAGAGCTGCTCTGATACCACAGATGTTGGAACCCGATCCGTGGACCGGACCCCAACTGTCCCGGAATGTGAGCCCGGGTGGAGCCCATTCCCGAGACACTTGCTCTGATACCACAGATGTTGGAACCCGATCCGTGGACCGGACACCAACTGTCCCGGGATGTGAGCCCGGGTGGAGCCCATCCCCGAGACACTTGCTCTGATACCACAGATGTCGGAACCCGATCCGTGGACCGGACCCCAACTGTCCCGAATCCGAGACCCAACTACATGGAACTTATGCTTATCACACTTGCTTTGATACCATAGATGTCGGATCTCGTGACCCAACTGCTTAACTACCATACTCCTGAAACCTTGCGCTTAGGACATTGCAGTGTCATTCGCTGCTATTCCATAAAAGTGATGAGCGCACACTAGCTAAACATCAGAATCACATTTGGACTTGTTCATAACAAATATAGCTTAAAGTCTCACGTTCGCATAGAGGCAAGAATCACCTTAATCGGAGTTATATAACTCAAGATATGATTAAAATACCCAAAGGTGTTCATACCTGAAACATGCTCTCTTAAACGGCCTCTCACTTCCTTTAATGAGAACTTCCTCAATTTAACTCCAAATGGTACCAAATTTTATGGAGTGAAAGATATATGTCTTATGAATCCAATGGTTCAAGCCTCACCTCATTTGGAGGTCGTATGAGGGATTTATTCCCAAAATAATAGACCATGCTCACTTCCAAAATCGAAATGAAACTCTTTTGGCGCGATTGCCATAACTCTTAATCTAGATTTCAAAATGTGTTCGTTCTTTCACCATTTGAAATTAGACATCTAGATCTACAACTCTCATGAAGACTACAAAACCAAATTCGGCCTCTAACATAGTCAAATTTTCCCATTTTCCCGTAGTCCAATCTTCTCCTCTCTCTTGCTCTTCTTCAAGAGAAAATAATAACCAAAATCAACACAAATCCAATAGAAATTCTATAAAACCTCTTTCATAAAATTAGCTTAAGAATCACTAAACCCACTTGATTCTTAAACCTTCTACACCAAAAACCCAACTAAAAACCAACTCTTGAAACATAACTTACCTTAGATCTTGACTCAACCCAAGGGTTTCTTGGCTCAAAAGGTAGCTTAGCTTCTCTTCTTCACTTTTTCTTCTTGCACTTTCTTCAAAAACCTTCTAAAACTCAAGGTTGATCCCTAGCCAAAGCTTCTTCTTTTTCTCCTCCTTCTCTCCTCTTGCACGAAACTTCTCCTTCTCTCCCTTAAAATTTCGTGACTTCCTCTTCTTTTCCTACTAACACATTTAACTTCTCTCTTTTATACTTCTTCTTTACTTACTTAAGCCCATATACTTAAGCCCATTCATTTACTCTTCTTCCCTTCTCATTTTTCCTCCTTAAACTTACTCAAGCCCATATGTCCTTTAGGCCCATTTTATTCTCTTTTCTTTCCTACCTCATTAAAGCCCAACTATCTCATTTAATGTCATTAACTCTTACCTAACTTATTACTTAATGCTATCTAACTTAATCAATTAATGCCACTTACTCATTTAATGTCATATGCTATTTAATGCTACCATATTTAATTACTATCATCTCAAATAATGCTAACTCAATTACTTAATTAGTCTAATCATGCTTAATTAAAATTTTTTTTTTTTTGGGGCTAACACTAATGTTGGAAAGTGCAATTGTTAGATGTTTCAACTTCTGTTGTTTTCCTAATTTAATGTTACCTAAACATGTTTGATGTTTATGTACTAGCCTAAAGATGTTTGATGTTTTAGCATGTGGTAAGGAAGATTAGTAACAACATAATATTGGTTAGTAGTCAAAAAGAGTTAAAAGAGGCAGCAATTGACTACTCTAAAAAATGTTATCCGTACTTTAGCTCCAATGATTAACACAACTGCTAAGTTATTTTATAAGTCATCAAATTATTGATAAGGAGACAAAGATGTTTAATAGACCTATAAGTCCAATTCTTTGTATTAACAATCTACATGTTCAACCATTCATGAACTTCAACGAAAAGGAAAAAACCTAAAAGAAATATAATTCACATTGATTGGTTTATGATATACTATATAAAATGGCTACTTGATGATCTGATCTAAATTCAAGACTAAATGATGAAAATAAAGGGGAGCAACGCGTTACTATTAAAAGCTTATCATCTCTTTCAGGCCACAGACTTTACGCTTTCCCTGAAAACTTTTAACGTTGTAGAGAATGTGACAATTCTAACCAAGCTTCCATCACTCTCGATAACTCATTCATGAACTTCAACAAAAAGGAAAAAAAACCTAAAAGAAATGCAATTCAAATTGAAATTGGTGGTCATTGCATTCATTGCTTAATAACATGTAAATGCCAACAAAATCCTTACAGTCTATTATTGCTCAGTATACAAATATCACAAAATTGTTTAGTTCACTAACAATTAAATGTCAAGTTTACATTTTCTGCTTTCCCTTTGAGGATGCAGTTTGACTTTCTTGGCTTGGATTCATATGCACAGTAACAACTTCCTTCCTCTTTATTGATTTCTACCTAAGGTGTAGTAGTTTCTGACTTCTCCTTCCAGGTTGTAGATAAAATGCAAACATTGTTAAGTTGTATTAATTAATTAATGCTTAATAGAATGCGAATATTTAAAACTTACAGTTAGCATTTGCAACCCTATGATTTCATTTATGTATATCCTCATCCCTTTCATCTGTTTCTTGAACTTCCTAATTACTTCTTATTGAAGAGAAGAGTATGTGACAGGCCTTTTTTTCTGTAATTTTCGCTTGAGAATTTGGGCTACATTTGCCAGCACCAAACATCCTCACTCTACTTCCATCATCTACAATACCATAACTATGCCCTCTTCTCCTTTTAGCTAGGTTTTTGGTGGTGGTTTTTGAAGATATACATATATTTTTTCATTTATGAAGCACCTTCAGGTGTTGGGAGAAAAACTGAGATTATTGCATTTGCACTTCCACATATATGAGCAGTACTTGAGGTGTTGGTAGCACTTGAAGCAATTGTGCACCAGCAGATATAGACACAGTAGCATAGGCAAAGGTAGCGACAGAGGCATAAGTAGAGGCATTTGCTCTTCTTTTACCTTTCTTTCCCCTTTCAGCATTGTTAGAAGCAACTTTAAAGGCATTTACTAGGATGTTAGTGTTAGTTTGACTGTGGATATGTTTCTTGGGTTAACTATGAGTTCGTTATATTTTGCTCCATATGAAAATGAGTCGACTAGTTTGTGTTAGGATTTTGAAACTGGATTGAAACTTGCTATTGATAACAGTGAGAATGGAACAAAAAAATTAGAAGATTACCACCACTATGGAAAACAATCTTAGTTGTACCGAAAAAGACAAAACAACTTAGAAATTACCTCTCTACCCTTCCAAAGACAGCCTTTTTTGTTGTGTCCTTCTATATGGCAACGGCTGCATGTCATGATCATGCTCCTCCTAGACACGTGGTCAGCATTTTACTTTTTGGTTACTTTGTATTCTTTTAAGGCTCATCAATGCCCTTTTTTCTAGCTAGTTTGGGCCTACTAGGCCCTTGTTTGAATTTTGGTGGCCTAATAGTTTCTTCATTGCTAATGGCCAGTCTTTCATACTAGACATTGGTTGAATTGCCTTCCTATATGCTTTGACATATTCAGTCTTCCCTAACCAACTAAAGTGTACTCTTGAATATTAACCCTATTATCTCTACTAGCACATATGGCTTGTGCACAAGGAATGCTAGAAAGGGTATATCTCCTATAAGAACATACGTCTAGAAGCCTCACCATATATATGTTGTCCATAATCAATCTTATACCCTCCTTCTCCATTATGATGTATTGAACAATGTTAAACAATCATGACACTCTTTTTAATTGCTTCCCATATTCTTGGCCCTAAAATTTCCTTCCATTTGGCAGTCTCTTTTCTTTTTCTCACAATTCTTTTCATCAATTCTCTTTAAATGGGCTCAAACAATCCTAAACCTGACATTTTCTTTACATCATGTAGGGTCTTATTGAAGGTCTCATTTAAGTTATTGTCAACCAACTCAATCATAGAATCTTCCCTCTGGATAGCCCTACACTATTGCTGAATTAGTGAATAACTCTCAATATCTTCTGCTACCTTTTCCTTCTTGGCTCTAAGCTTACCCAAATTTTCTTCATATTTCCTTACTGTGAAGGATTTTGCATTTTCCAAAAGTGCTCCTTCATCTCTTCCCTTTTATATCCTTTTCTATGCCAATTCACATAAACATGTCTAGCACAAAAACTGTGCTCAGATTTGGACACAAATCGGTAATGACTCTACCAAGTCCCTGCAAGAGAAAACATAGACATTTAAATAGGCACGTGGACACAAATCTGTATATTTCATAGCAGTTACACTTTCAATGAAAGTAAAACAAGATTGATGTCAAACTTTTACCTTTTATTGGTCAGTCAATATAGTCCAACCAATTTTGGAGCCCAAGTTAGGTAAATCTTCTTTTAGCCTTTCTATGAACCACTTCCATGTGATTGTCCACTCAACTTCAACCATGGTCCAAGCAACAAGAAACATTTGATTGTTTCCATCCCTTCCCACAACATACAAAAGTTCACCCTTAGTTTTGGTTTTTAGCCAACATCCATCTAGGCCAAGATAATCCCTGCATCTATGCCTAAACCTATGTTTAATAGCTTCTAAACATATGTACATTCTTCCAAATAGAGGTGGAAATGTTGGAATTGACAGAGACACTATCAATGTAATAGTAATTCCTGAGTTAGTCTGCCTAATCACTTCAGCATAAGACCAAAGCTTCCCAAACTCCTCTTCATTGTTAATCACAACACTGTTTACTATTTTTTTCTTTGCTCTTCTCACCATACTCTTGGACACTTCAACACCTAAACAATCCTTAACGTAAAATTTGATATCATCATTCTTAAAAAATGACCCCCTTTTAAGCTTATCCTTCAACAAGTCAGATAAGATGATGATATTTATCCTATGATTTGCATATACCCTATTACAGTCATGATTGTTCCTAAATTTCCTAACTTGAAATGACTGCAGCTTCCTATCAAATGCTCTATATATATACCAAAGATAGTTCTCTGTCCTACATTTACTTTGGAGAAATTTGAGTTTATTTTTGGTAAACATGATAACCTTTTTTGTTTTGATGGACAACAAACTCACTGCATACGTAAATAGCAAATGATTAAGAAAAATCATCCCTACTTCAATGTAAGGCTCAGCTACATTTTCATCATAAACAGGGTATTTCCTTTTCCTCCTAGTAGCATCATCTACCATATCATCTACATCCCTAACAAGTTCTTCATATTCATCACTGTAATAATATTCAAATAAAGCTACCTCTTCTTCATCATCTGCATCACCTGCACCAGCTTTATATTGTTCATTATCTCCATCATCTTCATCCGAACCATTACCTTCATCTCCTTACTCTAAATCCTTTTCGTCATCTTCATCCTCTTCAACCTCCGTATTTTCACCTATAAGCCTCATGAGAGTTGCATCACTGATTTTCAGCCTATATATGTTGGACCCCGAACTTTTCTTAGAATTGCGAGTTAAAATTTGACATGAAATGAGAAATTGGTGGTGAATTAGTCATGTGTAAAGAAAAAAAAATTCATGATTTTGAATGATTATGTGTAATGTTCTATGTGAGCAAATTCTAGTTTGAACAAATTGAAATGATATTTGGAGATTAATTCATGAAATGAGTATTTTTGAGTTTAATGAAATTGATGTGAGGTTTTGGGTAAATTTTGTATTTTATTATGAAATTTATTAGTGAAAGTGTTAGATTTTGGAGATGTGAAAATCTGAAATTTTGAGGATGAATAGTAGCAGAAAATGCTAAATTGGATATGAAACTTTATGAATTTTTCTGGCTTGATCTAGGCAGTTTTTGATCAAATGATATTCATGAAACTTGTAGTTTATGTTGAGAGCTTTCTATCTCCATAAAGTATGACAGTTTTTGATGTCGGGATTGAAAGTTATGACTATTCGAATTTAAGTGTATTGCACTTTGTTTTCGAAAATGCTCTTAAGTGTAGGATTATGTATGCTGTGTTTTGAGGCGAATTCTGAACTGATATATTTTGAATTGAGTTAAGTGGTCTATATGAAAGTCATAGAAGATCTCCCTAGCTTTTTAATGATGTATCATATGTTATTTGTGGATGTGAGAATTGGAAGATGTGAAATTGTGAAGTTTGGATGAGGTATAGGATGACCAATTATCTGACAGAAACTTTGACTGAAAAATTGACCTAGTTAGAGGTTGAAATTGCTTTTAAGTTCTTCATGAAAGTTTTATATTATGTTCTGATCTTTCCATTGACGTAAATTATGGAAATTTTGGGCTATAAAGTACGAAGTTATGATGTTTACAAGTTGTTGTTACAGTTTGGCTTAACCATTAGTGGACAGAAACTTTGAGTGGCTTTTTGACTTCCTTAGTGGACAGAAATTTTCAAAGTTGGTTATTGTTTAGGGAGACATTAATTGGACAGAAAGTTTGAGTGGGATTTTGATACCTTTAGAGTCGGAATTGATTTTTGAATTCTTCATGGAAGTTGTAGAGCTTCCTTTCAGCTTTCTTTTGATACCAAGTTTGTAAATTTTGGGCTCTTGAGCCAAAAGATATGATTTTTAGAAAATTTGGATTATATATATATATATATATAAATAAAATATTAGTGAAAAAAAGAAAATTTTGAAATGGAAGCAGGAGAGGGACTGACCTCGCCCTCGCGAGTGCGGCGCCGTTTTCCTTCCTCCTTCGCGACGTCGTTTTGTATTTCTCTTCTTCTGGGCGTTGTCGTTTGGCGTCATACGACGCCGTTTTGCTCCTTCTGATTTTGGGTAATTTGCTTCCACTTCCGACCCCTCTTTAATCTTTTGATTATATCTTTTCCGTCCAATATCTGATTGACATGTTTTTTAAAGCGTTGGATTACTAAGACATCCCTCTATCTGTCCATAATGAATTGGGAATTTTTGAGATTAATGGAGGATGACTGATTTAATCAAAGTGAGTTAGATAATTTTCTGAATATGGTTCAGTCTTATGAGAATTTTTGATATGTGAAGATCCGATTGATCTGATTCTTGTTGCAAAATAAAATAGAGACATGGGTCTACAAGTCATGTGAAGGAATTGAATTTCAATTTAGCCGCTAAGACTTTCAATTTCTGGATTGAAGTCGGGTTTAGTGCTCAGTCTTGGATTAATAAGAGCTGAAAGTATTTTAGCCATAACTTTTGCTCTTGTCATCCAAATGAGGTTATTCTTGATTTGGATGAAACTAGAGAAATAGGGCTACAAATGTTCTAAAGGATTTGAGTTTCATTTTAGTTCTTAAGAATGTCAATTTTTGGATTGAAATAAATCGCTGGAAAATGTGTTAGCATAAGAATAGTCTGAAATGTTTGGAGTATAACTTTTGGAGTAGTGCACCAAATTAAATGATTTTGGTGGCGTTATAAAATTGAGACAATAATGAACATTTCGTTAGAAGGAAGTTTTAGCAAATTCCTTCAATTTGATGATTTGAAAAATGTCCTAAGTTAAGCATGATTTAATGTTATTTTGAGACTTTGTTATATTTATGATTTTGAGGACTTAATTAGCATGTTAATGTGAATAATTAGCATGTTAAATTGAGTAAGAGCATATGGGATAAATTGATTGGATTAAATTAAATTAAAGTGTTAGAAATTAAAGTGTAAAGAAGGCAAGAAGGGCAAAATTGGAAGGTTACTTAAGCTTTTAAGTTTCTAGGCTTTTAAGGAAGGGTAGTATGGTCATTTCTCATTCATTAAAGGGAAGAAGAGGTGGCTATCGTTTTTAAGAATGAGAATCCCGAAACTTTAAGAAAACAACAAAAGAAAAGGAAAAAGAAGAGAGAAGAGGAAGGAGATTTCGGATGGGAGAAGAAGAAAGAAGAAAGGAAAGTCTAGGGTTTCGATTTTCTTGGGTTTCAAGGAGAATTTTAAGATGATTCAAGAGAAAAAGGTGGAAGAGCATGAGAGCTTCCTATGAAGCTAAGAAATTCCGAAATTAGTGAAGGTTTAAGGTAAGAGGAAGATTTTGCTTTGTTAAATTGTGAAAGGATTTTGGTTTAGATAGCTTGGATATTGTATGGGTTTAAGATTACTAAGCTAAATTTTGGTGATTTCATGGTTTAAATTGCTCAATTTTGGATGGTTATTAATTAGGCATTTTGTAATGAATTAGTGAAATTAAGTGAGGCAATGGAGAAATTGAAGCTATGGACAAGTTTTAAGCATGGAATTGAGGTGGGTATCATGTTTATATTTTGAGATATAAGCTATGTATGTGTTCTTGAAAAATCAAGAAAGGGTTTTTTAAATTATTATTTTCGAATGATTAAATTTCTTGTTCTTGGAATGATTTTAGAAATTGTTACAATTATACATTCATTATTTGGAATGATTTAAGAAATCACAATAATTATTGAATTCATTATTTTTCGAATGTTTTGAATAATTTGAGAAATGTCTATAATTGATGATTTCATTGTTTTAAATGAATGGGAATTTGATTGACTTATGATTTTGATAAATTGTAAAATTGTTGCATTCATTGTGTTTGAATGATTAAGAATGTGTTATGTGAATTGGTTTGATATTGTGAAGTTTTGAATGTGAATGGGTCTGATATGACTTGATATGAACATTAAGTTTTCGAAACATGCCTTCGGGCAATTCGATTTTTCAAGTGTGAAATGTGTTATGTGGGTTTGGTTAGGTCCCATAAGTTGAGTCAAGTGCACTTGTCTTCTTTTTATAGGCTTCACCCGCCTGCCCGCTAGTGGCATTAGAGCTCCGTTACGGACTTCCATAAGTTCACGACTACACCGGACCGCTATGCGGGAAAGTGTAGTACGTTCTGTTCATGACTGCACAGGACCGTTGTAGCATCCCACTCCTTCAAAACACAAATTCGACATCGAGGGTGATATCCGAGCCCGTGCCTCACGAGGGTGGTATGCTAGAGCAGTCAATACAATCCGAAAACTCAGTATGACATTTTTCTTTTTGAAAACGATTGTAAGCGCGAAAGTCAATAAACGGTTTGGGTCCGATTTAACACGAAAACATTTTCAATCATACGCAATTTCAGTCATAACAGACACTCAACAGCATTTAAACCATCTCATGCACAAAAATCCGTAGCCAAATTGGGCCCAATGCTATTCTTGAACAATTTCAGTAATCACATTACAAATACAACCTTTACCAATTGGGGCCCTCTGAAATAACAGTATTATTCTGCGGAAAATGTAGAAATACAATTTTACACAAGACAGAACGACACTAATGCAGATGTGAACTGATCCCGACCTCAAACTCTGACTTGCATACGGTAGGCATACTCCCGTTGTCTAACGGGGTACTCTTCAATCCTAAAAAATAGTTGTAATTTTGGGTGAGTTTGCGAACTCAATGAGAAACCATCATCGATGGTTCACTCAATTCATGCATTACGCAAATAGCGTACAACATATTACAATAACACATTCAGAATACCATATAGCAATTTACTGTGTTCTCATGCAATGATGAACTTCGAAATTTCGCCGTCGATTAACACAATTGTATCATACACTCTCGCCTATTTCCCATTCACTGAATTCAATCCATCACAATGAGTATGCAATGCATATGTGACTCTTTCCCATTTCATTTCAGTGTTGTGAACGAGCGCTTAAACAGTGAACAATATTTATTAGACGCGTCTAGGGAGTAGGAGAGCCCTCTGGGTATACACTAACTCCCTTCGAGCTCGGGACTCGTTTCAGTATTAGTAGTGAGCTCGAGGCTCGTTTCAGTATCAGTAGCGACTCAGGTCACAACTATCATTATCTATTCATGCATTTATGTATGAAATGCAAAATATCCAATAATTCACAGTCACATTGCCATTAAAACCTATTTATCACTATTCTTCAAAATCACGTAGCAGTCAAGTCCGATTTATCAAAAGTAGCCGTATCAATCCTAATCATCCACATAATAATACAATTCACATTCGCAGATAGTTTACAGAGCATTTAGCAATTAAAAATTGAGGAACCAACTAGGTTACTCACATGTAACTTCCGAACTACTGCCTGGAAGTCCCAGCAATATCCGTGGAATGTTGTTCCATCGGTACCTCTATAACAGTCAAATAATTTCTCATTACTAAATACACAATTAGAATAATTCAATGATACACATGTCGCAATTAATAGAATGTACAATGCATGTTCATGATCTTCCCGACGCTATTTCCCAATTTCCACTTTCATTTGCCTCGAAACCGATTTTTCATTCTATACACACTATCCCATTTAGACAATACCCTTATTCTCAAAGAAGACCTCAAAGCCAAAATTACTAGTCATTCGGTCAATTTCACCCATTAAAGACTTCAAAAGCATTAAATATTAGTTAGTAGTCTCAACATTATGCTCCAATTATCTTACAACAACCCTTAGGTTGAAATAGCAATCCAAACCCAACTTTCATTTACAAATTGAGATCTTAAAAACCTGAATTCAAGCTTTCTTTCTTTACATCAATTGTACACCTCTTTCTCTAGATCATAACAAATCAAACATCACTTCAATTGGAGGTCTACATCATTAGTTATGTCCAAATACTAAAGCATAGCAGTTCAGAACACAGGAGCTCGCCGCAGCGACAGAAAGCGGCTCTCCGCGGCGGAAAATTTTTTGGGACTCGTCGCGGCGCACCTCTATAAGCTCGTCGCGACGAGTAAAGGAAGTCTCGCCGCGGCGAGGCTCCTCGCGCACGCCGCGACCTGTCATTCGTCCCCGAACCTCGTTTCACATATTCTTTCTCTAAAATCAGCCATAACTCACCCAACTACCCCAACCTTACTCATTAAACATCATAAATGCATCAACTAACAAAAACATAACATACAAGCCATTTACTTACCAATCAAGCCTTCAATCTTCAACTCCCGAAAATCTCCCAACTCTTTTAACACCTACGGCTCCCTCACTAAAACCTCAAAATCTTCATCTTCTTTAGGGTTTTCGATGATCTTTGCATAAAGAAGGCAAGCAACACTTGGACAACAAAAGATCACACACTAAAAGGTGGAAAAGAGAATCCATCGAAGGAGAAAGGATCATGCCCTAGGTGGAGGAGAAATCAATTTTCTACCAAGTGATTTTCGCAACTTCCAAAGAAGACATTTAAACCCTAAGGCATTTAAAAGGTTAATCCAATAAACCTCCATCAATAGAAACATGCCACATGCCCTTTCCTCAAAATACATTTAAATCTCTTTCTCTTTTCAATTTCATTTCCAGTCCAATTCATCTCTAAATTTCAATGGCTCGACATATTAATTTCTAAAATCATATACCAAATTTTTCGTGGCCATTAGACAGTTATTTCAGTACTATATAATCAATCAGTCCGTCATTCGAAAAATTTCCGGTCTGGACATTTTCTCCCAATTATTCCAAAAAAATTTCAAAGAGTCACTAACAATTGATAATCACTCCTAGAACAGTTCCAATTCAGATTTTCAAACACAATTGTCTCAAAATTCACACATAAATACCGGGAAATGTCATGAATGCACATGTACCTATATGTGCATGTGAAAAATGTTTCATTCCTCTAAAATTAGAGGCCAAATGTATGCTCATATCAAAATATGCAATAACCTACTAACCCGTCCCAAATTACCAATATATCCTTCCCATCGGGGATGGGATGTTACAACCGCTATGCGGGAATGTGCAGTACGTTCTTTTTTGGACCGACCCAAACCATTCTGATGTGTTTATGTGTTTTTGTTTTGATTCTAAGTGTGATGCATTCATGTTTTTGAAATTGTTCATGAATTCTTTGAAATTGAGAAATTGTGAAAAATAAGCTTTTGATGGATTTTCTACTGTGAAATGTTTATAAATGGAAAATGTTTTGAAAAATGATTTTTTCTTATTTTTCAATTTATAAACATGTTATCCACGAGCTTTTAGCTTACCCCCCTTTCATCCCCATCTCCAGGTATCGAGCAGGAGATCGGATGAAAGAAGATCAAGGCTTTTGATCGATTTTTGCATATCTTGTATTTTTGAGTAATTTGGATTTTGGTATTGGTTTGTATATGGCTTGGAATGCCATTAAAGTTTGTAGTGCATTTATTTTGAGATGTAAGTGACTTCTGTGAAGTGAATCACACGTTAATACAATACTTAGAAAACGATATAGAATGCAGGAGAAGGGGGGGTTGAATTGTGTATTCCCCTTTTTGAAAAATCTTTCAAAATTTGTTTGGTAGAAATAAAATTCTTTACAGAAATTCCAATAGATTCTAATTAATCAAAACTTTTGAAAAACCTTGTTTACGAGTTAAGTATTGATAACAATTGAATCTAAAATATAGAGATATAGAGTGAGAGTGATTGACATAGAGATTTATCGTGGTTCACCCCAAACCGTGGGCTACGTCCAGTCCTCAGAGTTGCTTCTGAGATTTCACTATCTCTTCAATTTTACAAGTATTCTTTGCGAGCCTCTTCAGGTCTCTACAACCAGTATTCTTTTACACTTAGCCTCTGCAGGCTATCTGTACTACTCTTTCTCAGAAAAAGTGTTTGAACACTTGTTAAAGCAAAATAACTCTCAGCTAATTCACACAATAAGCTCTTTACGATCACGTAGATGTAATTCACTTTTGCTCACTTTGTCTAACTTTTCTTATTTCATCTAACTTTGCAATCTTCGACTTCGACTTGTATTTATAGTCGTCGCCTTCAACTGCTTCTTGATTCTTGTTTCTTGAATCTTTAAAGAAACAATTATTAAGTTTGAGTTCTGTAACTAACTCGAACTGACTTCTTCGTCTACTTTTTTAATTCCGCATCTTCTTTTCTTCGTCTGTGTTTCTGCGTCTGCGTTTGCTTTATTTTGCTTCTGCGTCTGCTTTACTATTCGACATCTGTGTCTGCGTCTGCTTTGCTTTGCTTCTGCGTCTGCTTTACTGTTCGACATCTGCGTCTGCGTCTGTGACTTCGTCTGTTTTATTTTTCTTTCTATTGATTCTCTTTTTGTTATACATCAAAATCATATCTAAGTAAAGTCATTTGGACTTAACAATCTCCCCTTTTTTGATGATAACAAATTATATACAATAGAGAATATAAATACAATGTTTTGAAAACAAAAAAACTTATCTTCATAACTTCTTCTTTGACTTCTTCCTTTCTTCGTTTACTTCAGTCACACCTTCTTTTCTGATCATCCTCTTCTCTTCTGCTCTTCTCTTTCCCTTTGTTCATTCTCTTCTTTTCTGCTCTTCTCCCCCTATTTGTTATAATAAAAAATGATTAACGATGATGGCTCTTTAGCAGTTCTGTCATCATCTTCTTCAGATCATTCATCGTCTCCTTGATCTCGTTGACTTCTCCACGTAATCTTCTGAGTTCATCTGGTGAGTCAATCGATGAGGAGGCTTGATCAACATTTGCTGAGGGAGGAGTGAACAGTATTGTCGTAGTATAAGCATCAGAGTTTGGAATGTATTCATCATTGATCTCTATTGTTGGTGGACGAATAAACGTATCAGCTTCAAGAAGATCTAAGTCAAATGGAGCAGGCAGCATCAACAACTGTCTTCCTTGCAGGGGTAATGCTTCTGCTTGAATAGACATTGTATTAGACAGAGGTCTAATACGCAGAATTGTCTGAACAAGGAACTCAATAAACGTCCTTGTTATTACTCTTCCTCTCACTGGACAGTCTTCTCGCTTGTCAGTATAACTGCAGCTTGCTTTATTTTTATTCTGTGTAGAAGCGCATGCTTCATCAATTTTACGCACTTCTTTAGCTATTTGATATGCGGACAGATCATCAAAAACTTCTTCAGGAAACAGCTTCGACTTCCCCTTAGTCAAATCCAACGGATATCTTGGATGGATATCTGGTGCAACCTTTATTTCGGTCTTCTCTGTAATCAGAAAAATAGTACACGGCTTACAGGGAATTTTTGTAGGGTATGACTTGGTAACAGCATCCCTCAAAGCATCGTAGAAATTCTTTTCATCTCCTTTCAGTAAGTCCCATGTGTTACTATTTATCGACACAGGTTGTACCATAGCTACTGTCTTCTTCACTGGTTGACTACAGATTGTAATAGCAGTTCTCCTTCTGGTAACAACTTCAACCATTCTGATCTTCAGCTTATGTTTTCTCAAAAACTGATGATAGTTGTATACCATCAGACAAGGTTCATCATCATCCGAGTCTGATTCTGCTGTTGCCTCTGGTTGTGCTTCAATAGGATCCTCCTGAACCGAGCTTTGCTTAACTGGTTCCTCCTGTTGAGCAATGGGAGTTTCTTGAACTGTGCTCTACTCAGTTTCTTTTTCTTTTTGAGCAACTTCAAAGATTTCTTTCTTTCGACTAACTTCCCCAGCAGTTGTGATAGTTTTCTTCTGACTAACCTTCTTAGTCTTTTCTTCTGCTTCAGTCAATCTTAAAGATTTCTGCCCTTGAGATTTTTCTCTCTCAGATTCTGATTTTCTCTTCTTCTGAGTCTCTTTGGCTTTTCTGGCTGTATCCTCTTCTAGAATAGAGACTAAAGATCTTGTTGCTTTATGTGCACGGGATTGAGACGATTGTTCTTGACTCTATTCTCTGGAAATCTTTTCTTCTTGTTGCCTTAGAGTCCGAACCCTCGGTGATCTCTTCGCCTTCTTTGTAATTTCACTTAAAAGACTTTCTCCTTGTCTTTTTGGCGCACCTTCTGCTGTCCTCCGAGGTTGAGTTACTTCGATATTAGAACTCGCTTGTTTTATCAGCGGTCTTCCTAATATTCTTCTTATTTCATCCGCAGGCGATCTCGTACTGTGTTGAGTTCGAGAACTTGAAGCGGGAGTCTTCTTCGAAACACGCTCCCCCTCAGTTCTTGTTTTTCTCGAAGAGTCTGCTTCTCCTTTAATCACTGTACTGAGACCCATTCGTCGTATTGTAATCGAATCAACCTTATTTTTTACTTGGACAATCCTTCTATTTCCTTTATGTAGAGGGATTGCAGATTCCTTAAAAATCCTTGTTATGAGCATATCGTGAGGATAGGTATTTGTATCCTTCATCCCCTTAATCATGTAGTGAAAGATTAAGAAGGGTAAATCAATGGGGTTGCGATTCAACAAGTAGAATAAGCATTGTTCATCCAGAGTAGTCACCAAGTGTCTTGAACCTGCTCTGGGTAGAATGCAATTAAACAGAATTGCATGAAGAACCCTAGCCTTCGGAATCAAACTAGAGGTCTTCCTCTCCCATGGGTCATTTGCTCAATATAATTGTCTTCGACATCTTCTTCTTTCATACCAACTCGACATCCAACGGCCTTGTAGACAGAGTCTCACCAACCGATGGACAATCAGTCACCTTCCTTATCAGCTCCTTAGTCACGACAACAGATATACCATCTACTGAAGATATGATAGTGTTGTCTACAAGTTGAGCGTTCTTCCAGAAATCGAATACCTCATTGGTATACACTGGTTCTCATACCTGGAAGAAATTTCTCCAACCAGCTCTTACAATCTCCAGTTCTACGTCCATACCATCATTCCTCAATGACCCGAAATTCACATGCCTTCCAAAAATCATAGCTGCCTCCATTATCTTAGAATGAAAACTGTTTCTGGAAAGCTCTTCGTCTGGGGTAGGATGTTTGGGAGAAATTTTGAAAGCAAGATGAACCGCTCAGAGATGAAAGTAACCGCCATGATTTCAACTTGTGCTACTTGAAGGGTCTAGTCCGTGTGTTCTAGAATCATTAAGATCCTCGAGATTATCGATTTTTCCTCCAAGACTTCCTTGACAGAGAAGTTACCAACGAAACTCATCAGATCTCGACGCCGTTAGTTTTGACGTTACTTTAGCTCGACTGCTCGCTAACATAACTATGTTAAGGTTGCGTCGATCTTCGAACCGCTCTTCACTCGATGGTTTGGTGAAGATGTCGCCCACCGATGCTCGCTTTGATGAATCAGACGCACCGCCTTCCTCTGAACATAGTCTCTCGTGAAGTGATGTCTAACTTCGATGTGCTTCACTCTAGAATGTCAATCGGATTCTTTGATGATTGATTCTTGCTGGTGTTGTCGCAGAGATTGGAATCTCCTCTTCTTGAACCGAGTAGTCTTCAAGTTGATATTTGATCCATAACGTATGTGAACAAAGAATCATGCGCATATATACTCGCTTGGCGGTTAATAGAGCGATTGAGCTTTGTCTCTTGCTTGACCAGGAAACTAGGTTTGCGCCAAGAAAGTGACATCCTCCACTTGTGCTCTTTCTTTCGATTCTATCTCCGACATAGTCCGCGATCGCAATATTCGATTAACTGAAATCTTTACCTTTCTCAAACATTAAGCAAAGATCGAGAGTACCATGAGATATCTCATAATTCTTTTAACAAAGAATAAAATGAGACTCTCAGGATCGGCCTGAAATCTTGCACATAAACATACACCGAACAAAATATCAGTCTACTTGTCAGAAGATACAAGAAAGAACCGATCATCCTCTATATCTGTGGTTTGATCCACCTTCTTACCAAGTTCATCTTTGGACAAAAGTTTTGAAGGGTGCATCGGGGTCGCCATAGGCTTTACATTATTCATCAAATTTGGACAACAGTTCTTTCACATACTTTTGTTGATGAATGAAAATTTTCTCTTCGGTTTGCTTAACTTGCAACCCAAGAAAGAACTTTAATTCACCCATCATGCTCATTTCAAACTCTTTCTTCATTAGACTCTCAAACTTCATGCATAACTTGTTTGAAGTAGCACCAAAAATGATATCATCAACGTAAATCTGAACTAAAATAAATTCATTCTGAAAGTTTTTCCTAAAGAGCGTCTTATCGACTTGACCTCTACTGAAACCATTTTCTAAAAGAAAAGTACTCAGATGATCATACCAAGCTCTAGGAGCTTGTTTCAGGCCGTATAAGGCTTTATGAAGTCTATAGACATGGTCTGGATTCTTAACATCCTCAAAACCAGGTGGTTGCTTAACATACACCTCTTCGTCTATAAAACCATTCAGAAAGGCACTCTTAACATCCATCTGAAACAGTTTTATATCATGACAGACCGCATATGACAGCAATATCCTAATGGCTTCAAGTCTTGCTACTGGAGCATACGTCTCAATGTAGTATATTCCTTCTTGCTAATTGTAGCCTTGTGCTACTAATCTAGCCTTATTTCGACTCACTCTTCCTAATTCGTCTAACTTATTCTTAAAGACCCATTTGGTTCCTATAATGGATTTCTTAGGAGGTTTCGGAATTAAGGACCAGACATTGTTCCTAGTAAATTGATTTAGCTCCTATTGCATGGCTAACACCCAAGCTTCGTCTTGAAGAGCTTCTGTTGGAACCCCTCCCTGGTGCGACAAGTGTCCGACGTCCCACGTGACATCTGGACGCGCATCCCACAAGGAAGGGATTCCTCACCACTGAGGAAACCTCGAATGGAACTTAAGTGCATGTCATCCGAATGAACCGGATAAATTTACCCTAATTATCCTCCAGTAAAATTTGATCTGCTTAGGGCCCATAATTACTCCTATGCCTAAGCTAATCCAAAATCCCATGCCTCTAGGTCAATTGAAAACAGAAAACGCCTCATTCGGATCTTTATATCTCACCAAAAACGTAATTTCGCACAAAACCGACACACATTGGCCATAAAGACCAACGGTGACCCGACACTCTCATTTTACCAAAAAGAAATAGAAAATGTTACTAGTTAATCCATGCTTCAAATTTCATGCAAATCGGAGGTCAAATGGATAAGAATCAAGGAAAATAAGAAAAGATATTATATTTGCTTTAAAAACAATTTATTTTACATTTTTATAACCTTTTACCCCAAGTTCGAATTATAAGAGTTATTGTTTATTTCATGAAGAAAACAAAAGTCATTTCAATCATTAAAAGAAGTAGAAACTTGATTATAGTTGTTGCTTAGCTAATTACCATATGAATAGTAAAAATGACCATATGAATAGTAACCCTTACCAAATGAATAGTAAATAGGAATTTTAAAAGTTCATAACTTTTTCATTTGAAATCGAAAATTAACCCATTTTATACCATTTTAAAGATCTTGACAAGCTCTACAACACTTAAGAAATACCCCTTATTCAAATTATCACTCTAACGTGCTCTAAAAGCTAAAACAAGGTGGCTGTCCATTTTTTAAAAAAATGGATAGCACCTCCCCTAAAAACGCACTAGCCAACTCTTCAATTTCCAACCAAACTCCATACCTACACAAAATCACTTCTATCTTCCAAATTTTCATACATATCCAACAACCATACCACATCAATTTCCAAATGGCAACAACACACTCTTAGGTATCTAGCATTTTATCATTTCAATTTCTCACAACATCCAACTACAAATATCTCAATACCAATCTCAAAAGCAACATCACAATGTAGGCATCCCAAACATTTCAACCTAACTCTTAAACATTACCTCACTTCCAACTCATCATGTTTGCTTTTAACATTAGCAAACATACAACCATACATCCATATATATGGAAACTTATACAATACACATTACATTTGAAACGTCAAAGCCTTAATAATTACATGAAAAACATAATTGTTACAAAGCTTTAAAGGGCATTTTGGCCCGAATACAACAAAAGCTCAAAAGAAATTTTACAACTACATCCATTAGCCAAAATGTTAACCAAAGCTTTGTTTCAAAATTATAATTTCCAAAAGCAAAAAGCATCGAAGTAATGCTTCACTCCCGATGCGATGACCCGGTTTCTCGCTCAAGACCTGTGGAGGGAGGAAAGGGGGTGAGCACGACGGCTCAAGTGGGTAACAGCTTTAATATCCAAGCACAAGCTAAAACATTCATCAACGATTAAATTTTTCAAGTCAAAGGAATCTCATTTTCTAATAAATGAAACATTTACGAAAACAACAAATATCATACAACAACACATAATCACATAACAAACGGTTTGAGTGATCCTAACGGATGCGTTACACATGTTCGACAAGCGACCATGTAGTCAGTGAATGAGGGGAGTCCGAATCGGAGCTCTATGCCACTAGCGGGCAGCCGGAGAAGGCTTTAATGCATAAGCACGACTTGCTAATGTATGGGATCACTACAAACCCAATTAATCATGCAATTCACATTAGGCATTTATCCAAAATCACATACTCAAATCTTTTTCGCTTTCTATCAGTTTTCCAAACATTTTCCATACTTCTTCCATACTTTACACTATTCACAAAGATTCGCCACACATGGTCATTAATCATACAATCTTGACAAATAATGTACAATTAGTTACACAATTTAGTTACATAACAAGGCACACAATCCATTTCTAAACTATCACAAACACCACTTCATTCAAACTTTGAAAATCATAGAAAAACATTTAAGAGATATTTAGGTAGCTTATTACTCAAGTATTAAAAAGTTACCCACCTTGACTTCTTTGATTCGAAACTTGGATATCTTGACCCAATTGATTTTCTCGACCCTCCTCAATCTCCAAGCGCCTTAAATGACCTAGACAAAACATAACAATACTAATTAACAAAAAAACACCTATGCTGGAATTTTCTAAGACTATATAAACTTGACTTTAATCTAACCTAACCATTCCTAAACCTTTCCTAAGCTATACTAACCATAACCCCTATCAATTTACTCCATTATTTTCAAAAATTCTTAGCCCCTAGGACCATACACCCATGCTGATTTTTTTACTAAGCCACTATACTTCTTCTTCTTTTCTTTTTCCTTCACCAATACCTTTCAAACCACCATTATTCATCAAGCTAACAACAAAACCATTAAATTTCGAAATCCTTTTCCCTCTAGGACACTCACGGCAATCACCCTTTTATCTTCTAATGATAGGAAACTCCTTCCTTTCTCATTCTTTCTCTAAAACCTCTCCCAATCTTCCATTTAAAGCATGAAAACAAAATCCTACCAAATAAATTCTTAAATTTCGAAACCCTAGCCTAACACAAATCTGATTTTTTTTTCTTTCTCCTCCAACAACATCTCCTTCTAATCACTCTTCTAATCACCAATATGAATCAAGAAAGGTAAAATCCCTAACATAAAACCAAGAATTTTCGAAATCTCTTACCTTCTCAACACCCACGAAATCTCTTCTTTTTGCTTCTAAAGATGGAGGAACTTTCCCTTGCTCTTCCTACCACATGAATCAACCTTCTTCAAGCATAAAAAACCCTACCTTCCTCTCTTCTTCTTCTTCTTTTTCTTGAAGGCCTAATCTCTCCCACTCTTGTTTCTCCTTTGTATTTTCAGATGGCTAAAGCATAAATGACCTAATTTGCTTCTCTTCCTCTCTTTCCCTAAGCAAAACGACATCACCTAACTAAAGCCTCCTTCTTCTTTTAATTTTCGTTAGTCTCTTCTAATTCCTAAGCTTCCTTAACTTAAACCCTAATTCTTCATTAACCTATCTCTTTAACTTAAGCCCTAAGCCCAATTCTTCAAGCCCAAGTCTTTTCCCTCCTTATAACCTTTCCCAAATTTTCATTTTCCCTCCTTCCAACTTAAACTTTCATCTTTCCCTCCTTCCATCTAATAATTTCGTGGGCTCCCACTTAAAAGCCCACTTACTTTCTTTCTTTTTCACTTACTTCTCCTTAAAAAACCCTAGCCCACTTATTAGCTTCCCCATCATTTAAAAGACATGCTAAAGGCCTAAAAGCCCATTTTAAGTAACTTAAAGCCTTAAAACCTTATAAACACTTTCTAATTTATCCTAACACTATTTTATGGCCTCACTTACCATTTTCTTATTCTTTTAAAATCTAACACCAAATTTAAAATTTTAATTTAACTAAATTCCTTCAATTAATAATTATTGCATTAAAATCCCAAATTATCCTAACCAATAGGAAATCTAATAAAACCCTAATTTCATACTAACCAAAAGGCAATTTAAATTGCAAACCTATTTAATAGGGAAAAAGGGATCGGGGTCTAACAGCTTCCTCAACTTTCTTAGGCTCTATTTCAGAAATAAACGCCACATTAGCTTCTCTCCTGAATCTGGACCTTGTCTTAAGTCCTTCTGAGGTCTCTCCGATAATCAACTCTTCTAGATGAGAACTTTTATATTTCCAGTCTCTTTTCAGTCCGATAGTTTCTGGAATATCTTCATCTTTGTCTACGTGTGTTCCTGATGATGGAGTTTCTGTTCTATCATCTAAGTTCTTTGAAGGACCTTCACTCTCCATGTCATCTTCCTTATGGGGTTGGGAACTATCATCAAACTTGACATGGATGGTCTCCTCAACTGTCTTTGAAGTAAGGTTGTACACCCGAAATGCCTTAGACGATGATGAGTAGCCTAGAAAGATTCCTGGATAGGCCTTTGAATCGAATTTATCCAACAGCTCTTTTGTATTCAGAATAGAGCATTTGCACCCAAATGGATGAAAGTAAGATATATTTGGTCTTTTTCCATTCCATAACTCATAAGGAGTCTTCTTCAACATGGGTCGCAACAGAATTCTATTCTGAATATAGCATGCTGTATTCACAGCTTCTGCCCAGAAGTACTTAGGAAGATTCATCTCACACAGCATGGTCCTAGTCATCTCTTGAATTGTCCTGTTCTTCCTTTCAACAACTCCATTCTGTTGAGGAGTCCTAGAAGCAGAAAATTTGTGGAAAATTCCATTCTCCTCACAGAATAATCTAAACTTCTTATTCTCAAACTCTCCACCATGGTCACTCCTGATACTGGCTATAGAATTCCTTTTTCATTCTGTAACTTTCTGGATAAGGTCATAAAGCACTTAAAAGATTCATCTTTGTGTGATAAAAACAATATCCAACAAAATCGAGTAAATTCATCAACAATAACAAGTCCATATTTCTTTCTGCCAAGACTTATTGTCCTTGTTGGACCAAATAAATCCATATGTAACAACTCTAAAGGTCTAGATGATGTTACAAAACTTTTAGAAGGGAAAGAAGTTTTAACTTGTTTTCCTTTCAAACGATTTTCATCGAAAACTCTTTGTCAAAACTTATTTTGGTAATCCTCTCACCAAATCATGTTTTGCCAATTTTGAAATATGTTTAAAAGAGACATGACCTAGCTTTTATGCCGATTAGTCTTTCTTCTTCTGAAGATAGAAAACATGAAATATTTTGACTTTGAAAATCTTCTAAATCAATTTTGTAGAGATTGTTTCTTCTCTTGGCAGAGAAAAGTATAGACCCATCTTTGTTTCTGACTTCGCAAAGATTTTGATTGAATGTGACTGTGAAACCAGAATCACACAACTGACTGACGCTAATCAAGTTATGCTTCAGACCATCAACAAGCAGTACATTATTTATGCATGCAAAGGAATCTTTACCTATTTTACCGATTCCAATAATCTTGCCTTGTTGGTTGTCTCCGAAAATTACTGATCCTCCCTTCTTATACTGAAGGTCTAGGAACATAGACCTTCTTCCCGTCATATGTCGCGAGCATCCACTGTCTAAATACCAATGGTGTTTGCCGTATTTTCCAAGGAAGGATATCTGCAGGAGAAACTATCTTATTTTTTGGTACCCATAATTTTTTGGGTCCATTATGGTTAGTAGTATGCATATGATGAGTTTTTTTTATGCATATAACTAGATCGTTGATTAAAATGAGATCTATTATGGTTTCTCTTTTGAAAGAAAGGTTTTTTATGAGACTGAGTCTTGTTACTAGTAAACCCTAATCCGGTTTTATCACTCGGATGTCTACATTTTCTAAGCATCTCATTCATTTTCTTAGTGCTCTCTGTGAAAGTAGCTAAATCAGCTAACAAATTCTTAATTCTTAGTTTAAGCTGATTAATCTCTTCTGATCTGTCTACAACTTTATTCTTCTCTTCTAATTGCTTTTTCAGACATATATTTTCTCTCTCTATTTGTTTAGTATGTTTAATATTTTTTGCATACTTTTTCTTTAACAATTTGTACTGTTTCAGAATAGCATGAGAATCTTCTAATAATTCTGTGTAGGCATCATGCAAATTATCGTAGTCAGATTTTACCTCCTCATCACTATCTTCCTCGACCATCGTGAGATGTTTGCATGTTCGACGATTGAACTCAGATTCGATTTTGATGAATCTAGGTCCTCCCATGTTGCAATCATGCTTTTCTTGCCTTCTCTACTCTTCTTTGGTTTCTTCTTCAGAGTCGGACATTCGAACTTGTAGTGTCCAGGCTAATTGCACTCGTAGCAAATGACATATGACTTTTCTGGTTTGGCTTCATCTTTTCCATTCTTCTTGAAAGTCTGATTCCCTTTGGACTTCTTCTTCCACATACGTCTTATCTTTCTGGAGATGAAAGATAATTTGTCATCATCATCACTTGACTCTGGTTCTGATTGACTGGAGTCGTCATCCTTTGATTCTTCAATCTTCAAGGCTTTTGATGACTTCCTCCTCCTTTGAGTCTTCTGATTCTTATGTCCGACCTTCAGTGCTATCGACTTGTCCGTTTGGGCTTGTCTTCAAGATCGAGTTCAACTTCATGAATCTTCAGGATCCAAGCAACTCGCTGCTTTAATACGCTCAAGTCTTTAGCTTCTTGCACCGCAGTAACTTTAGGTCTCCATCTCTTCGGAAGACTTCTTAGGATCTTTCGAATATGATCTTGATTTTTGTACGTTCTTCCAAGAGCTTTCAATCCATTGACAATTGTTTGAAATCTTACAAACATTTGATCAATAGACTCTTCATCTTTCATCCTGAAAAGTTCATATTGGTGCACAAGAATACTTATCTTGGATTCTTTAACTTGGCTTGTGCCTTTGTGAGCAATAGACAATGTGTCTCACATCTCCTTTGTGGTATCGCATCCGTGGACTTTGTCATACTCGCTCCTGCTTAGGGCACACGTCAAGAAAAACTTCGCCTTTGAGTTCAGTTGTATTCTCGCCTTTTGATCAGCCGTCCATCTGACTCGTGGAATGGAATTGCCATCTTCATCTACTGGTGTATAAGGTCCATTCTCTATTACGTCCCAAAGGTCGACATGAGTAGATTCTATGAATAGCCGCATCCTATCTTTCCAGTAATGATAATCCTCTCCGTTGAATGTTGGAGGTCTAGTGACTGAGGCTCCTTCTGCGATGTATACATGTGATTCCGCCATTATCTTTGATCCACACTTTGTTAAAGTGATCCTTGGATACCTCGCTTTGATACCAATTGAAGTGAATCACACGTTAATACAATACCTAGAAAACGATATAGAATGCATGAGAAGGGGGGGTTGAATTGTGTATTCCCCTTTTTGAAAAATCTTTCAAAACTTGTTTGGTAGAAATAAAATTCTTTACAGAAATTCCAATAGATTCTAATTAATCAAAACTTTTGAAAAACCTTATTTACGAGTTAAGTATTGATAACACTTGAATCTAAAATATAAAGATATAGAGTGAGAGTGATTGACACAGAGATTTATCCTGGTTCACCCCAAACCGTGGGCTACGTCCAGTCCTCAGAGTTGCTTATGAGATTTTACTATCTCTTCAATTTTACAAGTATTCTTTGCAAGCCTCTTCAGGTCTCTACAACCAGTATTCTTTTACACTTAGCCTCTGCAGGCTATCTGTACTACTCTTTCTCAGAAAAAGTGTTTGAACACTTGTTATAGCAAAATAACTCTCAGCTAATTCACACAATAAGCTCTTTACGATCACGTAGATGTAATTCACTTTTGCTCACTTTGTCTAACTTTTCTTATTTCATCTAACTTTGCAATCTTCGACTTCGACTTGTATTTATAGCCTTCGCCTTCAACTGCTTCTTGATTCTTGTTTCTTGAATCTTTAAAGAAACGGTTATTTAGTTTGAGTTCTGTAACTAACTCGATCTGACTCCTTCGTCTTCTTTTTGAATTCCACATCTTCTTTTCTTCGTCTGTATTTTATTGTCTGTGTTTCTGCGTCTGCGTCTGCTTTGCTTTGCTTCTACGTCTGCTTTACTATTCTGCGTCTGCGTCTGCGTCTGCGTCTGCGTCTGCGTCTGCGTCTGCTTTACTATTCGACATCTGCGTCTGCGTCTGTGACTTCGTTTGTCTGACTTCGTCTGTTTTATTTTTCTTTCTATTGATTCTCTTTTTGTTATACATCAAAATCATATCTAAGTAAAGTCATTTGGACTTAACATTCTGGACTTGTGTATAGGATTGAGATATAAATTTATGTATGGTTATGTTATATGAATGGGATTGATTGAATTATGGATTTGTATATGGAATAGAATAGTGAATTATGGTTTTGTATATAAATTGCATATGATTATGAATGAGATTAATTGTGTTTGGATTCCGGACAGGAGCTCCGATGATTCTGGTTATTGATTGAGAATTATTGAAGTGTTATAGGTATTGAATGTGTTTGATTATGATGGGTTTCCGGACAGGAGGTCCGATGATGGTAATGATTGTGTTGATGGTGTTGGAATATAGAAGTGTTTTTTGTGTATGGCTTGATTGTGTATAAATCATGTGTGAGTTTTTACAGAAAGGAAAAATAAGACTTGTAAAAATGGTGGTATATGATTATATAAGAAGGATATATGAATTGAGTTTTTGATTGAGGATAAATTTTCCAAATGGGAAATTAGATTGCTTTTACGAGAATGAATAAAGAATGAAAAAGAAAGAAAAAAATTTTATACTAGTTTCGGATTAGATTGGCTTAGAATAAACGTCTAATTGGTTTAGTCTTACGGTTTCCAACGCGACGCTTTTCTAAAATATGAGATCACGGATGTCAAAAATTTGATTCAGTTCGATTGAATCGTTTGTGTGCTTTGATTCAATTCTTACGCCTTTTGATTTGATTTGTTTCTTTGACTTTCACCATATATTTCTGCTTTGGATTCGTTCGCTTTTGATTTTTGTCCCTTCTCTTGCTTCGTTTTCCGTTTTTTTCTGGTTGGGGTCTGAAGTGAATCACACGTTAATACAGCACTTAAAAACACAATAGAATGCACGAGAAAGGGGGGTTGAATTGTGTATTCCCCTTTTTGAATATCTTTTAGAATTACTTGTTAGAATTAAGATTCTTTACAGAATTCTTATTAATCCTGATTGATCAAACTTTTCAATGCTAAGTATATGAATAGTAAATAAAGATCAATTTTGAAATTAAAAGTGAGATAGAGAGTGAGAGTAGTAGACACGCAGATTTATCCTGGTTCACTCCAAACCGTGGGCTACGTCCAGTCCTCAGAGTTTCTTCTGAGATTTCACTATCTCTTCAAACGTTACAGTATTCTTTCACGAGCCTCTTCAGGTCTCTACAACCAGTATTCTTTCACACTTAGCCTCTGCGCAGTTATCTGCATAACTTTTCTTTTCAGAAAATATTTGAACACTCACTACGTATGGATAGCGTTCAGCTAATTCGCACTTAATCGCTTTTTAGCTTTGTGTAATTTTTCTCAAAACAATGAAGCTCTTCGATTTTCGACTTCGACTTGTATTTATAGCCTTCGCCTCTAATCGCTTCTTGATTCTTGAATCTTAAATCTTTAAAGAAACGGTTAATCGGTTGAGTTCAGAATTAACTCGAATCGACTCTTGCGTCTGCTTTCTTTTACTGCGTCTGCGTCTGAGTCTGCGTCGCTTTTGTTTACTGCGTCTCAGATCACATTTGCGTCTGCGTCTTTTATTGTCTTGTGTCATCTGCGTCATGTTGACTTTTTATCAACTTCGCCTCAGTTCCGACTGTTTTCTTGCAACTTCGCTCAGGTACGCCATCTTCGCCATCTCTCAATTCGCCTCAGATCGCCATCTTCGTCTGCTTCGAAATTAAATCAGATACGTCTGTGACTGTTTTGTTTTTCTTGTATTTGATCTCACTATGTTTGTTATACATCAAAATCATTTTTATGTAAAGTCATTTTGACTTAACAGGGTCCGGTTTTGAAATCGGGTCCCAACAATATACCTACCTAATGGTTTATTATGTCTCAATGCTTCAAAAATAGCCATATTAAATTTAATCCTCGTTCAATTTTTACATCAACTTTAAGAATACCATATTAAATGTAATCCTCGTTCAATTGTTACATCAACTTTAAGTTACTAGTAATTAGAGTCTTTTAGATTGAAGTTTGTTGACAAAGTTCGAAAGCCAAGAAAGTCTAAGGTACGTGGCATTGTTTACACTTGTGAATTGAGAAACATATTCTCATTATGGCTTGTAGGCTCGTGAAAATTTTCACCTGTAAGACTTATGGGAGCTGAACCACTGGTTTGCAGCCTATATACCTACCTAATGGTTTGTTATGCCTCAATCTTTCAAAAATAATAATATTAAATGCAATCATCATTCAATTGTTACATCAACTTTAAGTTACTATTAATTAGAGTCTTTCATATTTAAGTTACTAGTAGACTATTAAATCAAAACTTTATGTTATCATCAATGATATTTAAAGTATTGCAAACAACAACATAAAACAATACCTAATTTGCAATTTTAAAAAATTCCTCACAGATACTCCCACTAGTAAAGCAAAACATATTAGAGACATTAGTTGGAAGACTTACCTAGATGGATGGACAACCGCAATTTACAAAGGAGGACTTCATACGATTTTAGATTCTCTTCAGCATAAAACAAAGCCTGCAAACAATAGAAACAAACAAATGATCTAGGATATTCAATCAAGTGAAGGGGAGCTTTCCTATACTAACTCGTGGTTAAGTTCTGAATGAAAATTGGAGAATGATTTAGAAAAGAGGGCTACTAAGGATTGTTTTGCTTTGTAAAAATTCATCCAACCAGTCATTAGTGGCCAAAATCCATGTATAATTTTTCTTATATGCCAACTTCAAATCTTTTTAATTCCTCCAAGTAAAGAAATTTTCTTTATACTTTAGATTAGTAGCTTCTATGTGATTAGCACAAATCCTAAATCTTCTAACCAATTTTGGTGCCCAAGTGAGGTTAATCTTCTTTTAGCCTTTCTATGAACCACTTCCATGTGATTGTCCACTCAACTTCAACCATGGCCCAAGCAACAGGAAACATTCGATTATTCCCATCCCTTCCCACAGCATACAAAAGTTCACCCTTTGTTTTGGTTTTTAGCCAACATCCATCTAGGCCAAGATAATCCCTGCATCTATGCCTAAACCCATGTTTAATAGCTTCTAAACATATATACATTCTTCCAAATACAGGTGGAGATGTTGGAATTGGCCGAGACATTATCAATGTAATAGTACTTCCTGAGTTGGTCTGCCTAATCACTCCAGCATAAGATCAAAACTTCCCAAACTCCTCTTCAATGTTGATCACAACACTGTTTATTTTCTTTTCTTTTTTTGTGCTCTTCTCACCATACTCATGGACACTTCAACACCTAAACAATCCTTAACGTAAATTTTGTTATCATCATTCTTCAAAAATGGCTCCCTTTTGAGCTTATCCTTCAATAAGTCAGGTACGACGTTGATGTTCATCCAATGAATTGTATATATCCTATTACCGTCATGATTGTTCCTGAATTTTCTAACTTGAAATGAATGCAGCTTCCTATCAAACGCTCCATATATATATATATATACCAAAGATAGTTCTCTGTCCTACATTTACTTTGGACAAATTTGGGTTTGTTTCTGGTAAACACGATAACCCTTTTTGTTTTGATGGGCAACAAACTCACTCCATACTTAAATAGCAAATGATTAAGAAAAATCATCCCTACGTCAATATAAGGCTCAGCTACATTTTCATCATAAACAGGGTATTTCCTTTTCCTCCTAGTCATCATCTACCATATCATTTACATCACTAACAAGTTCTCCATAGTCATCACTGTAATTATATTCAAATAAAGCTACCTCTTCTTCATCATCTGCATCACCTGCATCAGCTTTATATTGTTCATTATCTCTGTCATCTTCGTCTGGACCATTACTTCATCTCCTTACTCTAAATCCTTTTGATCATCTTCATCCTCTCCATTCTCCATATCTGCATCATTTTCATCTTCATTCTCCATATCTGCGTCATTTTCATCTTCCACATTTGAAATATCATCTAAATTATCTACATTACCTTTAAACCCTTCATTATTAACATCCTCACCATTATCTTCAACTACATTACCCTAATTAACCTCATTATATTCATCCTCAATCATTTCAACATGGTTATCTACACCATGTTCAATATAAATATCAATACCACCTATACCCATCTCAAACATTATCAACCACATTAACAGAACATCTCGTATGGTGAAACCTTAGAGTTACCTCATCAAATGTCATTCCTATATATATATGTAGGAAATGCCACTAACTATATATATATATATATATATATATATATCTAAGAACTTACTAAGTTTTATTAATTAAGGTACGTGGCGTTCTTTACACCAGTGAATCGAGAAACATGTTCTCACTGTGGCTTTTAGGCTCACGAAAATTTTCACCTATAAGCCTCATATATATAACTCTTCTAAGAACTTACTAAGTTCTATTGATTAATGTACGTGGCGTTATTTATACCTATGAATCGAGAAACATGTTCTCATTATGGCTTCTAGGCTCGTGAAAATTTTCACCTATAAGCCTCATGAGAGTTGCATCACTGATTTCTAGCCTATATACTTACCAAATGGTTTATTATGTCTCAATGTTTCAAAAATAGTCATATTAAATTTAATCCTCGTTCAATTGTTACATCAACTTTAAGAATACCATATTAAATGCAATCCTCGTTCAATTGTTACATCAATTTTTAAGTTACTAGTAATTAGAGTCTTTTAGATTGAAGTTTGTTGACAAAGTTCGAAAGCCAAGAAAGTCTAAGGTACGTGGCATTGTTTACACTTGTGAATTGAGAAACATATTCTCACTATGGCTTGTAGGCTCGTGAAAATTTTCACCTGTAAGCCTCATGGGTGCTGCACCACTGGTTTGCAGCCTATATACCTAGCTAATGGTTTATTATGCCTCAATCTTTCAAAAATACTCATATTAAATGCAATCATCATTCCATTGTTACATAAACTTTAAGTTAACATTAATTAGAGTCTTTCATATTTAAGTTACTAGTAGACTATTAAATCAAAACTTTGTGTTATCATCAATGATATTTAAAGTATTGCAAACAACAACATAAAACAATACCTAATTTGCAATTTTAAAAAATTTCTCACAGATACTCCCACTAGTAAAGCAAAACATATTAGAGACATTAGTTGGACGACTTACCTAGATGGATGGACAACCACAATTTACAAAGAAGGAGGACTTCATACGATTATAGATTCTCTTCAACATAAAACAAAGCCTGCAAACATTAGAAACAAAAAAATGATCTAGGATATTCAATCAAGTGAAGGGGAGTTTTCCTATACTAACTCGTGGTTAAGTTCTGAATGATAATTGGAGAATGATCTAAGAAAAGAGGGCTACTAAGGATTGTTTTGCTTTGTAAAAATTCATCCAACCAGTCATTAGTGGCCAAAATCCAAGTAAATTTTTTCTTATATGCCAACTTCAAATCTTTTTAATTCCTCCAAGTAAAGAAATTTTTTTTATACTTTAGATTAGTAGCTTCTATGTGATTAGCACAAATCCTAAATCTTTTAACCAATTTTAGAGCCCAAGTGAGGTAAATCTTCTTTTAGCCTTTCTATGAACCACTTCCATGTGATTGTCCAATCAACTTCAACCATGGCCCAAGCAACAGGAAATATTTAATTATTTCCATCCCTTCCCATAGCATACAAAAGTTCACCCTTAGTTTTGGTTTTTAGCTAACATCTATCTAGGCCAAGATAATCCCTGCATTTATGCCTAAGCCTATGTTTAATAGCTTTTAAACATATGTACATTCTTCCAAATACAAGTGGAGATGTTGGAATTGGCCGAGACACTATCAATTTAATAGTACTTCCTGAGTTGGTCTGCCTAATCACTTCAGCATAAGACCAAAGCTTCCCAAACTCCTCTTCAATATTGATCACAACACTGTTTACTATTTTTTTCTTTGCTCTTCTCACCATACTCATGGACACTTCAACACCTAAACAATCCTTAACATAAAATTTGATGTCATCATTCTTAAAAAATGACTCCCTTTTAAGCTTATCCTTCAACAAATCAGATAAGAAGTTGATGTTCATCCTATGATTTGTCTAGACCCTATTATAGTCATAGTTATTTCTAAATTTCCTAACTTGAAATGACTACAGCTTCCTATCAAATGCTCCATATATATACCAAAGATAGTTCTCTGTCCTACATTTACTTTGGACAAATTTGGGCTTATTTTTGGTAAACATGATAATCCTTTTTGTTTTGATGGACAACAAACTCACTACATACGTAAATAGCAAATGATTAAGAAAAATCGTCCCTACTTCAATGTAAGGCTCAACTACATTTTCATCATAAACAGGGTATTTCCTTTTCCTCTTAGTAGCATCATCTACCATATCATCTACATCACTAACAAGTTCTCCATATTCGTCACTGTAATAATATTCAAATAAAGCTACCCTTTCTTCATCATCGGCATCACCTAAATCAGCTTTATATTGTTCATTATCTCCATCATCTTCATCCGGACCCTTACCTTTGTCTCCTTACTCTAAATCCTTTTCATCATCTTCATCCTCTTCAACCTCCATATTTGTATCATCTTCATTCTCTATATATGCATCATTTTCATCCTCCACATTTGAAATATCATCTAAATTACCTATATTACCTCCATAACCTTCATTATTAACGTCCTCACCATTATCTTCAACTACATTACCGTAATTAACCTCAGTACATTCATTCTTAGTCATTTCAATAGGGTTATCTACACCATGTTCAATACAAATATCAATACCACCTATACCCATACCAAACATTATCAACCACATTAACAAAACATCCCGTATGGTGAAACCTTAGAGTTACCTCATCAAATGTCATTCCTATATATATGTAGGAAATGCCACTAACAATATATATATACATACATATATATATACACACTCTTTTAAGAACTTGCTAAGTTCTATTAATTAAGGTATGAGGCGTTATTTACACCTGTGAATCGAGAAACATGTTCTCACTGTGGCTTCTAGGCTCGTGAAATGTTTCACCTATAAGCCTCTTATATATAACTCTTCTAAGAACTTACTAAGTTCTATTAGTTAAGGTACTTGGCGTCACCTATGAATCGAGAAACATGTTCTCACTATGGCTTCTAAGCTTGTGAAATTTTTCACCTATAAGCCTCATGAGAGTTGCATCACTGATTTCCAACCTATATACTTACCTAATGGTTTATTATGCCTCAATGTTTCAAAAATAGCCATATTAAATTTAATCCTTGTTCAATTGGTACATCAACTTTAAGAATACCATATTAAATGCAATCCTCGTTCAATTGTTACATCAACTTTAAGTTACTAGTAATTAGAGTCTTTCAGATTGAAGTTTGTTGACAAAGTTCGGAAGCAAAGAAATTCTAAGGTATGTGGCATTGTTTATACTTGTGAATTGAGAAACATATTCTCACTGTGGCTCCTAGGCTCGTGGATTTTTTCGCCTATAAGCCTCATGGGAGTTGCACCACTGGTTTCCAGCCTATATGCCTTCCTAATGATTTATTATGCCTCAATCTTTCAAAAATACTCATATTAAATGTAATCATCGTTCAATTGTTACATCAACTTTAAATTACTATTAATTAGAGTCTTTCAGATTTAAGTTACTAGTAGACTATTAAACTAAAACTTTATGTTATCATCAATGATATTTAAAGTATTGCAAACAACAACACAAAAACAATATCTAATTTCCCATTTTAAAAAATTCCTCACAGATACTCCCGATTGTAAAGCAAAACATATTAGAGACATTAGTTGGACGACTTACCTGGATGGATGGACAACCGCAATTTACAAAGAAGGAGGACTTCAAACGATTATGGATGCTCTTTAACATAAAACAAAGCCTGCAAACAATAGAAACAAACAAATGATCTAGGAAATTCAATCAAGTGAAGGGGAGCTTTCCTATACTAACTTGTGGTTAAGTTCTGAATGATAATTAGAGAATGACCTAAGAAAAGAGGGTTACTAAGGATTGTTTTGCTTTGTAAAAATTCATCCAACCAGTCATTAGTGGCCAAAATCCATGTACATTTTTTCTTATATGCCAACTTCAAAAATTTTTAATTCCTCCAAGTAAAGAAATTTTCTTTATACTTTAGATTAGTAGCTTCTATGTGATTAGCACAAATCCTAAATCTTCATTAAATTACTTTAAAAATATGCTCCCTTTAAGTTAAGAGCATAGAGGAGCACTATATTAAAGTCACTTAGAATAATTTATAAAGAGTCAATTCGATAATGGATATCTATGATTTTTTACGATTAGGAATTTCTTTGGAATGCATAATTAGACTTATAAAAGAGGTAGAAAAAGACTTAGTCCTCTCTTGAAGCAGGTTTATTGAGAGATGAATAATTTAGTCTGTAGACAAAATGTTTGAGACCTTAATTCTATTTGGATCATAAGCAATGACTATACATCCATATGGTTTGTATATATACACAAGGATATAAGGGTAATTTTAAAAAAAATTATTTCTCTATATGATGACATTTCATTTCCATCTTACTTGATGTTTTCTGTTTTCTTTTTTCCCTGATAATGTTTCTTCCCTTAATAAAACCCTCAATTGAAATCAAGGACTACATGTTAGACTTATGCACCAATAATGTTGGAAATTAATCAATAACTCACCCCTAAAAAGATAACATTTTGTTTCTTTAAAATGAATATTTTTTCTAATTTTTAGTAATCAAACTAGAGTTACATGTTAACTTTTCCTTTAATAGAACAACCACTTAACATTTAAAGAAAAAAGGATGCTGGAGGGCAACACATTTTATCTATTACAAAGCATCAAATTAAGATTTAGTGGGACCAACTACTTTTCTATTATACTCTGATTGGTAGGAAAGATGAATTTTTCTACTTTAGCAAGTAAATCTTCCATTACCCTAGTTAGGTACTTTATAAACCAATACATAAGTTAGAGTGACACTATAGTAGGCTTCAATTCACCTATTCTAAGCTACTTAAAAAGAGATAAAGTCATTACATTAACACTAGGAAACATAAACAATTAATAACATTAGAACCACTAAAATGGCATGGAATCATAAAACTCACAAGATCCCTTATCTTTATAGGTAATTGGTCATGCAAGTTACATTACCTCCTTGATTAAAGGAACCACAACATAATCCTCAAGTTTACTTTTTTGGAGATAATCTTCTTCAAAAACTTGGTATATGAAGGACATATTGATATGCAACTTTTTAAAAATATTTTTTACTTGAATTTTTCTATTATTTTCTTTAGCATATGAGGTTATAGAATGGGTAGCTTTTGGGGTTTGACAATGGTTTAAGGTGTATGCTCGTGACCATTTTTAGTTGAAGATGAAACTAATACTAGTTTACTTCTTCCCATGTCATTCATACTATCTTCCTCAGACTTCTCTAACCTTTGCACTTTCTTCTTTTTACCAAGATCAGAATCAAATGTTTTACCGCTTTTAAGTTTAATCGCTAATACTTAATTCTAAGACTTACCTTAGTTTCAAGAGAAAATGTGTGAACTAGGCAAGTCAACCCCTTCAATGAAGACTAGAGAGCAGATCGACCGACAGTGAAGATGCATCAAAGAGAGAAGACGGTGGGAATTTAGGCTTTCTGTAACTTTTACTTTTAGTGAATTTAGGGTCTCTCTTTTTTTGCTTTAGGAAATTTACAAAATTTAGGGTTAAAACCAAGCAAGCTTTTACTCTTTTAAATGTGATGTTTTAAAAAATAGTAACGGTGCCACGTTGTACATTGTAATGACATGTGTAAAACACGCCCTAATTTTCATCCAGAAAAGTCTTAAATTGAGCAAACTCGTGAAATTTCAGACCTTCTTTAAGCAGGTTATAAGTTTAAGTCTCAAACTAATCAAACCCAAAACGTTTAAGCCCTAGTTTGGGCTTTTAGCCTTTGATTCAATTAAGGTACTTTTATCTCTTACACTATATGGGCAACATTGGTTTTGTTACTTCCTATGAGTTCATCCAAGTTTTCTTGTTTCATGTGGGTTCATTTATCACTTCCTTCTAATTCAATCCTTGCTTGTTACTAACCCCAACTTACAATTAACTATTTGGTTGCTGCTAAATTAACCATTGTTGTAGTCACTTTATAATCATACGTAATTTGTGAAATCAGTGCATACATATGTAATATAAGTTGATAAATTTATTCTTCTAAACATGGTGAAGATTAACCATGTTCTTTATCCATAATAACTCATGTTTTTTATCAAGAGATTAATTATTTTCTTTCTTGTAAGAGATAATAATTTGTCTGCATGCTAGATTGAATGACATCTTGGTAAAGACTCATACATCACAATCATGGACATTAATCTATATTAGGATATGAAAATTATGCAAAGGAAAAAGTGGAAATTGTATGTTATACAGATTATATTAGGATATATTAGAATATGCAAATTATAGAGGACCAATTTATTTTAATAGGTATTTTATGTAATACCTAAACTTATTTGTGCTTACAGAGTAAAATAAATTGAATTTATAGGAACAAACCTAATTCAAGTTATAAGAGCAAACCTAATTTGATAGATTACTAATACACATTTAGTACACTAATTTTAGTTTTTTGTTTGTTACATAAAGTTATATTGGGTTGACAATGCTTGGACATTGTCACCACAACAAACAAGAGTTTTAACTATATTCTTTTGCTACATTTGATATTCATAGCTAAGAAGATTTGGTGACATTTTTTTACTATGAACTTAGTTTCGTAGCAAAAAGATTTTAGGTACAAAATATTTTTCATAGCTAATAAGCTTTGTCAACATTTTTTAACCATAAAGTTATTTTCATGGTAAAAAGTTTTTAGCTATGAAATATTTTTTATAGCTAATTTGTAACTAAAACACAAACATATTCCATATCACATAATTATCAGCTATAAAAATACATTTCGTAGTTGAAATATTTTGGCTACGAAAATATTTTCATAGTGAAAAGAAGAATGCAAAAACAACATAACTATGTTTCTCTATTAAAACGACATCAATTTCTCCAAACTAATATCCTAAAGACAATGATATACTCTTTGGTTTTTCTTCATTAGTTTTTATGTTCTAGCTACTCTAACATCTTCATCTTTTATCTTCGTGGAATTCCTCTTCTCATGTACTGGGTATTGATTTATATCTTCATATTCCCACTTTAATTTTCTCGTTTTTTCCTCAACAATTGGCTTCGTCTGTTTCACCTATTCAGAAGGTTCTTCTTCTCTAAGTAATTGTCTTCTTCTCTCAACACCATCATTTGATTTCTTCTCTCACAACATGCATTTAATTTATTCTCTTAACATTTGCCTTCTTTCATTTTTTGTGTTCTAGATAGTTCTTTCATTTTTTATGCTATGAAATTTCAGTTCATGCATGGTTAATGTATGTTAGGGTAATTGGTTAATTTAGTTTTCAAGTGTGTGTGAATTGGCAATTCTTCCCATAAAGTTGTTTAGCTGCAATAGTGAAAGGAAGTTGTAAAGTTTGTGGAACAGTAGTAGTAGGGGAATGCATAAAGGACTTATGTGCTTCCCTTTGTTCTTCTCACATAAATCAGCAACTGGATGGAAAATGGAATAGTTTATCCCTTTCCTCATTCATCATCAATCTCTACTGCAAGAAAAATTGGTTTTAGCGACAGAAATTACCGACTTAAAATAAAGATTTTATGTCAGCAAACAAATTTGGTGATGGAAATTACCGATGAAAGGGTCGTCAAAGATGTAGCCGTAGGTAAAAATTGACGATGGATGTTTTGAATCCGTCACAAATTTAGCGACAAAAATTTACAGGTCCATCAAAAAATTTAACGATTGTAAATTTTTGTTAGAATATTTCGTAGGTAAATTTACTAAATTTACTTAAGGAATGTTCTAATTTCGTCAATAATTTACCTATGAAATACATCATTATGATGGTAATTTACCTACTAAATTGGTAGTCCGTTGGTAAATTACCGACAAAATATCGTAATTCTGTCGAAAATTTTACCTATGATAATTTTAACTACTATTTCTCACTTCCTTCTTGAGTTTTATGTTGATAATCTTTTGATTTTTTCTACATTTAATTTCTATAAACAATAAGTTGATTAATCATATGAAGTAAAAATTATCTTGACTTTTAATATATAATAAAAGAATTATAATGTACAACAATAAGTATCTTGAAAATAACTATAAATTAAGAATTCATACAAAATTACTAAATAGTAGCAAAACTTCTACATTCACTTATCCATTTAAGTTATACAATTGTTGAAGGTGGATGCTCTGACTACTGCGATGAGGTGCTAGCCCTCCCCTTCAACTCATCCATCTCATTACGAAGCTGGGCTATATAAGCCAAACTCTCTACTTTCTCTCAAGTTGAACAACTCTCTCATTTGATATGGACCACCTACTAAATCTAGTTGTACTAGATGTGGAGGATTACAAATAGCATGTGTTTACAAATGAACCTAATCCAAAGATTCTTCCATGATGGTCGCCACCACCCACTGCATCAAGATATGTCTGACTCTTATCAAAAGTCTCAGAGTGCTAAGACTGTCATTAAATGTTTTCTTGTATTTGGTCATATCATTATAATTGTCTATGTTAATAAGTGATAATTTTTAAGAATTAATATTAAAGTATAAATTTTTACATATATTAAGTTCTCTATATTGGGTGTTGAAAAAGGTCACACCATCATGCTTTTTAGTGTGGGTGTGCAAAAAGAGCTAATGTAGTGTAGGCTTTTTGCCTATAGACTTTTCCTATATCAGAATAAATTGTTATAAGTGAACTATAATTTATAAAAAAATCGATATAGTTTCCTCTATTTTTATAATATTTACCCTCTGTTGAACAAAAAAATTTACTCAACAACACAACCATTAATGGCATCAGACATTTATAACATTAACATTCTCCATAATACAAATATATTTTCATTCTAAATTTCATACATTAAATTACATTGAAATCAAATTTCATACATCAAAGTACAAAAATTAGAATATAAGTGTAAAGTTTAGATACTTACAAAGTTCTGTCCATGCTCTTGGTGGGTCACAAATCCTCCAATGTGTTCGAGTAAACTCTGTCCCTTTGGTCCTCTACGCCTGTTTGTAAAATTGCGCTCTAAAATGGAAATTGTCTTGGGTGATGCCTAATACTGCTACCAACGAGTCCATATTTCTTCAGATATGTAAGAAGCTTGTACATCATATTTGTGTATCGAACCAAGAAAGTCTATAATGTGCATGAGCTCACCTTTACCATACATTATAAATTATAGCATCAAATTTTAAATCCCAAAAAAAAATTGGAAAAAGGAAAATCATACTATAAGCACTTATAAATTACAATATTTATCTAATTAATGTATAAAATTAGATAAAATGAAAAATATTAAAGAATATTTTTTGTACTTCAAACTCTTGATAATAAAAATTCTTTATCGCCTGAGAAATATTCTTCCATGTATAACCTTCAAGATCTATCTTCTCTTTAAACTTTGATGAGATATTTCTTGAGCACGTTCTAGATGGAACCAACCTAATATATAAGGTATTTTAGATCATTTTTAATTAAGACCGTTAACTTCAGTATAAACCTACAGTGTTATTGTATATTACAAAATTTATATAATTTCACTCAAATTGTTGACAATTGTGATATAAGTTCTTCCATCAACTCCCTTAGCTCCAGATTGGAGGACACCTCCTTCATCTGTAACGTTTACCCCTGATATCTCTGTCAGTATAGAAGTGGTGGATAGTGTAGGGGTGGTGGAAGGTGCAACAACACTGCAGGATGGTGTAATAGTGCTGTTGGAGGTTACTACAATGGGACCTAGGTCAGGAAGGTGATGCCTCATCTAGATTTCCAGTAGCTGGACTTGTAGAGCCTGATGTTGATGCCTCATCTAGATTTGCAGTACCTAGATCACATTCTCATTCAAATGGTCGTAACTTGACCCTTGGGTGCTATATCATTTCCTATTTTCTCTTTTGTAGCATATTTTTAACCTAAAATTCACATTTTATTGAATATTCTAGTAATTTAACAATATAAATTAGATACATGACCATATTGTTGATGCAATAATAGATTTATTCATATAATATTATATTACAAACACAAATTAATTGCTATGATCACTTAATTGTAAATCAAAATCATCATCATCTTTTTTTTTAATAATTATAATCAAACTCAGGCTCCTCTTTAGATCTCTCACCCTCCTAATCCTCTGCAGATGAAATTTCAACATATTCATTATTTGGATTATTCAAAAGTTTATTCTCGTCATATGTTACATATGCATTTATTTCATAAACATCTTCCTAAAACGCTTCACTTTCAATTCTCTTATTTTCTCCTTTTCCATATAATTCAAAAACACTTCTAGGTTTTACCTTACAAAAGGTCAACCAATCCGACTTATCTTGTCTTAAGCTAAGAAAAGGGACATAATATACTTGGATCGCTTGCATCGTCAACACAAAACATTCAAATTGTCCAAATCTGCCTCGCTAGTTGATTTCAACTAGATTGTATCGGTTGTGTCTTTCGTTCCAACTTTAGGAGTTGGATCAAACCATTTACACTTAAATATCACCTCATTTTATTGGCAATACATGGTACTTAATTTCAAGTATCTCAATAATTTTACCATAGTAATCCATCAATTCTCCCTATATGTAAACTCTACTATTTACTATTGCCATTCTGTGGCCATAATATTATGTATGAAATTTGTATCCAACAATAAAATATACTAGATACGACTTAACAGTTTGCAAAGGTCCTTTCATAAGATAATTATTCCTTAGTAATTATTTCTTAATAAGTTAATTATAATGAAACTAATAAGTATAACAATTTATTTCCCTCCCTTACATTAGATTTACACATCATCATCATCATCACACGTAGTTCGAAATCCCACAGTAAAGCGTGGTCTAAGGAGGTCTAATAATACGTAGCCTTATCCTTACATAGTATAGAGGCTATTTTCGGTAGACCCACATGCAGATGTGACAATAAAAGAGTGATACAGGTGAAAGAGTAAATAAGTAAACTGGTACGCTAAATAATTATGTAAATAAAATTACAATAAATACATAAGTAAATAAAAATAAAATATAACCAAAGGATATACTTGATAGTGTCCAGATCTTCTAGTACCTGATAAACTGCAAAGTCCTGCTCTTCTTATTGCTAGTTAAGCTAGGGGTCTTTACTCAGAGACCCTGAGGGTATGACAATTCTACAATTTTGGACGACCTCGCGGGATCTGTCCCCATACACCTATCCTGAAAAGCCAAGTTGTAGGCCTGAAAGCCCTGTCTAAGACTTACAACTAGCAAAGGTAGAAAGGACATTGGGTTGGACTTCTTACACAGTAACTATATGGCGTGAGCGTTAAAGTAAACATCTCCTAATAACTTACTCAACTGTTTTGGTGAACTTTAAAAGGTATCCTTTACCCTTATTTGATTATGCCAGACTTTTCTATTTCTAGCCATTACCTCAATAAGGGCCAACTTTGATGTATCTTTCTTGATCACTTCCCTCCAGTTCTTGTAATGCCTCCCTTTTCTCCTCTTGTATTCACTAAGGGTTATTTCTCACAGCGTCGTATCGGAGCATCAGAGGGCCTCTTATGCACATACCCAAACTACCTAAGGCTGGTCTCTCTCAACTTATCGGCAATACTACTCACCTGTAGTCTGTCTCTCACCACACAATTCCACACCTTTTCTCTTTTGGTAGTGTCATACATCTACAGAAGTATACATATTTTTGCTATCAATAACTGTCTTATATGTCTACGTTTGGCAGGCCAACACTCTGCTCCAAATAACATGGTTGGCCGAATCACCATTTTATAAAACTTCCTTTTAAGTTTTAAAGGAATCTTTTTATCATATAAAACACCTAATGCACTTCGCCATTTGACCCACCCAGATCTAATATGATGTACTATATTGACATCAATATTACCATCTGTTGGACCCCTTTTTGGAGCCCAACTTTGAAATCATAAAACATGAGTGTATTTCCCTGAGGTTATTTTAATGAAATCTTCTTAACCATCATCGGTTGATCTTCATGCTTTGATACCATAGGTGTTGGGCACCATTTCCACAGTCCAACTCCGAAATCATATAACGTAGAGCATATTTTCCTGTAGGGTTATTTCAATGAAATCTCCTTAACTGTCATCTGTTTGTAGGAAAATCCCGGGAGGTACATCACATGTACCGGCATCGAAAAATAAAAAAATTTTGTTCCCAGGACTTTCCCGAATCCCAGGATCCAGGTATCCGTATGAAGACATCAACCTAAATAGCCAAAAGAGACTATCTCTAAAGGTGATCCACGCAGAGATCGAAAATCTAACCGGATCAAACCCTTTGACCGGGAATAGCTAGAACAGATTAAAGCTGCTGAGCCTACCTACGTCTGGAGAGCTTGAAAACGTTGAATCCTTGCCTTGGAGAAGAGAAGAAACGATGATGATGAATGAGGAAGAAGAAAATCACCCTTTTCAAAGTAAGCTTAACCATTAAGCTTTCATCTTCTATTTCCTCTAGCCACCACCGTCGACCATCATCCACTTTTCCTTCTTATTTGTCTCCTTTAACTCTTAAAAGTGTTCCATAAGAAGAAGCCAAGTGGTGGCTTTATGGCCATTCATTCTTTAATGAATAAAGTATAAATGTTGACTTTTCAACCATCTTATCTCTTCTTTCTCCCATTCCAACGTGCAAGGCTCATTTATATAATAAATAATTAATTAATTTACTTAATTAATTAATTAGAATATAAATGCTAAGTTTCAATCAAGCTGGGTTGGTCCCTACGCTTACCGAGCCCCTCTTTGAAACAACTCCTAAACCTTTCTTAGCAATATTGATGTCGCGATCTCATCGGGACATATCCCAATCCCATTGGGATCCATTTAATTCTAATGCTCTCCATAATTGGAACTCAGTCTAATTACTATTTTACAGATTCTCTGAAACACTCTTATGCGTGTGACCCTTTAGGTTCCGGTTATGTTGGCCACTTAGATTAACAATTAATCCGAAAGCAAGTCATGAGCGGTATCTAGCAACACATCATGACCCCCAATTGACCGGAAAGTAATCGGTTTGATGTATTCATCACGAACCGGATCACGAACCCTTCCATGACAATTACTGTGCAATTCGTCCTTTCACCATCCTATACCCCACTTGGTTATGAGTATGGTCAAAGTGTCAACTCTCACTAGACCGAGTCTAGCCAGTGATATCGGTTCTCGTCCGGGACTCATTACTTTATATGTCAATGAAGACACTCTTCATGACATACATGCCGGCCACCTTAGTAATGATCCCGACAAGAGGCCATGGGTATCTCTTACGCTAATCCGAAGTGGTGAATCCTTTATTGGCTACTCAATTATCTTGAATACCTCAAACTGCACCCAAGCACCACCACATGAGTTACCTCCGGAAGGCAACAAGGAATGGAGTCAAAGCACGTGATCGGTATTCAAGATATCCTTGAGTACCTCAAGTCTAAGGATACTTGCACCATTCTATGATGAGATTATCACCGACACTTAGATAAGATATCCATGTGATGATCTCATGGCGGGTCATCCAATGAACTTACTACCGCTAGTAAGCATCCACATGTCAATTCTAAATATCTCATATTTACGGTTTACGAGATCCACCGCTGATCCAATCAAGGAATATGACATGTGCTAGTCTATCCAGATTAATGATGTCGGTCTCATTAATCCCATGACTAGGAGAATTACGACATCGACATAATTGCACATGATAGGAATCTCGGGAGTATGAACACATCATAATTTCCTTCATGCTATGTCATATATCATGGACTTCATTAATTGATTAAAGATCCAATCAATTCATAAACAATGTTTATGAATATCAAATTAATGAATAATGCCTTTTCTTTATTTATTCATAAAGTCCGCATACGACTTTGAATAAAAGCGCTAAAGGGATTGCCTTTGGGGCGCAAATAAACATCTCGAGCCTTGAACAAGTCGACTTATCCAATGAACAAGTCGACTTATCGGTGCCGAACATGTAAGTCGACTTACACATGGTACAAGTCGACTTATCACTTACAAATCTCCCACTCGACCTAAAGCCAATCGCCTTAGTATCTAATACCATAAGCAAGTCCATGAGAATCACAATTCTCCGTGACAATGGCTTTGTCAGCGAACAACAACACTTTGCTCTGGGAATTCTCTCTATCGGATATCATCTCGAATAATGATCTCCCGAATCGGCAAAGTACGAGTTCGAATCGTCGATAAGACCTTGGTTCCTTTGCTTGCGCACTAGCCCCATTGTATCACAATACAATCCTATGGGCCCATCACGGTAGGGACGGATCAAGTTCAGTAATGAACTTCTTGATCCAAACCGCTTCCTTGCGCATCTCATGCGGCAATGTACTCTGCCTCGGTTGATGAATCAGCAGTCCTCTCTTGTTTGGAACCTTTCCAATTGACCGCCACGCTATTCAGTGTGAATGTATATAACCTGATTGTGATTCAGAATCATCCTTATCAGATTAAATACTAGCATCTGAATGCCCGCTCACTTGGAGATTTCCATCTCCATAGATCAAGAAAACATCCTTAGTGCTTCGCAAGTACTTGAGGATATTCTTGACAGCCACCCAGTGACCCTCACCAGGATCCGATTGGTATCTGCTCGTAACACTTAGAGCATACGATACATCGGGCCTCGTACATAGCATTGTTCCATGCTAAACCTCTTTAGCATCTCATCTATGTAACGTTGATTGTGAAAGACCAAGCAACCTTTGATTTATCTCTATAAATCTATATCCCTAGGATATAAGTTGCTTCACCAAGGTCTTTCATCACAAATTGATTGACAACCAAATTTTAGCGATTGCGATAGAGACATCGTTTCCTAGTAACAGTATGTCATCTACATACAACACAAGGAATACGATTGCAGTCCCATTAACCTTCTTATACACACAATGATCATCCGGATTTTGTGAGAAATCAAACTCTTTGATTGACTCATCAAAACGGATAATCCAACTCCTAGATGTTTGCTTCAATCCAAACATGGATTTCTGAAGCTTGCATACCTTTTCGCCATCGATGGAAGTGAAGCCCTCAGGTTGTGTCATACACATCCTCGGGTAGATTTCCTCTCAGGAAAGCTATCTTCACATCCATTTGCCATATCTCATAATCATAATGAGTGGTAATGGCTAGGAGTATCCTAATGGATTTAAGCATTGCTACGGGGCTGAAGGTTTTGTCATAGTCAACTCTTTGTCTGTGACAAAATCCTTTAACCAGAAGCATTGCTTTATAGGTAATCAAATTACCATCCATGTTGGTTTTCTTCTGAAAACTCCTTTGCACCTGTGGGTTTTATCCTTCAGTGTAACAACCAAAGTCCAAACTTGGTTTTCATACATGGAATCCATCTGATTTCATGGCACAAAGCCATGTTCGGACTCGAACTTTTCGAACTCGTTTCATAGGTAGTAGGCGCATCATCTCATATGAGCAATACGCCATTCTGCTCACTTACAAGAAATTCATATCTCTCGAACAAAGGTCGTATCCTACTTAACCTATGAAATTGTGTAGTAGTAGAAGGTTGAACTGCTACCTCATCTATATGAGTTACGATTTGATTGACGATTGATCTATGTTTGTTCGAGCATCTTGAACTTCTCCAAGTTCAACTTTGCTCCCACTGTCCTCTTGTAAAAGAAACTCTTTCTTTAAGAAAACAGCATGCTTGGAAACAAACAACTTTTGTTCCTAAGCAAGGTAGAATTGATATTCCACGAACAAACACTTATCAGATTTTGCATCAAGCTAATCTGACTGTGTCCGCTTCACATAAGCAGGACAACCCCAAACTTTCAGATGAGAAAGATAGGGCTTTCAGTTAGTCCATATCTCCATATGGAGTAACCACAACTGTCTTTAATGGAACTCTGTTTAGCAAGTAAACAGCTGTCTTGAGCGCATATTCCCAAAACTGTGCAAAACCTATCATCAATCGCACCAAGTCTAACAAGGTTCGATTTCTCCTTTCAGCCACACCATTGTCTTTGCGGCGTAAGGTGGAGTATCTTGAGATAAAATCCATTATCTCTTAGATAATCAAAACTATTGGTCTAAGCATTTTCCACCACGATCGATCGTAATGTATTCATACTTTTACCAAGTTAGTTTTCTACTTCATTTCAATTATTTGAACTTTTTCAAACGCTTCAGATTTGTATCTCATCGAATCTGGTACCTATATCGTGAATAATCACCGATAAAAGTAATGAAGTAAAAACAACCACTTATGGCATGGATGGACATCGGACCACATACATCCGAATGTATTAGGTCTAATATTCCATTCATTCGTTCACCCTTTCCTTTAAAGGATAACTTAGTCATCTTGCCTAATAAACAAGATTCGCATGTGTCATATGATCCATAATCAAATGACCCTAAACATCCACTCTTATGGAGCTTAGCGATGCGTGTCTCATTTATATGGCCAAGCCGACAATGCCATAAGTAAGTTGATTTTAAATTATCTCGATTATGTCTTTCCGCGTCATTGACATTCAGAACTGGATATGACATATCTAATATGTCAATTCAATTGCATAATGTACCAGTAGCATAGAGCCTTCCATTCGAACTAATAGAACAACCATTGCTACTAAAAGTCCAATGGGAATCAGCTCTAAGTAAACATAAAACATACAATATGTTCTTTGTTTAAAACAGGTACAAAATGTCAATCATCCAATTTGAATATAAGCCCACTAGGGAGGAACAAGACATAAGTGTCTACGACTAATGTAGCAACTCTTGCTGCATTACCTACACAAAGGTCTAGTTCTCCTTTTATGAGCTTTCTACTGTTCCTGAGGCCCTGCATATCATTTCATATGTATGAGCCACATCCGGTATCAAATACCGATATGTTTGATCAGGAATAGTATTAACCTCAATGACAAACATAATTGAAGGAGTAGAGGCATCTGATGCCTTTTACTGCTTCGAGAACTCGAATAGATTTTACGGTTTAGCCTCTGGTGGCTAGTCTTGCCATAATAAAAACAAAATCCTTTTGGGCGAGAATCTTTGGTTTTCCTTGATGGCACTTTCCTTTGGTTTCTTGGCCTTTTCTTCTTTGAACTAGAAGAAGAAGCATCCACCATTAGCACTTGCTATCCTTTGATAGCTCGCCACTGTCTTGAAGCGATTGATCACTCAGAATTATTGTGGATATTTGGTTTATCCGATAGGTTTGTCACAAACTGTGAATAACCATCAGACAATCCAACTAGAATTAAGTCTCTACTTAACTCATAATCCATTACAAATCCTAAGACGGCCAATCTCTCAATATAGCCATTCATCTTGTGGCATCTTGCATGCAGATATCCTGGAGCCATCTTTAATGGTGAAGAGAAGCCTTGAGGTCTCGAACCTTTCAGACCGAGCTTACTCATCAAACAGCTCCCTAAGATGAAATACTATAGAGTGAGCATCCATGGACTCGTGCTGCTCCTGCAGCTCTAGTGACATCGAGGCAAGCAGCCATGTCCCTGTCCTTTAGATGCTTACAATATACCTTCTGATCCTCATCAGAAGCATCGACAGCAGGTGCAACTGGAAGTGGAACATCTAGGATGTATCCCAGTTCCTCAGATCTAAGAACAATTCTCAGATTCCTCAGCCAATCAAGAAAATTGGTCCAGAAAGGAGAGCATAAATTCACACTGAAAGACTTCTTCAATCAACCTAGCGCGATAGAGAGAAAGAATGATAGGATAGAAATGCCTGCATGATCATAAGGACTTGCATGACATGCATATGGCTCCCACTAGTTTCCTAGAATCCATAACCCTCTTTACGAATCCAGAGAAACAATATGACATAATGTCCTAGTGGGTCGATATCCGACATTGCTAAGAGTGACCTTGGGTTTACCCAATAAGCCACAACTTAGGTCAATCGGTAGGTATCGGTCATACCAATTGTATCATCGATAACCGACATTAAGAATGACCTTGGGTTTGCCCAACAAGCCACCTTAAGTCTCGGGAGGTATCAGATATACCAATTACATCTTAGACACAACTATCGATCAGTGCTATCAACTTGTTGATGTATGCACTTACATTGGGTATCAACTATTTGATACGCATACATCTGATGTATGCTACTCAATTTCGCCTCTGTCCACGTTGACCTTGAGTTTACTCAACAAACCAACGCTTCTAGTGAAAACCAACCCATTAATCCGAAAATCTTATTTTCATGGTTCGAACATATCTGTATAGAGTGAGCTTGGGTTTACCCAACAACCCAACCCTATAAAAACTCTGGTTCTTACCATATTAATGGAAGGCGTTAGTTTTCATATACTGAGGAGGATTTGGGTCTCATCTACTTCTTCTCCAAGCCGTAGGATTATAGTCACCATGACTATATGATATGATTTAGGGCATTTCATCAATCACATTGAGTCTATACCTAAAATCATTCATCATCCCACTATGATGCCACAAGTCGACTTTCATCAAATGCAAGTGGACTTATGCTTCTGCCCACACAAGTGGACTTGTATGACACAAGTCGACTTATGTCATCTGCCCATGAACAAGTGGACTTACAAGGTACTACAAGTGGACTTATCTTTGAGATCTTGAACAAGTGGACTTATTACATCCACAAGTCGACTTATCCAAAATCTTGAACAAGTGGACTTATACCATATACAAGTCGACTTATTCAGGGAATTTTGCTAAAATCTCTAATCGGCTAATTCCTCAATCAGTACAATTCCAATTCACAACACCATCATACCTAGGGTAATATCTGTGAATTGATGCCTCAATGAACACTTCATTGATTCATGAATGCCTTAAATAGTCAAACTATATGAAAAGCTTGAAATGAGTCAAAACTCATTAATTTCCAAATAATTTAGGAACACCCTAATTATCAACCTAAGCATCTCTAGCTAGCACATACATTATCAAATTTACTTCAGCACATGCCATAAAAAATATGACGGTCAAAACAAACAAGATAATGCAAGATACTACCGAGACGCTAATGTGATCACTTAGGCATCCGAAAATTCTTGGAAAAGCAACTTCAAGCAATTCAGTTTGGCAATCATGATACATCAATATAACACATTTTTAATCACATTAAAAATGGTTCAAGGCATTGTAACTGAAAAAGCACACTCAATCAAGCCAAGCAAAACAGTCCCAACAATTTTCACAAAACTGTCCAGTTCTGTACATTGCTCGAAATGATCAATGAAAAAATTTCAATAAATTCTGAGAAAATTGAATAGGTTATTACATGTTCAGAAAATGCTACATGAAGTTTTTCAGGATTTTAGGCCATCAAAAACTCAGTCAACCTAAATAACAAAACTGATTCAAAATCTGTGTTCATCAGCACAGCAATTCCCAACAGCATAGAATAAATTCGTGAATAAATATCCAATCACCTTAAAATCCAATTTCCATGCTCACAGACATTCACCAACATCTTAGAGACATGTAGGTGAAGGAAAATCCGAAAAACCATTTTTCTAGAATTTATTCTCGATTTTATACTCATGCCTGTTCCAGAATCGTTTCACAAAACAGCATCTGTAACCTTAGGGAATTAATTAGCAAAACTATATCAAATCAAATCGATAAATTCTGAAAATTCATAGACATATTCTCTAACATGTTATGAACAATTCTGGGCAGAAAAATTCCGAAAAGCATATCACAATATAAATTCGAAATCTGAACAGATAGCATGCATCAACAGAAAATTCCATTAGAATTTCTGATCTCGCTTAGGTTATAGCTTCATACGGGATACCAGACGCTCTGATACCACTGTAGGAAAATCCCGGGAGGTACATCACATGTACCGGCAGCGGAAAACAAAAATTTTTGTTCCCAGGACTTTCCCGAATCCCAGGATCCAGGTATCCGTATGAAGACATCAACCTAAATAGCCAAAAGAGACTATCTCTAAAGGTGATCCACGCAGAGATCAGAAAATCTAACCGGATCAAACCCCTTTGACCCGGGAATAGCTAGAACAAATTAAAGCCTGCTAGAGCCTACCTCTGTCCTGGAGAGCTTCAGAAAACGTTGGAATCCTTGCCTTGGAGAAGAGAAGAAACGATGATGATGAATGAGGAAGAAGAAAATCACCCTTTTCAAAGTAAGCTTAACCATTAAGCTTTCATCTTCTATTTCCTCTAGCCACCACCGTCGACCATCATCCACTTTTCCTTCTTATTTGTCTCCTTTTAACTCTTAAAAGTGTTCCATTAGAAGAAGCCAAGTGGTGGCTTTATGGCCATTCATTCTTTAATGAATAAAGTATAAATGTTGACTTTTCAACCATCTTATCTCTTCTTTCTCCCATTCCAACGTGCAAGGCTCATTTATATAATAAATAATTAATTAATTTACTTAATTAATTAATTAGAATATAAATGCTAAGTTTCAGTCCAACTGGGGTCGGTCCTACCGGCCTATCGGGCCCCGGTGCTGAAACAGCTCTGGAAACCTTTCTTAGCAATATTGATGTCGCGATCTCATCGGGACATATCCCAATCCCATTGGAATCCATTTAATTCTAATGCTCTCCATAATTGGAACTCAGTCCAATTACTATTTTACAGATTCTCTGAAACACTCTTATGCGTGTGACCCTTTAGGTTCCCGGTTATGTTGGCCACTTAGATTAACAATTAATCTGAGCAAGTCATGAGCGGTATCTAGCAACACATCATGACCCCCAATTGACCGGAAAGTAATCGGTTTGATGTATTCATCACGAACCAGATCACGAACCCTTCCATAGACAATTACTGTGCAATTCGTCCTTTCACCATCCTATACCCCACTTGGTTATGAGTATGGTCAAAGTGTCAACTCTCACTAGACTGAGTCTAGCCCAAGTGATATCAGTTCTCGTCCTGGGACTCATTACTTTATATGTCAATGAAGACACTCTTCATGACATACATCTTTGCAGACCTTAGTAATGATCCCGACAAGAGGCCATGGGTATCTCTTCTGCTAATCCAGAAGTGGTGAATCCTTTATTGGCTACTCAATTATCTTCGAATACCTCAAGCTGTACCCAAGCACCACCCTATGAGTTACCTCTGGAAGGCAACAAGGAATGGAGTCAAAGCACAGGATCAGTATCCAAGATATTCTTGAGTACCTCAAGTCTAAGGATACTTGCACCATTGCTATGATGAGATTATCACTGACTCTTAGATAAGATATCCATGTGATGATCTCATGGCAGGTCATCCAATGAACTTACTACCGCTAGTAAGCATCCACATGTCAATTCTAAATATCTCATATTTACAGTTTCTGAGATCCACTGCTTGATCCAATCAAGGAATATGACATGTGCTAGTCTATCCGCATTAATGATGTCCAGTCTCATTAATCCCATGACTAGGGAGAATTCTGATACTGACATAATTGCACATGATAGGAATCTCAGGAGTATGAACACATCATAATTTCCTTCATGCTATGTCATATATCATGGACTTCATTAATTCGATTAAAGATCCAATCAATTCATAAACAATGTTTATGAATATCAAATTAATGAATAATGCCTTTTCTTTATTTATTCATAAAGTCTGCACACGACTTTGAATAAAACGCGCTAAAGGGGATTGCCTTTAGGGCACAAATAAACAGTACCGACCTTGAACAAGTCGACTTATCCAATGAACAAGTCGACTTATCGGTACCGAACATGTGTAAGTCGACTTATCACTTACACTGTTCATCTTCATGCTCTGATACCATAAGTGTTGGGCACCCCACCCTCACGAGACAAGTGCCCGACATCCTAAGTGACATCTAAACATGCTTCATACAAGGGGGAGACCACATTAGTCAGATACTGAAAACTCAAAAATGGCTCTCTGAAACAATTGTAGCCATCTTCACACAAGGGGGAGACCCCACTAGTCAGATAGTGAAAACTCAAAAATGGCTCTCTGAAACGATTGTAGCCATATATCTCTAGTTTATTTTGAAACAAGAATCATCTCATTTGGAGCTCTATAGCTTAAGATATGGTTAAAAAGCCAAAGTATGTTCATGACCAATTCCTGCTCTTCCAACTGAGTGTAATTGCACTAGAATCAAGCCATTTGGAGGTGGATGACAAAGTTATGGCCAAAAATCCCGAGTGTAATTGCACTAGATACTTTCGCGATCGCACCAGTGTGATGGTGTTCTTCCTTCAGTCCACAGCTTCTGTCGCGCTTGCACCTTTGTTCCTCACGATTGCACCAGATGCATATTTAGGCATAATTTTCACTAAAAAGGTCGGATTAAGGTCATTCTTGAACTGTTTCGAAGAATACTTCTAGACCTAGAACTTTCCATGAAGTCCTCAAAGAAAATTTTTGTCTCTAAAAGGTTCAAATTTCCAAAGTAATATAGTTGTCTCGTATGTACATCCCATGCAACATCACTAACTTATAATGATCATATCTCTTAGCTCCGATATCCAAAAATTTCATACTTTATATCATTGGAAAGCTAGAAAGATAAACTACAACTTCCAAAAGACAACTTTGTCTAATTCAACCCAGATCAATAAAGTTTTTCCCCTAAAGTCAGAACACAAATTTTTACCCCTATAAAAGACTTAAAAATGCAATGTACAACTGGAAGGTCATGAGTAAAATGCAATTATATTTCATTAACATCAAAAGATAAGAGTTTTACAAAGCTTCAATGGGCATTTCAAGCCACAATAAAACATTTTGCAAAATTCCAAAATACAAAAGGTACTTGAACAAATAATATTTGAAATGCGACTAAAATCTCGTGCTTACAAAGTGTAGTTTAAAATACAAAAATATGCCTAATTGGAGTGATGCCTTGACTCTCTTTCACTCAATCTCTTACTCATTACCTGAATATGGGAAGGAGAATGGGGGTGAGCTTAAAAGCTCACGGGTAACAAGTTTATAATCGGAAACAAGCAAAACCATTGAAGTACTCAATGTCATAATCACTTTGCATCAAAACCCATAAAACACATAGTTCCCAAATTCTCATCTTATAAACACATATCATAAACACATAAATCATATATGCATCAAATTTTCATCCAATCATAAACACATAAGCAATTCAGAATGATTTGGGTAGGTTCGTAAACAGAACATAGTAAGACACTCCCACATAATGGTATTGTGTAGTCATAAACAGAACATATTATCGCAATCCTACAAAATGGTTTTGCGTAGTCATAAACATGTGGGAGTTTATGAAGGAGCTCCGTGTAACTAGTGGGTAGGTAGAAGAAGCCTTTAACGAGTCAAAGTGCACTTGACATAACAGAATGGACCACCACAAACCCACATAATCATGCATTTAACATCTTGTAAATATGTTGCCCAAAATGGCACATTTTTGAAACATAATTTCATAAACATAACGTTTTTTCAAAAACCATTTTCACATCTTTCCATAAATTGTCAACACAATTCATATACCAAACATATAATAATTTCTCAAAGCATTTAAAGAGCAATAAATTCACATTTATAAAGTAATTGAAAACAGTAAATTCCATTTATTTGGAAGAAACATTAATGGTTTATTTACTCAATTATAAACATGAAACCCACCTTGAATTCCTTGCTTAAAATTTGATTAAGAAAGCCTCTCCTCTTGCTCCTCATGCCTTTCTTGACTTCCTTCAACAATGGCAAAATTCCCAGTCAATGTAAATTCAAATTGAAAACCTAAAGAACACACATTCACGAAAATTGATCCTAGAATACTTAAATCCATGCATTTCCTAAGCTTCGTGAACCAAAACCCTTCCAAAAATCTAAAAGATAAAAAATGCTTTTATCTTAACTTTTCTCCATATAAAGAGATGTTTGGCTCAAATGAAAGCTCTTCTCTTCCCTTCTTTTTCTCTTCTTGAACAACCTCAAATTCTCTCTTAAAAACTAAGAAATGATGAAACCCTACTTTACTCTTCCTTCTTTCCTCTCAGGAACCAAAACACTCGCTTCTTTCTCTCTTATTTTCGTTTCTTCTATTCTTTCTATCTTCAATTCATGATTTTCTTCTTCTTAAAAGCAAGACAACATTTTTCTCTTCCTATAATACCCTTAATGAGTGTGCAAAGTCCACTTTCCCCTTCTTTTCATGCTTTATGTCTTTTAATGCACATCTCATCACCGATGGGAAGGGTAAATTGTTCATTGGGGACGGGTTAGGAGTGTGGAAACATATCTCGGCATGTTCATACATTAGATGGCCTCTAAATATAGATGAATGATAATTTTTGCACATGCACATGATTGTACATGCACTCATGACATTTCCAAACATATGTGTCTAAATGTAATTTTTGTGAAATATATGATATTTGTGCTTGAAAAATTGAATTGGAGTGATTTAGGTGTGTTTTCCATTTTTAGGATCTTTTACAAATTTTTCTGGAATTTTTCGGGAAAATTTTCTGGGCTGGAAAAAAATTGCCAAGTGGCAGTCTGATTTGATTTCCAGTGCTGGAAATGACTTTCCAATGGCACTGGACTATTAGACATATGATTTTAGAAATTATGAACTTTGAGCCATTAAAATTTGGAGACAAATTGGACTAGAAATTGAATTGGAAGTAGAAAGAACCTAAAAAGTGTCTAAGAAGAAGACAAGTGGCAAGTGACACTTGTCACTTGCCTAGGGGTGTCTTATAGTTAATGGTTTAATAGTTATCTTAATCTTGGAAAGAATCACGACTCTTCTCCTTGAATGTATAAAAAAATCACTTTGAAAGCTAAGAATCTCTTCCATTCGTACGTGCTTCTTTCCCCTTCCTTCGTTGGTTTTTGTTCACCCTCCATACAAGACTTTTTCTTCTCTACTTGCTTGCTCCTTCTTCCTTCACATACAAAACCAATCTTAAGCCTTGTGATGATGATGATTAGTGTGGGTGTGAGTGATGGCCGTAGGTGTTGGTGAGAGGTAGAGAGTTGGAGAAATTTGAAGACTTGAAGAATTAAAGCTTGAAACTTGTTTAGGTGAGAATTTTGTATTGTATTCTTTAATTGGTAGTTAGAAGCATTTATTGTGATTAATTGTACATTAATTTCATAAAGCTTGTGGTTGACTTGTTTGGGTATGAGTGTATGTATGTATGAGGATGAATGATGAACATGTTGTGGATTGATTTTGGATTGGTTTTGATATTTGAATGATGTTACATGAGTGGTAAATTCAAGTAAGAAACTTGTGAGTGTGTGCTGCCTATGTAACATCCCATCACTGATGAGAAGGGTAAAAAAGTAATTTGAGACGGGTTATGAGTGAATAAACTAGTCTCGGTATGTTCATGCATAATATGACCTCCATATATGCATAAATTGTAATTTTGTAAATGCACATGATTGTACATGCATTCCTGACATTTCCCGGCATATGTGTTTATTGTGAAAAATGTGTTATTTGTGCTTGAAAAATGAATAGGAGTGGATTTTTGTGTGTTTTTCATTTTTGGGAGAATTTTAGGAATTTTTCTGAAATTTTTTGGGGAAAAGTTCCGGACCGAAAAAATTGACAAGTGACAGACTGATTTGGTTTTCGGTACCGAAAATGACTGCCCGATGGCACAGAAAATATAGATACATGATTTTAGAATTTATTATTTTTGAGCCATTGGAATTTAGAGTAGAAATTTAATTGCATTTGGAAAATGACCCGAAGAATGCTTTTAATCAGGACAAGTGGCAAGTGACACATGTCACTTGCCCACTATGTCTTAGACTTAGGTTTTATATAAATATCTATTTTTTCGGAGAGCTTCTACGAGATTCCAAGTGTGAAAGAGTAGAAGGGGAATTTAAAATGCTTTCTCCCTTCTCTTCCGTAGATGCTTCCATTCTCTTTAAAAAAATTTCTCTCATACATAGCTTCTCCTCTCCTCTTCTTCGTTGGTCTTCTTCCTTGCTACCTTGACAAGTTTACTCATCTTTCTCTCTTCCTTTCACTTTGCTTTAAACCTCACCCTCTCAAGATGAAGATGATAATCGTGAATGGTGGGAAAGATTAGGAGAATTGTGAAAGTTAGGAAGAGTTGAAGTTTGAAGCTTGTTTAGGTGAGGAATTTGTTTTATGTTCTTCTAATGGAAGTTAGATGCATTTATTGTGTTTTGTAGTACATTAATTTCATGAGATTTTTGTGTTGATTGTATGGGTAGAAGATTATGTTTGTGTAAGGATTAATGATGTTTGACATGTGTAGTGTGTGAATTGTGTGTTTTGAAGTGTTTTAGTGATGTTAGATGCTTAATTCTTAAAAGGAAATGATTGAGTATTTGTGCTGGAATTTTGTGGGGTTATGTTCAAGTGAAGATCTAGATGAAATTGTGGCTAAATTAGTGACTAAATGGAATGCTTATTGATGTAGGAATGATGTTGGAATGAAAGGAGTAGAGTTAGATATGAGAATCTGGAGAATTTACTTTGTGTAGGTTTCAGATTTTTAGTCATAACTTTTGTTATGGTTGTGCTATTGAGTTGCGGTTTAGCTTAAATTAAACTTAAGAAACATGGCTAGATTTCATATGAAGGATGTTTTGTCCAATTCTGACTTTAAGTGTTTTAAATTTTGCTTGGAAAGTGAGTTGTTAGGTGCTGTATGAACAGTAATCCGAACCTTGTGACCTGAAACTTTGATGATTGTTTTTAGGTTGATTTGGATTGAATTTGCAAATTTGGTGTGCATGAAAGTTGAAGATTTATTTGTTATCTTTCTAACGCCACTAAGTATGCATGAAACTTTGATGATTGTTTTTATGTGTAGATTGAAATTTATGGTTTATTTATGTTTAGGTGGTAATTCAGCCAAAATGTGTTTTGGTAGGCAAATGCTCTAAGTGTATAGGTTTTGTGTTTTTTGTGTTCTGGTATTAAATTTGGATTGTTAAGCGTGAAATTGACTCAAGTGACCTTCTGAAAAGTTGTATAAGATTATTGTAGCTTTCTAATGAGGTATAATATGCGAATTTTGGATGTAAGGATTGTAAGTTGTGAATTTGTAAGGTTTGGATACGGGTTAGGTTTTATGTTGTTTTAACAAGCTTAGCAGGGCAGCCACATTAATGGGTGAATTTGAACTAGTTAGTGATGGAATTTGTTTCTGAGTCCTTCATGAGAAGTGTAGCTTGCTTTCTTATCTTTTTAGTGATATAGAGAATGTAATTTGGGTAGGCAGAAGCTTTGCTTGGGAATTTGATTTGGTTAGAGATGGAATTGGCTTCCATGTTGTTCATGAAAGTTGTAGATTTTGTTTTGCTCTTTTGATTGATATAAAATTTGGAATTTTTGGCAAAGGGGATGAAAATATATGATTTTTGTAAAAGTGTTGTACTGTTATGGTAAATGTATGACGAGGCAGTGTCTTTGAGTGCATTTTTGAAACCCTTAGAGGTGAAATTGGATTTTCTTAAAACTTGTAGGATTTTTCATTATCTTTCTAACGAGACCTAATTTGTATTTTTTGGATATTTTTGTAAAAAGATAAAGGTTTTGAAGGAAGAGAAGAAGGTATTTAGTGAAATTGGAAAAAAAAAGGGAAAAATGAAAATTTGAAAAAAATATATGAAAATTCAGATCCTCGCATCTCGCGAGGGCGATACGTCGCCCTTGTGAGAGTGTATTTTTAAAAATTAATTAATATTTTTTATTTTTATTATTTATTATTTCTATTTTTGTCTTAATTTAATTCTTTTGTCAATTACTTTTTCACCCGACATCTGATTGACCTGATTCTCGAGGCATCGGATTCGTGTAATATTTAATTTCAATTATTTGTCTGAGAATGTGAGACCTTCGTGTTTTCAATGTGATAAATTGTGACTGTGAATTTAATGTGAATAATTGTGAACCAGTTGTTTGAATGCGATAATTTGGGTTTGATTGTAATGTGATATCGCTCAATTGCAACATATGCATTCCATGCATGAATGCAAAATCAGTTAATGACAGTTGTGACTGGAGCAGTCACCGAGAGCTACAAGTTTAACGTTTATATTTGGGCCTCGAGCCCCACAGTGATTCAGAGCCTATGGCTCAACGATTAATGTGCCCTTATTGGGACAGTATCAGAGCCTCAGGCTCAACGATTAATGCACCCATTTTGGGACAGTTCAGGCACTCGGTCATAACACCGAAATAAAATAAAAATGTGGCACATGCGCATGTCATTTGCATCTAATTGTAATTTCTTTGATTAAGTGAAAGGCTAACTGTCTTATGCTTTTGTGGTACCAATCATGTGGTACTTCTGAATGTGATTTATGAAACAATTGGCTTATGCATGGGTGTTTTATGAGTTCAATTGGTTATGAATGTCTAATCAAATGAAATGTATCAAATTGTCTGTACTCAAGTGAAATTGTGAAATGTGATTAGACATGCAACAATGAAAATATATTTTATGTTAATTGATGAGTTGCGTGAAATGAGTGAACCATCGATGATGGTTACCTCACTGAGTTCGCAAAATTCACCAAAAATTTGTAATTATTTTTTAGGACTCAGAAGAATACCCCGTTAGGCAACGGGCGTATAGCAACAACATATGAGCAAGATAAGAGGTCAGAATCAGTTTGCGTCTGCAGTAGTGTCTGAGAATAATTGTGTTTTTCGGAATTTTTTGTACAAATGATTAGGTCATGTTGTAAAGTCAACAGACTGAATTACTTTGTATTTATAAATAGGACGCCCGTGGTCATTGAACTCATCGATGAATATAAATGTAAATTGTTTTCTGCATAATATATAATGTATGTGTATGTTTTAAAAAAAATTATACTGAGTTTTGATTGAGTGGTGTAACACGCCACCCTTATAGGGCATGAACTCGGATTTCACTATCGATGTCGGGTTCGGGTCATGCGGGAGTGGGGTGTTACAGCCAGTTTGTGACTACTTATACAAATGAATGGCTTGATGAACTTGTGGTTGATTTCTTGGCTAAATGGAATGCTTATTGATGTAGGAATGGTAATAGAATGAAAGGAGTTGAGTTAAATATGAAATCTGGAAAATTTTACTTTGTGTAGGTTTCAGATTTTTGCTCATAACTTTTTATATAATTGTGCTATTGAGATGATCTTTAGCTTGAATTCAACTTAAAAAGCTTGGCTAGAATTCTTATGAAGGAAGTTCTATCCAATTGTGGGTTGAAGGGTTTCAAATTTGGCTTTGAAAGTTAGATATATGTGTAGGGTGAATAGTGGTGTATATCACATTGACTAATTTGTGACCAAAACTTTGGAAATTTTTCTAGGCTAAAGTAGAATGATTTTGGGAAATTGGTCTGCATGAAAGTTCAAGATTTACTTGTTAGCTTTAACGCCACTAAGTATGACCTTTTTCAATTTGTAGGTTGAAAGTTATGATTTGTTAATGTTCAGGTGGTAATTCATATCAAAATGTGTTTTGTGTACAAATGGCTATAAGTGCATAGGTCTTGTGATTTCTGTGTTCTGAAGCTAATTGTGGACTGTTATGATTGGAATTAGCTTAAGTGATCTTCTATAAAGTTGTATAGGATTGTTGTAGTTTTCTAATGAGGTATAGTATGTTAATTTTGGATATAAGGATGGTAAGTTATGCATTTTTTAATTTTTGATATGGTTTAGGTCATGTGCTGTTTTAACACTCCTTAACAGGGCAGCCACATTAATGGGTGAATTTGACCTAGTTAGAAGTAGAATTTTCTTTGAAGTCCTTCTTGAGAATTGTAGTATATTCTCTGATCTTTTTATTGCTATATGATATGGAAATTTTCGCCAAGGGTATATGGAGTTATGAATTTTGGAAGATTCTATTACTGTGAGAATGAGAATTTTATAGGCAGAAATTTTGCTTGAGAATTTGAGTTGTTTAGAGATGGAATTGGCTTCCAAGTTGTTCATTAAAGTTGTAGAATTTGTTTTGCTCTTTTGATTGATAAAAAATTTAGAATTTTTGGCAAAAGGGATGGAAAGATATGAGTTTTGGAAAATGTTGTACTGTTGTGGAAAATTTTTGATTTGGCAGTAGTTTTGAGTGCATTTTTGATACCCTTAAAGATGAAATTGGTTTCCAAGCCCTTCATAAAACTTGTAGGATTTTTCAAGATCTTTCCAATGAGACCTTATTTGTGATTTTTGGGTTTGTGAGTTAAGAGTTGTGTAGTGTGGAAGAAGGGTAGGTTTCATAAATGGTTTTGAGAAAATTGGTTTTGAAAAAAAATAATAATTTGAAATCCGGAACCTCGCATCTCGCGAGGGCTACAGATCGCCCTCGCGAGATCGAGGGTGAGACCTATTCCATTTTTTTATTTTTTATTTAATTATTTATTATTCTTTAGTTAATTATCAATGCCATTTTATTCTTTCGGTAATAACTTTTGCATTCGACATCAGATGGACCTGATTCTCGAGACATCGGATTTGTGTAATATTTAATTTCATTTATTTGTGAAATTAGAAATTTTTAGAGATGAAATTGAAGAGGATTAATTAGGTCAAAGTGAGGGGAATGGATAATGATTTTTCTAATCCGTCTTTTATTAATAATTGGACCAATAGAGTTCCGAATTGAGTGATTTTGATGTTTATGATTTTCTATTTTTTAGAGAAAATTTTTGTGATGGGAATTTGTGGAATAGTGCCGGGAATGTCACGAACATGCATTGTACACATTTTAATTACTACATGTGCATTATTAAATATTTCTGATTATACATTTGGTAATGTTTGAAATATTTTGACGGTTATAGAGGCATTTTTGAAACGTCAACCTACAGACATTGCCGAGACTTCCAGGCATTAGCTCGAAAGCTTTTGGTGAGTGACCTAGACGGTTCCTCAATTATTATTGTTTTGTTTATAGTTCTGTGGTGAATAATGGTGGGAATTGTGTCCTTATTATGGATTCCGGACAGAAGGTCCAGTGTATTAGGAGATTCTGATATAGAAGTGTTATTTGTCCGAGAATTTGGGACCTTCGTGTTTAAATGTGATAAATTATGATCGTGATTTTAATGTGATTAATTGTGAACTATTTGGTTAAATGTGATAATTTGGCAATGAGTGTAATGATGATATTGCTTCATTGCGACATATGCATTCCATGCATGAATGCATGATCAGTTAATGACATTTGTGATCGGAGCAGTCACTGAGAGTTACAAGCTCAACGTTTATATTTGGGCCTCGAATCCCACAGTGATTCAGAGCCTCAGGCTCAACGATTAATGCGCCTATATTGGGACAGTTCAGGCGCTCGGTCACAACACCGAAATAAATTAGAAAAGTGTCACATGTGCATGTCATATTCATATGATTTTAATCTCTTTGATTGAGTGAAAGGCTAACTGCCTTATGCTTCTGTGGTACCAATCATGTGGTATTTCTGAATGTGAATTATGAAACAACTGTATTATGCTTGAGTGTTTTGTGAATTTAATTAGTTATAGATGTCTAATCGAATGAAATGTATCTAATTGTCTATGCTCAAGTGAAATTGTGAAATGTGATCAAATATGCAACAATGTGAATATATGTTGGACCCCGATCCTTGAGTGGAAATTAGAAATGTGAATATGAAAGTAAATGAATGTGTTGGTGTATAAATGGTGTTATAAATGTTATTTGTGTCTTAATGAGATATGGGTTTATGTAAGGATGGTGAGTTGAGAAGTGCTTAGTATGAATTATGGTTATCTATGTGAGATATTATGCAAAAACAAGAGAGGAAATTTAGAAAATGGCATGATTGTAACATCCCGTTACTGGTGTGATGGGCATATCGGTAATTTGGATGAGTGAGCAGTGAGTGTATTCATGATTGAATTACTCGCATAGTGAGTTTTGCATCAGTGATAAATGAGATTAATTGAGTTAATTGCACATGCATATATAGTGACATGCATTCATGATTATTCTAGCATTTAATTGTGAAATTTGTGTGAGATATGAGTTATTGAGAATTGCTTATAAGTGTAATTGAGTAGTCCTTGAGTTAGATTGTGAGTTGAGTGAAGAGTGATTTATTGAGAATTGAGGAATAATTAGAATTGAAGAGTTAAATCGATGGATTGTGACTTGATTGAGAATTTGAGAGAAATTGAGTTGATAAATGAGTTAGTGTGTGAATTGAATTTTGGGAGTTGAAAATTGAGATTTGAGCATAGAATCGAGTGTTTTGTATTTTTGTGAATTTATGAGAAATTTTCTGGAATTTTTAGAGATATGAGCTCGGACCGTGGAATTGACTTAGAGGCGATTTTAGATTCCTGGTTCGAAAGTGAGTGGCAATCACTTGAAAATTTAGAGTTAAGCGTTTAAGAATTTTTGTGATGAGCCAGTGGAATTTAGAGAATGAGATTGATTGAATTTGAGGATTGTAATTTATAGGTTTAAATTAAACCCTATATATATATTTGTGTTAGGTTTGAATGAGGGATAAAAATATCTTCCCTTCATTTTCTTCTTCCTCCTTCGTTGCCGTCGACGATTTTGTTCCTTCCTCTTGGAGATTTCGTTAGTTTCTCTTCCTTGTGGCTAGAGATTTGCTAGATCGTTGGAGAGGCTGATGTTTAGCTTGTTAGTGGAGAATCATCGTGGTTGAGGAAGAAGAGAGGAAGAGCTGTGGATTTTGGTGGTTTTAGGGTTTCGTCCGATTCGGTGATTTGAGGTGCCGTTGGATCGACAGACCACGGACATTACTGGTACTTCCAGGCAATAGCTCGGAAGTTACAGGTGAGTAACCTAGTTGGTTCCTCAGCTTTTATGTGATTAAATATGCTGTGAATGTGTGTGAATTAAGTGTAAAAGTGAGTGATATAAATGTGAAGTGAATGAGCTAAATGTGATAAGTGATTGTGATTGCATCAAGTGTGATATATAAATGTGAATTGAGAATCAGTGTATATAATTGCGCGTAAGTGTTTGATCGTGACAAGTGAGCGAAGTGATATAAATGTGTTAGAGATCAAGCAGTGTTAGTGCATGCTAAGCATGAACATAAGTGGTAATTAATCGCCAGGATCGAGTTTAGTGATCGAGCTTTAAGCTCGATATCGATGAATGGGCTCGAGGCCAAAAGGAAATAGTGCATACCCGTAGGCTCTCCTATTCCTAAAGTGAGTGGGTCAGTAGTGTATACCCCGAGGGCTCTCCTACTTGCCAAAATGTGAACATTGACGCCAGTCACAACGACATCATAAAATGAGAAATTGCATACATTATGCATTTGTCGGAAATAAATTGTGAATACGTGTGATGTGTGCAAAGTGTGAATTGATATGTCCGAGATATGTGATAGTGTAATCGTAAATTATGTAAAGTGTTTATAGTGTTGTAAATTGTGTTAAAACATATCTATGAGATATATTATGTGTATATGGATGAGTTGGGTGAACCATCGATGATGGTTTCTCATTGAGTTCGCAAACTCACCCAACATTGCAATACATTTTTCAGACACCGTCATGGGACTCTAGTTCTCGTGATAGTTTTCCGCAGTGAGAGTTCGTGATCAAGTGCGCCGATGGATCACGTGCGGTCACCGGAGCAACATTTATATTTTGGGATGACCTAGTATAGACGTTTTATTCAGTAACACCCACTCTCGAAGACCCAACCCGATATCGTTGGTGATATCCGAGTCCGTGTCCCACGAGGGTGGCGTACTACATCGATCGATTTAAAATTCAGTATACATTTTTTCTTTTCTTTTCTTTATAGCCATTAACTCCACGCTCACACGGCAAACACAGAAGTAATTAAAATCCGTATTCAATATAAACCCGTTTCAGCTTATTACACCATCCAAGAATAAATTACAATCACCAATGCAAGAAAATATTACTACCACAATGGCTCAAGAAAATACAATGCCTTGTTATACAAATGATTGCGGAATACAATTTACTAAAACACTAATGCAGACACTAACCGATCCCAACCTCTAACCTTTACTGCCTACAGAGATATACTCCGTGTCAACCGGGTATTCTTCAGACTGAAAAATAGATGCAAATTTTGGGTGAGTTTTGCGAACTCGGTGAAACCATCATCGATGGTTCACTCAATTCATGCATGTTCAAACACTTTACCAATTATCACATACGATCACGATTTACAAAAGTAATACCAAATAATACGTATAATCACATTTCACAAATGTAAGGCGAATCGCCTATCATACAATCCACGCTTAATCATACCATATATGCAATGCACATGAGACCCTTTCCATTTTCATTATGTTATTGGATCGCTATACCAAACCGCCCCAAGAACGGGCACATTGCGCTGAGCCGTGGTTTCAAACATCGGGCTTGAAGCCTCGATACATCGAGCCCGAGGCTCAATACGCTGGACCCGAGGTCCCATGCGCTGAGTGAAGGCTCTCACATACGCTATCGCTCCAATACAATTGCCTTTATCGATCATGTCCTTATGCATGAATGCATATGTTCCAATTTCCATTTACGCTATTTCTATCACTTACATTCAATGCCATTTCATTTCCTCGACCTTCGGTCCGTATTTCAATCATATATTTTTTCCAATTTATTGCGTCATACCATATCGCATTTACAATACATCCCATGTATCGAGACAGATAATTAACACTTCGATATCAATCCTATTTCCTGGACCTTTGGTCCGAGATCTCCAATGTAAACATTCACAAACAAATACACACAAGTAGCACTTCGTTATCTCATTCCCAATATTTCGACACCTATGGTCCAAATCAATCAAAGTCAAACACACATATACCCATCCATTATCTCCACATGGCATAATCGCAAATATTAAACACATAAAAAATTGAGAAACCATCTAGGTTACTCACCTATTGCTTCCGAGCTAATCGCCGAAAACCTCTCGTGACGCTTGGTCAATCGACGCCCAATTGGACCTCTATATGAATCGAAAAAGTACGAGTCACTAAATATGAAATTTGTGCTCATGATGTTTGAGATATGCATGTTCATGAATTCTGGTCCTAACTCAATATTTTCCCATAATAAAATTCTATGAAAAATTAGAAATCCATAGGCGGACGGTGGCGCAATTCGGACCTCTATAGGTCCTCAATTAAATAAAACAAGTGTTTACAAGTTCCAAATCGATAGGGCTACGCCAAATTCCGCCTAAAATTTCCGCTTTCATAATATGAAATTAAATATTCAACGAATCCGATGCCTCTGGAATCAGGTCAATCGGACGTCGGACGGAAAGAAATTGACAAAGAACAATTGTACCATTTAATACCAAATAAAATTTAAAAAAAAACATTTCCGTAAATGCCTCATGGGGCGAGACGCGCCCTCGAGGCGATTTCATCTTACTGCGTCGCGAGGGCGAGGCGCCGCCTCGCGACCTTCCTCCTTCAATCTCGCCTCGAGAGAAACTCGCCTCATGAGCTGAATCACCTCGTTTAAATCATGAGGCGAGGCGCCTCGCGATCGGCCGATATCTCGCCCTCGCGAGGCGATATGTCGCCCTCGCGAGACGGCGAGTCACCTCCTGCCTTGCCCTTTTCCTTTTTTTTCAGATTTTAATCCTACTTTTTAACTACTCTAACTTTTAGCACACAAATCAGAAAAATACCCACTATACCTCATTGGAAAGCTTATGAAAAGCCCTACAATTCTCAAGAAGACCATAAAAATCAATTCCAACCTTAAGAGTCTCAAATAATCCATCAAACCTTCTGCCTAATCAATTTCCCTCAACACTGGGCAGTACATTGACAATTGCATAATTCACTGATTCCTTAGTAATAAATTACCACAAAATATGTTCAATAAGTTCACAATGTCCTCTACAACTTTCATGAACAATCCAAAATCAAATTCTATTGCAAACCAAGTCAATTAATTCATCTAATGTTACTGTCCCTGAAATCCTTCACTTTGGGCAGTAATCTTACAAGAAGCATAACTTCCAGTATATAAGTCAATAAAATCAGAACTTTATATCCTTGTAAAGATAACATCATAAACTTCATTTTTCATGAAGCACTCCACACCCAATTCGATCTCTAACAATTTCAAAATTGTTATGGAAGTTTCTGTTATGATCAGCCACTCATAACCTAATGTAGGGTTCACTTTTGAAAATCATAACTCCCAATTCTGACTTCTAAAATTACAAACCATATGTCATTTTCAAGGTAATCTTTTCCTCTACAACTTTTCAGAAGCTCACTCACACCAATTCAGTCCACATAAAATGTTAAAATTGCCTCAAATCAGTAAACTCACAAAATCACACTTAAACTAGGTTTCATCCAAAATGCTCAAAACCAGCCATTAGTAATCAATTCATATCTCCCAATACACAATTCTAAAAATAGCAAGATCAGTAGCAATGGAAAGATAATCAAATATGCTACAACTTCCATGAAGACCATTCTCCCTAATTCCCTTTCAATTAATTCATAAAAATCAACAAAACTCAGATGTCATGGTTGCGGTTACTGTTCATAGGCAATGGAACAGTAACTTTCCATTCAAAAATTCACCCTTCTAGCATTGAAATTCAATAACACCTATTTCACACTAAATTGAAGCCAACATCCCAAAGTTTCAGTGGCCACTAACCTTACCTCATTTGCATTTCTACACAATAAGTTATGAATAAAACAGTAACATCAATCTCAACTCTAACTTTCCAGATTTAATGTTAACCTTAGTTCAACCACTTCCAATACCTTTTTCACATCACTAGACATCAAAATAAATACAAATTAAATATCACTCCAGTCATACATATACTAGGGTTAATACTGAAAAATTGGTAGCATCAACTTCCTCAATTCAAGGACTCAAATAATTATCCCTATTCAATTTAAAATCAAACCATATCATTAACTTCAATGCATCTTCATCTAGCCTCATCCCCTTTTCTTCAAATCATAACTCAACAATTCAAACTATCTTTTTCATAACATTTAACCATCATCACTCAAAATAAATGAACAATAACCCCCTTTAAATGCACCCACTAATCATGATTTATGAACTACATAATCAAAGCATAATTAAACACTTACCAATTCAAGCTTTTTTTTTTCCATCTTCAAACTCTTCAATTCTTTAGCTACTACTCTTACTCAACACCTTCTCCACTCTATTCTAACACATGCAAGTGTAAGATCCTCTTAGAAAGGAAGGAGCTTGGTTGCATGAAGAGGAGCTCTTGAATTTGGAGGAAAGTTAATGAAGAAGATGAAAAATTCGATGGAGGATAGCATGAAGAGGGTTTCGGATGATGGTGAAATTTCAAGGAAACAATCAAAATCTCCACTTTATTCCTTCCTTTAAGCAATCACCGAGAATGAGCATTAAAGAAGGGGAAAAGGTGGCAAAAGGCTATTTGGCCAAGTGTATAAGAAAAGTCAAAGAAAGAGATTAAATATAAATTGATCCAATTCACAATAATTTCCACCCAATTTCGGTTCCTACCAAATTTTAAGGGTCCCTTTATGGGTCCCAACACAATATGCAATAGATCAGTACCAAATATCAGTAGAAATTCAACCGTTCGCCATCGGACGATTTTATCCGTCCGGGAATTTCTGAATTTCCCAAATCATTTTTCTCGAGAATTAATGAAATTCCCAAAATTATAAAACATGTAACAAAGGCACTCCAAATAATTTTTCAATCACGAAAATCACCTTTTCTACCCCAAAACATGTTTAGGCCAGTTACCGACGATTTTGTCGGTCCGGGAATTTTCTCCAAAAAATTCCAGAAAAATTCCTATAATTCCAGTAAAATAGAAAACAATTTAAGGCGCACTCAGAATAATTTTCCAAACCCATTCACCACGTTAATCACAATAAAATGCCGTTAGGCCCAATTACTAGGAATGTCATGAATGCATTTATCAGAATTCCATGTACACAATTGATACTGTATCAATCTCATTATGCATGAACAGTACTAAATATTCCCTATTAGTCTCATCCTATACCAATTTTACTATTTTACCCTTCCAGGAGGGGGTGGGATGTTACATTATCAGTTTCCCTTTTTGGATTGTTGTATATAGTTGTAGGGGACTGATAGTCTGGTCTATATTTTGGATTGATATTGTGAAATGAAAGAAATATTGTGGTTTTAAATTTTAGTGAATTGCATGTTGTGGTTTATTTTTAAATGCCATGCGAGTGTTTAGTGATCGTTTGTGATCGTAGTACTTCCTTACTGTGGGCTATGCGTCGGAACGACCCACGGGCGTCCCGGTGTGTACCTTACGGTGAGGGGGCGCTACATTAGGTGGTATCAGAGCATGGTTTGGCATCTTTTGGGCATAGTGTCTTTTAGGCTTGGATTTCAGTGAGAAAAGCATAAAGTGATCAGATTTTTGTTGTTGTAGGTCATCCGTTCTTGGGGATCAAGTGGATCAACCAGCTGACCTAGGATCCATGGGAGCTAGTAGAGAGTCCCCTATGCCTCGTTCTGATGAGATGCCTCCCAGAGTTCCCGTGAGTCGGGAGAGGAGATATGATTTGTTGCGTAAGCAGGGAGCGGTTGATTTCTATGGTAGCACCGACCCTGCGGAGGCTGAGGGATGGCTAGAGAGGACAGAGAGAGTCCTCGACCAGATGGGCTGTGATTACGAGGAGCGGTTCGACTACGCAGGTCTTTGCTTGTGGTTCGCATATCGATGGTGGAAGACTGTTCGGCAAGCACCACCGCACTCGCACTCGAGTTGGGAGGATTTTCTCGAGAGCGTTTAGGATAATTTCATGCCCAAGATTTATCTGGACATGAAATTGCAGGAGTTCTTAGAGTGGGACGAGGCGCTTATGCGTGGCCGACTATGAGGTTGGCTCAACCAGATTGTTGGTGTATGCTTCCTCATTAGTGGCTTCGAGGTTGACAAGTGTCGGCGTTTGAGGCGGACTCAATTTGTATATCCGCACCTGTTGGCGGATCGAACATGAGCGCTTTATTGAAATGAGGCGCCACCGTGAGGATTGAGCAATTGTTGAGACAGAGGCGCCCGAGATCGGATCGGGACCCAGGGCAAGAGGCCCAAGGACACTGAGGCGTTGATAGCAGAGGGTCCATGAAGCGACGAGCAGATCCTTCAGTCATCTGGAGGTGGTAGACGCAGTTGAGTTTGGGCGAGGGGCGATTTGCCCAGCCTAGTGGTGGTCGCAGCGGGCAGCTAGAGGTTCGGGACGAGTATCCCGCTATGTGAGTTCTGCGAGAGGAGGCACATGGAGAGGCCGGAGGGCTACCTGAGCATGCCTCGAGTGTGGTTCTATGGACCACCACCCGAGAGTGCCCTTCACTGTGGAGGCTCGATCTGCTGCGACCGCAGAGTAGGCAAGTGTTACTTGATCTGCAGAGCCATGGAGGTGGCTCTGGTTGGAGAAGCCGAGGCAGAGGCCGAGGCCGAGCAGTAGGATCGATGGTGAGATCTCGAGGACAGAGCAGCGGCAAGCGGCGGTCCTGTGCCGTAGTCTATGCTATGACTCGGCAGAGGCGCAGGAGTCTCCAGATGTCGTTCTGGTATGCTTCTAATTTCGGTTTTGAAGCATATGCATTGATGGATCTGGATCCACTCATTCATTTATTGCACCGCATGTGGCATGTAGACTGCATTGTGATAGAGAGAGATTACGGTGTGGGCTGAGGTGAGTACACCTCTAGGTAGTACGACGATGTTGGGAGAGGTCCGCAAGGGTGTCGATAGTGATTGATCAGCAGAGTTGAGAGCGCACCTTATAGTGTTGTCTTTGAGAGAGATTGATGTGATCCTAGGGATGGACCGCTTATCGCCCATAGAGTCATGATGGATTGCTTTACCAAGGAGGTCGTGTTAGATTCTCCCGGTCACAGAGAGCTTTTTTCGAGGTATTAGCGCAAAGGCTGCCTAGGATGATTTCCTTCATGAGTGCTCTGAGATTGATGCGAGGGGTTGTGAGGCCTATTTGGCTCATGTGGTGGATTCTAGAGTGCAGCGAGTTTGCGGGATGTTCCGTGATCGGGGAGTTTTGGATGTGTTCCCGATGAGTTACGGGTTTACCACCGGATCGGGAGACGAGTTTGTGATAGACCTCGTTCGTGTCTTTGCTCTATATCTATACCTCCGTATAGGATGGCACCGTGGAACCGAGAGAGCTTAAGGCTCGATTGCAGAGTTATTGGATAAGGGTTTATTAGACCCGGTGTTTCACGGGGAGCTCCAAAGGTTGTTTGTGAAGAAGAAAGATGGGACTTTAAGATCGTGTATCGATTATAGGCGTACAATCGGTTTATCACAAGAATAAGTACCCACCGCCAGGATCGATGATCTATTTGATCGATTGCAGGAGCTCGAGTGTTTACCAAGTTGGACTTGAGGTCGGGATATTATCGATTGAGGATAGCGGAGGCCGATGTGCCCAAGAGTGCGTCGAAGTAGGTATGGGCATTTCGAGTTCCTAGTGATGCCGTTTGGGTTGACTTAATGCCCCGCACTTTCATGGCTTTGATGAATAAAGTATTTCAGCCTACCTTGATCAATTTGTGATTGTGTTCATTGATGATATCCTAGTGTATTCGAGGAGTAGGCAGGATCATGCGGAGCATTTGAGGATAGTGTTGCAGATCATGAGAGAGAGGCAGCTGTTTGCCAAATTCACTAAGTGTGAATTTTGGCTAGATGAGGTCGTTTTCCTAGGCCATATTGTGTCTGGTGAGGGTATCCGGGTGGATCCTCACAAGATTGAGGCAGTGCAGAGTTGGGAGGTTCCGAGGAACGATCAGAGTTGAGGAGTTTCCTCGGACTAGCAGGGTATTACCGGAGGTTTGTCGAGGGGTTTTCGGTGATTTCGGCCCCTTTGACGAAACTTCTGAGGAAGAATGTGGTTTTCAGATGGACAGATGAGTGTCAGAGGAACTTTGAGGAGCTTAGGCATCGATTGACTACGGCTCCAGTGTTGGCTTTGCCGTCAGGGTCCGGAGGATTTGAGGTTTTCAGTGATGCTTCGCAGCAGGGATTGGGTTGTGTGATGATGCAGCATGGTAGAGTGATAGCGTATGCCTCGAGACAGTTGAGGTCTCATGAAAGGAATTACCCAAAGGCATGACTTAGAGTTGGCTGCAGAGTGTTTGCTTTGAAGATCCGGAGACATTATCTCGTATGGTGAGACGCCCAGATCTTCACGGATCATAAGAGTTTGAGATATCCGCTGAGTCGGAGAGTTGAATCTGAGACAGAGGAGGTGGATTGAGCTGTTGAAGGATTATGACTGCACGATTGAGTATCATCCAGGGAAGGCCAATGTGGTGGCAGATGCTTTGAGTAGGAGATCTCATGTCAGTGCAGCTCAGATTCAGAGTGAGAGATTGCCCAGTTTGATTCAGTTGAGAGCGCTTAATGTGCAGATGGATTTGGCTCAGGATGGAGCCTTGATAGCTACTCTGAGATTGAGGCCGATGTTACAGGATCGGATCAGGAGAGTTCAGTGTCAGGATCCAGTGTTAGTGAGATTGATGGATAGAGTTAGAGCTGGTCAGAGTTCAGATTTTGAGTTGAGAGATGAGACTCTTTGGATGGGTCAGAGATTATGTGTGCCTGATGTGGATGAGTTGAGACGAGAGATTCTAGAGGAGGCGCATGTGGCTGCCTATGCGATGCATCCTGGTGTCACCAAGATGTATAATACTCTTAAGTTGCATTTCTGGTGGCCAGGTATGAAGAGGCAAGTGGCAGAGTTCGTCTCTCGGTGTTTGACGTGCCAGCAGGTTAAGGCTGAGCACCAGGCCCCAGTTGGGAGATTGCATTCGTTGCCCATTCCGGAGTGGAAATGGGAGCGGATCGCTATGGATTTTATTATGGGGTTGCCTAGGACGCCGAGACAGTGTGATGCGATCTGGGTCATAGTGGACCGATTGACCAAATCGGCTCACTTCTTGCCAAAGGCTTGAGAATACGCCGATCGATCGATTGGCCCGAAATATGTGGCAGAGATTGTGCGACTGCATGGGGTTCCGGTGTCGATAGTGTCAGATAGGGATCCCAGATTTACTTCGAGGTTCTGGAGGAGCCCGCAATCGACTTTAGGGTATGCAGACCAACTTTAGTACGGCGCTTCATCCTCGCATGATGGGCGAGTGAGAGGACGATCAAGATCTACGAGGATATGCCGAGAGCTTGTGTATTAGAGTTCAGAGGTGCTTGGGACCAAGATTTGGCTCGATTGAGTTTCGTATAATAATCGCACTGCAGCGATTGGATGGCACCGATGAGGCCTTGTATGGCGGTAGTGTAGATCACCTCTTCTTTGGGATGAAGAGGGTGTGAGGATGCTTGAGGGCCCCGAGCTGATCCAGATACAATGGGTAAAGTGAGAGTGATTCGAGTCGCATCAAGCGCTCGGATAGACAAAGAGTTATGTGGATCAAGATCGGCGTGAGATGGAGTACAAGATGTAAGCGACAGAGTGTTTCTCCGAGTGTCACCTTGGAGAGGAGTGTTGAGATTTGGCCGTAGGGTAAGTTGAGTCCCTGTATATCGGTCCGTATGAGATTATGAGAGGATTGGACCGCTGGCCTATAGACCGAGATTGCCTAGTGAGATGTCCCAGCTTGCATGATGTGTTTCATGTGAGTATGCTCAAGATATCGCCGGACCCGACGCATGTGATCCCGGCCCATGAGATTGAGATAGCGAGTGATATGAGTTATGTTGAGGAGCCGCAGTGCATTATCGAGCGAGGGTCAAGCAATTGAGGAGCGGGGTAATTCCATTGGTGAAAGTCCTATGGAAGAACCATTCATCGAGGAAGCAACTTGGGAGACCGAGGAGCACACGAGGAGGCGGACCCTCATCATGCTCGACCCGCCGGTATGAAATTTCGGACGAAATTTTAATTAGAGAGGAGAATTGTAACATCCCGTTACCGGTGTGATGGGCATATCGGTAATTTGGATGAGTGAGCAGTGAGTGTATTCATGATTGAATTACTCGCATAGTGAGTTTTGCATCAGTGATAAATGAGATTAATTGAGTTAATTGCACATGCATATATAGTGACATGCATTCATGATTATTCTAGATTTAATTGTGAAATTTGTATGCGATATGAGTTATTGAGAATTGCGATAAGTGTAATTGAGTAGTCCTCGAGTTAGATTGTGAGTTGAGTGAAGAGTGATTTATTGAGAATTGAGGAATAATTAGAATTGAAGAGTTAAATCAAGGATTGTGACTTGATTGAGAATTTGAGAGAAATTGAGTCAGATAAATGAAGTTAGTGTGTGAATTGAATTTTGGGAGTTGAAAATTGAGATTTGAGCATAGAATCGAGTGTTTTGTATTTTTGTGAATTTATGAGAAATTTTCTGGAATTTTTAGAGATATGAGCTCGGACCGTGGAATTGACTTAGAGACTGATTTTAGATTCCGGTTCCGAAAGTGAGTGGCAATCAGCTTGAAAATTTAGAGTTAAGCGTTTAAGAATTTTTGTGATGAGCCAGTGGAATTTAGAGAATGAGATTGATTGAATTTGAGGATTGTAATTTATAGGTTTAAATTAAACCCTATATATATATTTGTGTTAGGTTTGAATGAGGGATAAAAATATCTTCCCTTCATTTTCTTCTTCCTCCTTCGTTGCCGTCGACGATTTTGTTCCTTCCTCTTGGAGATTTCGTTAGTTTCTCTTCCTTGTGGCTAGAGATTTGCTTTGGATCGTTGGAGAGGCGATGTTTAGCTTGTTAGTGGAGAATCATCGTGGTCGAGGAAGAAGAGAGGAAGAGCTGTGGATTTTGGTGGTTTTAGGGTTTCGTCCGATTCGGTGATTTGAGGTGCCGTTGGATCGATTGCATCACGGACATTCTTTGGTACTTCCGAGCAATAGCTCGGAAGTTACTGGTGAGTAACCTAGTTGGTTCCTCGACTTTTATGTGATTAAATGTCTTGTGAATGTGTGTGAATTAAGTGTAAAAGTGAGTGATATAAATGTGAAGTGAATGAGCTAAATGTGATAAGTGATTGTGATTGCATCAAGTGTGATATATAAATGTGAATTGAGAATCGCAGTATATAATTGCGCTAAGTGTTTGATCGTGACAAGTGAGCGAAGTGATATAAATGTGTTAGAGATCTGCAAGTGTTAGTGCATGCTAAGCATGAACATAAGTGGTAATTAATCGGTTGATTGGAGCTTAGTGATCGAGCTTTAAGCTCGATATCGTTGAATGGGCTCGAGGCCAAAAGGAAATAGTGCATACCCGAGGGCTCTCCTATTCCTAAAGTGAGTGGGTCAGTAGGTATACCCCGAGGGCTCTCCTACTTGCCAAAATGTGAACATTGACGCCAGTCAACGACATCATAAAATGAGAAATTGCATACATTATGCATTTGTCAACAGAAATAAATTGTGAATACATGTGATGTGTGCAAAGTGTGAATTGATATGTCCGAGATATGTGATAGTGTAACTGTAAATTATGTAAAGTGTTTATAGTGTTGTAAATTGTGTTAAAACATATCTATGAGATATATTATGTGTATATGGATGAGTTGGGTGAACCATCGATGATGGTTTCTCATTGAGTTCGCAAACTCACCCAACATTGCAATACATTTTTCAGACACCGCCCATGGGACTCTAGTTCTCGTGATAGTTTTCTGCAGGAGAGTTCGTGATCAAGTGCGCGATGGATCACGTGTCGGTCACCGGAGCAACATTTATATTTTTGGGATGACCTAGTATAGACGTTTTTATCAGTTTCCCTTTTTGGATTGTTGTATATAGTTGTAGGGGACTGATAGTCTGGTCTATATTTTGGATTGATATTGTGAAATGAAAGAAATATTGTGGTTTTAAATTTTAGTGAATTGCATGTTGTGGTTTATTTTTAGATGCCATGCGAGTGTTTAGTGATCGTTTGTGATCGTAGTACTTCCTTACTGTGGGCTATACGTCGGAACGACCCACGGGCGTCCCGGTGTGTACCCTACGGTGAGGGGGCGCTACAATGATGTTATTGAATGTAGGAAATCATGTGTATTGAGGTTGAATGTAGAATGAAAATGTGTATGTTGATTCGTGAGAAATTCAGGAATAATTGACATAGAATTGGCCAAAGTTGCCTTCTTTGAAGTTGTAGCTTGCTCTTTTATCTTTCTAACGAGACTAAATATGCAAGTTTTCGAGATCAGAATTAAGAGTTATAGTTGATGCAAGTTAAGATGTTATATAAGATTGATGTTAGTGACAGTTTTTATAAATGTTTGAGAATTGAGGTTTTGATGAACCAATTTAGTTGAGAATTGAGAAGTTCATGAATTGAATTTGTTGCTTGAAGTGTTATGAAGTGTTTAGGCCTTTGAATAAGTAAATATGTGAAGATTATAAGTTTATATGATGTTAGTTTTGATGTAAGAAGTATTGGAAAAAGGTTGAAGAGGTTTTGGAAATCGCATATCCGTTAAACGGACATGTGAGTCCGTTAAACGGACCTTTACGGGTCAAAAGGACCCCTTTCTATGTTTATGTCAGTTAGACAGGCATAGGTGTCCGTTAAACGGACATTCTTGGATGGTTTGGTGCACTTTGGGTCGTATGTGTCCGTTAAACGGACATGCATGTCCGTTTAACGGACAGCCTCGGGTCAACTTTAGTAATTTGCGTTTTTAACTAGTTTTGAGGCCGAATCTTATTTTGAGGCCTCTAATACGAGTTGTAGATATCGATGTTATCTTTCCAATGGCAGAAGAACAAAGGAATTTTAATATTTGTAGAGAAAGTTATGGCGGTTGCGCCAAAAGAGTTTCGAATCGATTTAGGATTTGAGCATGTTGTATTGTTTTGATCATAATTCACTCATTCGACCTCGGATTGAGGCGATTCTTCAAGCATTGAATTCCTAACACGTGTATCTTTCTCTCCATGAAAATTTGTACCAATTGGAATTGAATTGAAAAAGTTTGATTGAATCATATGATAATCGAAATGATTTGCTTCATTCTGATCTTGCTATTTTCCTTCCTCGTCCGACCTTGTCAAATCATTTGCCTATATCTTTTCCGTCCGACATCCAAATGACTTGGTTCTTGAAGTGTTGGATTCCTAAGACAATGAATTCATTTTTATGTGAAATTTGTGAATTTTAGAGCTTTAATTGAGTAAGATCATTTGAATCAAAGTGAGACAGGAAAGTTTCTGAACATAGTTCAGTATTTTGTGAAATTCGGGATCTGTGAAGATCCGATTGAAGCAATATTTGAGGCATAATAAAATTAAGACATGGGGCTACAAGTAATTTGAAGAAATTAAATTTCAATTTAGCCTTTAAGAATGTCTATTTGTGGAAGGAAGTGAATTGCTAGAAAATGTGTTAACAAAATGATATGTTCAACATGTTTTGAGCATAACTTTTGATGTAGTGCTCCGAATTGAATGATTTTTGAGACATTATGAAATTAAGACAATAAGGAATAACTTTCTAGAAGAAAGTTTTAGCATATTCCTTCATTTTGATGGTGAAAACAATGTCCTAAAGTAGGATAAATTTCAGGGGCAGTTTTGGAAATCCACTTAAAGACTTAAGAGTTTAGCCTATCATAGAGGGGCATTTTTGTCTTTGGCCACTCATTAATGTGCTGGCACTATAAAAGAAGAAAATGGCTTGGGAAAAGAGGGAAGCTTACGAAAATTAGAGAAAGAAACAAAGAGAGAATGAGAGAAAAGGGAGAATCGTGGAGAAGAAGGAGAAGGAGGAAGAAGAGATAGGGTTTTGGGATTTTGAAGGATTCAAGCTTGGTTTTTCTTTGATTCATGAAGGAAAAAGAGAGAAGGAGAAGAGATCCACCTTCCAAACCAAGTAATTTCGAAAATTGAAGAAGATAAAAGGTAAGAGATGGTTTTGATCTTTGAGTTTTAGTGAGTATTTGGTTGTTTTGGCTTAGGATGGATATGGGTTTGTTATTTATGAAGTTAATTTGAGTGTTTATGCATTGGGTTATGTTTAATTTTGGATGGTTGATTTAATTAGGGTTTGTAATTTGAATTGGGGCAAATTCAAGAAAGGATTGGAGATATTGAAGCTCAAATCAACCCCAAGCATGGATAAGAGGTGGGTGATGTGTTTATTTTTCAAATTATAAGCTAATTATAAATGTTGGTTTTATGAACTATTGATTTACAAATGATTGAATTAATTGCTTTTGACATGATTTATAAAATGTTAAAGGCATTGTCTCCAAATGATTTACGAAGAAAATTCTGTAATAGTTTGGACAATTTTCCATAAGTAACTTGAATTGTTTCGTACATGGATGTTTTGAGTAAATTGACAAAGATGAAATATTCATTGAGTGCATGGTGTTACATTGATTGATAAGTTGTGTATGTGAATTAGTGTGAGATTGTGATTGATCAGCACCGCATTTGAATTTGAGATTACATAAAAAGTTGAATTTCGAAGTATGCCTTCGGGCATTTAGTTTTTCATACATGAATATGTGTTATATGTGTTTGGTTAGGTCCCTCATGTGGAGTCAGTGCACTGGTCTCAATTTTTAAAAGCCTTCGCCCGGCTGCCCGCTAGTGGCATAAGAGCTCCGCTGCACTCCCGTATGTGTTTCACTACCGACAGACCGCTTTGCAGAAATGTGCAGTACGTCATATGTTTTGGACCAACTCAAACCGATTGATTGTGTTATATGTTTTTGCTTTGTTTAGAACGTGCTGCATTTATATGTGATGCATTTCAGGGTTACAGTGTTTTGATAATTTGACAAATGAGAATTTGGATTTTCTACTATGAAAGTTTTGCAAAACTACTTGTGAATGTTTATGAAAGATTTTGGAATTGAGAAGTTTTTGAGAAACAAATCTTCGTCATTTTCGATTAACAGAAAATAAGGTTTGAAAATATTTTTACTTATCATTTGTTTAATAAACATGTTATCCACGAGCTTCCGAACTCATCCCCCCTTTCATCCCCATCTCCAGGTATTCGAGAAGGAGATCGGGTGAAAGACGTCAAGACATCAGTATTTGTACATGTTTTGTACTTTGTGTATTTGGTTTAAGATTTCTGGAAATGGTTTATGGCTTGTAATGCCATTAGAATATTGTAAGCATTTTAGTTCCTAATGTATTTTTGGATTATGCAATTGTTCAAGATCTTGGTTTATGGGAATAAGAAATGTATTTGACGATGGATGGTGTATATTGGATTTGTATATAAAGTGAATTGAATTATGAATGCAATTGGGATATGTATATATATTTAGATATGGATGAATGTACTGGATGATGGGATATTAGTTTGAATGTGATGAATATGAATTGATATGAAGGTTTGCGTTTCTGCTGAGATCCCGGACGGAGGGTCCGGTGGATTTGATGTATGTGAAACTGTCTGGAATATATATATATAAGTGTATTTAAGTTATTTGCAGGTTTTTGGGGTTGTTAAATTGCAGCCGTTATGCTGCCAGATTTTTGTAAGATAGTATATGGATTTTTTATATGGTAGTATTGGATAAGTGAAATTGTGTATGGATTTATGGATGTATTGACGCGAATATGAGATTATTATGGTAAAGAATTAGAATATGATGTATAAGAAGATGCCAAGTAAATGGAGTCTGATTAAGGATGAAATTTCCAAAGGAGAAATTACTTTGCTTTAATTAATATCAGATTTGAAAAGATGCACAAGATGTAAAAGAGAAAAAAAATCATACCGTTTTGTTTAGGTCAAGTATAAGGTATCCAACGCAACGCTTCCTTAAGATAATTTTCTCAGATGTCGGACACTTGTAATGCTATTCGATTTCTTTTCATTTGTATTCGATCCTATCGAATTGATATATTTGTTTGGCATTCGTATTCGATTCCGTTAGTATCCGATTTGATATTCGTTTCACATTTGTATTTCGATTCTATTAGCTTCGCATTTGTTTCATTTCATTCGCTTTGGATTTCGAATTTTCGTTCCGCTTCAAGAATGGTTATGAGTGTTCAGTGTAAGAAGTTGGGTCTCAAAAACAGGATCCAACCATATATGTTATGTTAATTGATGTGTTACATGAATTGAGTGAACCATCGATGATGGTTACCTCACTGAGTTCGCAAAACTCACCTAAAATTTGCATTTATTTTTCAGGACTCAGAAGAATACCCTGTTAGGCAACGGGCGTATAGCATTTGTTGATGAGTGAGAGATGTGGTCGGGATCAGATTACGTCTGCATTAGTGTCTGATAAAATAGTATTTTTCTGAATTTTTGTATTAATGATTAGGTCAATTTGTAAAGTTAACAGACTTAAATAAATTGTATTTATGAAAAGGGCCCCCGTGGCCAATGTACTTATTAATGATTGTATGTTCATTGATTTCCGCTTCATGTATGTTTGTGTTTCAAAAAAAAATTGATACTGAGTTTCGAACTGAGTGATGTAACACGCCACCCTCGCAGGGCACGGACTCGGATATCACCATCGATGTCGAGTTCGGATCATGCGGGAGTGGGGTGTTACATTTAGGTGGTATCAGAGCCCAGAAGTATGAACTTATCTGGGCATTTTCTGAAATATGGGTTAAGTCACATATATTAAAGTCATGTCATAGCAAACTGTAGCAACTGGTCCGTATTCTGAGTCGTATGGGTATGAGTCCTAAGCATGAACATGTGTTAAGTGTTTAGTGTGAGAAAAGTGATGATATATTAGAATATGAGGCAATTCGGAATGGGAAAAAGAAAAATGGATAATAATATGCATATTGTACTATGGTTATACACCCTCGCTTGTGATACGAATGTGAATACGTTGGCATGGGCTGATTTAGGAAAGAAGTGATATCAGAATGACTAATGAGACTTAAGGTGTAGAAATCGAGTTGAAAGAAAGAGACATTTGCGATAGCCTGGAAAGGTCAAATATGGACATGAAAAGAATATTGGTTAAAAGTGATAAGAGAGTATGAGTGAATAGCTCTATGTGTGATCAAAAGTTTCGAATGACTAGGTATTATGATTCCGACTTGTATGTTTGATAAAATGGGGATAATTGGAAATGAGAAAAAAAAAACAGATTTAGATTCACTGCATTCGCGTTGGTGTGTCTTATGGAAGATGCTATCAATATATACTATAATGGTCTATCTTCGAATGAAATAGAGTAGTGAAGATATTGTCAGAAAGAAGTAGAAAGGGTGAGATTAAACTTTTCTATGACTGTGAAAGGTTATGATTTAACGTAATCATAAGTCTGTGATAAGGAGATTACATTTCTTGAAGATTCTGCATTTATAATTCTGAATGGGTTGAGAATATACATATGGAAGATGAAATAATAGAAACATGATTTTACAAGTGATGAAATGTGATACATGATGTGTTAGTATGGTGACAATTAGAAATGCGCTTAGGTTTGGATTGTATTTATGCATGTGATTATGAAAAAGATGATAACTCAAAGGAGAAGAGTGAATGCACTCAAAATGCAAATTCAATGATTAGGATGGAAGAAGAAGAGGTAAATACTAGGAAATTAAAATAGCATCGCTGTCTATATGTGTGTTAAGGTGATGAAGAAAGTGCAAGATACATTATAGGCCTACAAAAAAATAGGTTTCTGTTATGATCCTATGGTAAACCCCAATCATGGGTAGGAATAAGGATAGAAATATTATCTAGAGTCAATTGGAATGTAAGTAGCATTAGCGAATGGGAGTAAATGAAGACATGAAAAAAAATACATCTTTAAATAAGATGTAAGGAGTGGTTGCATAAATGAAATTGTTTAATGCCTCATTGAACCTTATTATCGAGGTTTTGAGCCTTAGTATCGAGGATGCATTGACCATAGAAGTCAGGAGCCAAATTGATCTTCTAAAGATCTTGTGAAATGTTGTAATTGATTTCCTTGAGCTATTAAGAATGACATGGATAATAGGTGAGTGACAATATCGAGGTTTGTACCAATAAACACAGAGATAGGGTCAAACAGTCGGGTAATTTAATTTATGAACAATGAAGGCGGGCTTTTCATGACCAGTAGTTGTGATCATAAGCTCTTCTCTCAATTCAATAATGGAATTTGGTAATTCTTCCATCGTCCAGAGGTCAAAGGCCCCTCACTTGAGTTAATTGGGTTTACACAATGGAGGGAAGTTTGAAATAAGATGACAAGTATCCCGGAAAAGTTGTGTTATGTTGTCTTCCTTTCAAAAGCGAATATTGGAGTTATATCTATGGCAAAGACTCAAGCATAAGAGTTAGAAAAAGGCTATTGGGAGTATATATCTATTTTTGTTGATGTAAAGTATCCAGCTATTTAAGAGGATTTCAGCAATTCGAGGAAACATTCTTAGTAATGTGAGGTGAAATTTAGTCCACATCATAGGCTGTGGAAATATGTTTGGGAACCACAAATTATCTCTGATGATGGGGTTCCCAACACAGGAAGTTATGTTTGTAGATAGATTGAAATGTGTGGAGCAACAGGTATAAATGAACAGACATTGGCATAAGCCAATGTGAATAATCGGGAAGTTGAAAGAACTGCTGAAATCTGTCGAGAAAAAGGAAGTTACAAAAAATAAATTGAGGATAGTATGTGATTATACTACTGCACTAAGGAATTAGTTATATAAGGAATTACAAGAACGAAATATAATCACAATGAGTTGAGGTTATATCTATTAGAGTTAACCATACCCCGACAAGATTATATTATTGAAGGTTAATGTGATCCAAGCAACATGATATCAATGAGTGACTAGGATCATATTAACAGATGAAGATGAAATTCTGAATGCTTGAAGGAAAAAGATGTAAGCCACGTCAGTGATAAATGAAACCAAAATAATTGTAGTGTTTAATATGCCATTCAGATTTGGAGATTTTATAAAATATACAATAGAGGTTCCCAATCAAGATCAAGAGGGAATTGGTTGTACTGTAAAAGGTGATTTTGTTTACCTCTAGCTATATGAGTTAAATTTAGATACATGACTTGAAACTTTCTGCAATAATAGTTGGTTTGAAAGCATAGAATCATGATGTGGATAGAAACATATGAGATATACATTGACTAGACAACTTAGTAGAGATTAAGGCAAGACTAAAATTGGAATTGGAATTGGAAAAAAAATTGAAAGGATTGTGCAGATGGACCTGTCCTAATAAAGCTAATGTTCCAAGCAACAGTATCGAATAGAACATTTCATAGCAGAGTACCACATATGTGAGTATTAGGTTACTCAATCTAGTTTAATAAAGAGGGTATAGTGACGAGTTAAAAATGGAGCACAAAGGAAATCTTATTAGTATGGAAAAGTAACATCAGTTTTGCAAAAAGGAATTTGGAAAGCCCGAATTGAGGATTTGAGGAAGAAAGTATGTGTACTACCTAATAAAGAGATGTCTTAATTAGAGTACCTCGAAAGAGCAAATGGTGGCTAAGAATTTCGAGCTGAGTGATTATATGTTTGAGTTCCTTGTAGTCTTGACTATCGAAGATAGGTATAAAGCTTATATGTCTGGAATGTTTTAGCATATAAGATTAATGTATAGTGTAAAGTGACTACTGGCAAAATCATCATTATCCTGGTGAGACGACAAAAAGAGTCGATCACCCTGAGTAAAAGTCAGAACAAATTTGGGATACCGTTAGTGAGTGAAATAGTGGGTGAAAGGAATTTTAATCTGAATAAAGTGGTTTTGAAAGATGAATGGATTTTGGTGTATTACATCGAAGTTGTGACTCTATGGAGAAAGATGTGAAGGTTCAGTGTACTAATACCGATGAGAAGTTGAAAACAAAAACAAAAAAAATTGAGTTTATCACCTATGCCAAGGTGTAGTTAGATGAGATACATAGGTAATAGGGGAAACTAAATGTGACATAAAGGGGTTCATATTAAACTATGGCAAAAATGAGACTAAGGCATTATGAGTGATTTTATGATTAGTATTGTTATAATCCGATATATGTGGTCTTGAAACTGGAAGTAAAGAGGTGAATAGGACATAATTGAGGAAGTATAATATCTGAACAGAGAATTGATAGAAAATGGAGGAGTGTATGAGTTAACAGTACCCCTACCTTCTTTAGTATCAAAAATGAATTTCGAGGACGAAATTTTTATTAGGAGGGGAGAGTTGTAACATCCCATCACCGATGGGAAGGGTAAATTGTTCATTGGGGACGGGTTAGGAGTGTGGAAACATATCTCGGCATGTTCAAACATTAGATGGCCTCTAAATATAGATGAATGATAATTTTTGCACATGCACATGATTGTACATGCAGTCATGACATTTCCCGACATATGTGTCCAAATGTAATTTTTGTGAAATATGAGATATTTGTGCTTGAAAAATTGAATTGGAGTGATTTAGGTGTGTTTTCCATTTTTTGGGTCTTTACAAAATTTTCTGGAATTTTTTGGGAAAAATTTTCATACCGAAAAAAAATTGCCAAGTGGCAGTCTGATTGGCTTTCTGGTGCTAGAAATGACAGTTCAATGACACTGGACTATTAGACATATAATTTTAGGAATTATGAACTTTGAGCCATTAGAATTTGGAGACAAATTGGACTAGAAATTGAATTGGAAGTAGAAAGAACCTAAAAAGTGTCTAAGAAGAAGACAAGTGGCAAGTGACAAGGGGTGTCTTATAGTTAATGGTTTAATAGTTATCTTAATCTTGGCAAGACTCACGACTTTTCTCCTTGAATGTATAAAAAAATCACTTTGAAAGCTAAGAATCTCTTCCATCCGTAGGTGCTTCCTTCCCCTTCCTTCATTGGTTTTTGTTCACCCTCTATACAAGGACTTTTTCTTCTCTACTTGCTTGCTCCTTCTTCCTTCACATACAAAACCAACCTTAAGCCTTGTGATGATGATGATTAGTGTGGGTGTGAGTGATGGCCGTAGGTGTTTGTGAGAGGTAGAGAGTTGGAGAAATTTGAAGACTTGAAGAATTAAAGCTTGGAACTTGTTTAGGTGAGAATTTTGTATTGTATTCTTTAATTGGTAGTTAGAAGTATTTATTGTGATTAATTGTACATTAATTTCATAAAGCTTGTGGTTGACTTGTTTGGGTATGAGTGTATGTATGTATGAGGATGAATGATGAACATGTTGTGGATTGATTTTGGATTGGTTTTGATATTTGAATGATATTAGATGAGTGGTAAATTCAAGTAAGAAACTTGTGAGTGTGTGCTGCCAATTTTTGACTACTTATGCAAATGAATGGCTTGATAAACTTGTGGTTGATTTCTTGGCTAAATGGAATGCTTATTGATGTAGGAATGGTAATGGAATGAAAGGATTTGAGTTAAATATGAAATCTGGAAAATTTTACTTTGTGTAGGTTACAGATTTTTGCTCATAACTTTTGATATAGTTGTGCTATTGAGACGATTTTTGGCTTGAATTCAACTTAAGAAGCTTGGCTAGAATTCTTATGAAGGAAGTTCTGTCCAATTGTGGGTTGAAGGGTTTCGAATTTGGCTTTGAAAGTTAGATATATGTGTAGGGTGAATAGTGGTGTATATCACATTGACTAATTTGTGACCAAAACTTTGGAAATTTTTCTAGGCTAAAGTAGACTGATTTTGGGAAATTCATCTTCATGAAAGTTCAAGATTTACTTGTTAGCTTTCTAACGCCACTAAGTATGACCTTTTTCAATTTGTATGTTGAAAGTTATAATTTGTTAATGTTCAGGTGGTAATTCAAATCAAAATGTGTTTTGTATACAAATGGCTCTAAGTGTATAGGTCTTGTGATTTCTGTGTTCTGAAGCTAATTGTGGACTGTTATGATTGGAATTAGCTTAAGTGATCTTCTGGAAAGTTTTATAGGATTGTTGTAGCTTTCTAACGAGGTATAGTATGTTAATTTTGGATATAAGGATGGTAAGTTATGCATTCTTTAATTTTTGATATGGTTTAGGTCATGTGCTGTTTTAACACTCCTTAACAGGGCAGCCATATTAATGGGTGAATTTGACATAGTTAGAAGTGGAATTTGCTTTGAAGTCCTTCTTGAGAATTGTAGTATATTGTCTGATATTTTTATTTCTATATGGTATGGAATTTTTCTCGAAGGGTATATGGAGTTATGAATTTTGGAAGATTCTGTTACTGTGAGAATGAGAATTTTATAGGCAGAAGTTTTGCTTGAGAATTTGAGTTTTTTAGAGATGGAATTGGCTTCCAAGTTGTTCATAAAGTTGTAGAATTTGTTTTTTTCTTTTGATTGATATAAAATTTGGAATTTTTGGCAAAAGGGATGGAAAGATATGAGTTTTGGAAAATGCAGTACTATTGTGGAAAATTTGTGATTTGGCAGTAGTTTTGAGTGCATTTTTGACACCCTTAAAGATGAAATTGGTTTTCAAGCCCTTCATGAAACTTGTAGGATTTTTCAATATCTTTCCAATGAGACCTTATTTGTGATTTTTGGATTTGTGTGTTAAGAGTTGTGTAGTGTGGAAGAAGGGTAGGTTTTACAAATGGTTTTGAGAAAGTTGGTTTTGAAAATAATAATAATAATAATAATAATTTGAAATCCGGAACCGCCCTCGTGAGATCGAGGGCGAGACCCATTCCAATTTTTTTATTTAATTATTTATTATTCTTTAGTTAATTATCAATGTCATTTTATTCTTTCGGCAATAACTTTTGCATCTGACATCTGATGGACCTGATTCCCGAGGAATCGGATTCGTGTAATATTTAATTTCATTTATTTGTAAAATTGGAAATTTTTTGAGATGAAATTGACGGGGATTAATTAGGTCAAAGTGAGGGGACCGAGTAATGATTTTTCTGATCCGTCTTTTATTAATAATTAGACCTATAGAGGTCCGAATTGAGTGATTTTGATGTTTATGATTTTCTATTTTTTAGAGGAAATTTTTGTGATGGGAATTTGTGGAATAGTGCCAGGAATGTCACAAACATGCATTGTACACATTTTAATTGCTACTTGTGCATTATTAAATATTTCTGATTGTACATTTGGTAATGTTTGAAATATTTTGACTGTTACAGAGGAACTTTTGGAACATCAACCTACAGACGTTGCCGAGACTTCTAGGCATTAGCTCGGAAGCTTTTGGTGAGTGATCTAGAAGGTTCCTCAATTATTATTGTTTTGTTTATAGTTCTATGGCGAATAATGGTAGGAATTGTGTCTTGATTATATATTTCGGACAGAAGGTTCGATGTATTGGGAGATTCTGACATAGAAGTGCTATTTTTCTGAGAATTTGGGACCTCTGTGTTTAAATGTGATAAATTGTGATAGTGATTTTAATGTGATTAATTGTGAACTATTTGGTTAAATGTGATAATTTGGGACTGAGTGTGATGATGATATTGCTTCATTGCGACATATGCATTCCATGCATGAATGCATGATCAGTTAATGACATTTGTGACCGGAGCAGCCACCGAGAGCTACAAGCTCAACGTTTATATTTGGGCTTCGAGCCCTACAGTGATTCAGAGTCTCAGGCTCAACGATTAATGCGCCCATATTGGGACAGTTCAGGAGTTCGGTCACAACAACAAAATAAATTGGAAAAGTGTCACATGCTCATGTCATATGCATCTAATTTTAATCTCTTTGATTGAGTGAAAGGCTAACTGCCTTATGCTTCTGCGATACCAATCATATGGTACTTCTGAATGTGAATTATGAAACAACTGTATTATGCTTGAGTGTTTTGTGAATTCAATTTGTTATGAATGTCTAATCGAATGAAATGTATCTAATTGTCTATGCTCAAGTGAAATTGTGAAATGTGATCAAATATGCAACAATGTGAATATATGTTATGTGAATTGATGTGTTGCATGAATTGAGTGAACCATCGATGATGGTTACCTCACTGAGTTCGCAAAACTCACCCAAAATTTGTAATTATTTTTTAGGACTCAGAAGAATACCCCGTTAGGCAACGGGCGTATTGTAACATCCCATCACCGATGGGATGGGTAAATTGGTAAATTGGGACAAGCTAGTATTTGGTATTGCATATTTTGATATGAGCATTCATTTGGCCTCTAATTTTAGAGGAATGAGTCTTTTGGCACATGCACTTTTATGTACATGCATTCATGACAATCCCCGGCATTTAATTGTAAATATGATCTGTTTTGTAATTTTTGAGATAATTGTGCTTGAGAATTGGAATTGGAACTGTTTTAGAGTGATTGTCAATTGATAGTGACCCTAGCAATTTTTCGAAAAAATTGGGAGAAAATGTCCGGACCGGAAATTTTTTGAGTGACGGACTGATTGATTGTATAGTACTGAAATAACTGTCCAATAGTCATGGAAAATTAGATTTACGATTTTAGAAATTTATATGTCGAGCCATTGGAAATTGGAGACAAATTGGACTGGAAATGATTGTGAAAAGAGAAAGAGATTTAATTGTATTGTGAGGAAAAAGACAAGAGGCTTATTTGTTTAAACATTAAATGCCTTAGGTTTTAAAACTTGGCAGAAAGTTATTTCCTCCACTTTAGGGCATTTCATCTTCTCCCTTCGAATGATTCTTGTTTCTTCCTTCCTTCATGATCTTTCGTTGTCCAATTGCTTGCTCCTTCTTTGTTGCTTGAGAGCAAACCTAAACCCTTGAAAAGATGAAGATTGGTGAAATTTGAGAGAGAGCCGTGGGTGATGAAAGAGTTGGAGAAATTTTGGAAGTTTTCGAAGGAGAGCTTGATTTGGTAAGTAAATTGGTTATATGTTGTTGTTAGTGAGTTTGATGCATTTATTGTGTTTAATGTAAAATATTGGGGTAGTTGAAAGGGAGTTATGGCTGATTTTAGAGAGAGAAAAGAGTGAAAAATTGGTCGGAGAAGACGACCTGCGACTCGCAAGTTGCGGCGTGCGTGAAGGAAGTCGTCGCGGCGAGCTCTAAACATTTAACGCCGCGGTGAGCTCCTTTCGACGTCGCATTGAGCTCGAGTTTTTACACCGCGTCGAGCCTTTCTCCATCGCATCGCGACGAGTCCCGAAGAGATTGTTCGTCGCAGCGAGCGACTCCAGGACGCCGCGGCGAGCGTTCCTTGGCCGCGGCGAGAGACCCTTTTTTCTGATCTGCTTTAATTTGGTTTTTGGGACATAACTAATGGTGTAGACCTCCGATTGAGGTGATGTTTGATTCGTTGTGAACTAGGGAAAGAGGTCTACAATTGAGGTAAAGAATAAAAGTTTGAATTTAAATTAGTAGGATCTCAATCATTGAAAGAAAGTCAAATATGGTTTCTTATTGCAATCTAAGGATTGTCTTATGGTAATTGTGAGATTTTCGAATGTAAAGTCAATGCTATTGGAGTCTTCAATAGGTGAATTTGACCTAGTTCAAAATGAAATTGGTTTTGAGGTATTCTTGAGATTAGTTTAATGTATATGATTTGGCATAGGGAACTGAATAGCAGAAACGAAACTTATGGAGTTCCAGGTCAGTATATTGAAATCGAATGTGTCATTTTTTTTATGAAATGGGTGAAAAGTTAGTTTTTGACAAAGAAAGTGGAAATTGGGATTTGGCGCCGGGAATGTCACGAATAGGCATTGTACATTTCTGCATTTCAGCATGTGCATTTGTGAATCTTTCTGATTGTGCATTTAGTAATGAGAAATTATTTGACTGTTATAGAGGTACCGATGGAACAACATTCCACGGGTAATTGCTGGGACTTCCAGGAAGTAGCTCGGAAGTACAGATGAGTAACCCAATTGGTTCCTCAATTTTTAACTGTTAAATATTCTGTAAACTGTCTGTGCATATGAATTGTTATGTTTGAAATTTCGGACCGAAGGTTCGAGGGATTGAGTGATTGGATATGCTAATATGATTGTTTGTGAATGTTCCATGGGAAAAATGTGAATGTATGGTAGAGTGGAATTGGAAATGATATGATTGCTTCCAATAAATTGTTTCTGATTGTATGTGGTAAATGAATTCCATAATTGATTGATTAACAACGATTGTGATTGGAGCTGCTACCGAGAGCTACAAGCTCAACGCAACAGGGCCTCGAGCCCAACGTAATTCAGAGTCATAGGCTCACCGTATCAGGGCTTCAAGCCCACCGTAAATTCAGATTCACAGGCTCATCGTTAATGTGCCCGAAAAGGGACAGACGCGTTTGCATCCCTCGAGTAGGGGTGAAGCAAAACCGTGAGGGTGGCCCACTACGCCAAAGCGGACAATATCGAAGGGTGAAAGTGCATTCCCTGAGGGCTCTCCTCCCCCTAAGACGCGTTTACTAAATGCTGTTCACTGTTTAAGCGCTCAGTCACAACTCATAATAAAAAGGAAAAATGGATAATAATGGAAAAAGATTATCTGTATGGATTAAATTATGAATTGAGAAAAAGGGTTAAATGCTCATAATTATGGGATGATTGAGTTGCGAAATTTCTGAGTTCTGTGATTGCATGAGAACCTGATAATTGTTGTATGATGATATTGAATGTGGAATTGACTGAGACTGTGAGTTGCTTGCGATATGCATGAATTGGGTGAACCATCAATGATGGTTTCTCATTGAGTTCGCAAACTCACCCAAATTTGCATCTATTTTTTAGAAATTGAAGAGTACCCCGTTAGACAACGGGAGTATGCCTACTGTATGCGAGTCAGAGATTTAGGGTCGGGATCAGTTCACGTCTGCATTTATATCATTCTGTTATTGTGTAAAATTGTATTTCTGCAAGTTCCGCAGAATAGTGCTTTTTATTATGGTGGGTCCTAATTGGTTAATGTTATTTGTGTAATGTGACCACTGAAATTGTTTAGGAAAATCATTGGGCCCAGTTTGATTTCGGATTTTTTTATATGAAATGATTAAGCATTTTTGAGTGCCTTTTCATGACTGAAATTGTGTTTTGATTGGAAATATTTTCATATTCAAGCGGGTCCAAATCGTTTACTGATTTCCGCGCATACGATTGTTTTCAAAATAAAATGTCTTATCGAAGTTTTGAACTGCTTGACCGTTTCTAAAGATACCACCCTCGTGAGACACGGGCTCGGATATCACCCACGATGTCGAGTTTGGGTCTTGCGGGTGTGGGATGCTACACGTATAGCATTTGTTGATGAGTGAGAGATGTGTTCGGGATCAGTTTGTGCCTGCATTAGTGTTTGATAAAATAGTATTTTTCTGAATTTTTGTATTAATGATTAGGTCAATTTGTAAAGTTAACAGACTGAAATAAATTGTATTTATGAAAAGGGCCCCTGTGGCCAATGTACTTATTAATGATTATATGTTCATTGATTTCCGCTTCATGTATGTTTGTGTTTCAAAAAAAATTGATACTGAGTTTCAAACTAAGTGATGTAGCACGTCACCTCGCAGGGTACGGACTCGGATATCACCATCGATGTCGGGTTCGGGTCATGCGAGAGTGGGGTGTTACATTTAACCTTAAGTGTTATGCCAAATTTTGCCCTTATGTATTCTTACCTCTTTTAATTCAACAATCCAATGAAATAAATTCTAATAACATAGACATAATAATTAAACTCCTAAAATAATTTATTCTATCAAAACCTCATAATTTATTTAAATCATGCTTAACTAAAAAAGAAGAAAAAATTTGAGGGCCGACACCATCTCTCTAAATGATGGACCTAAGGTATTTAAAACTCAATTTCTGTGGTATGACATCAGTACCAATTGCTATTGCCACCATATGTAACATCTGGATTCTTGAAAAGTTGCATTCTAAATACTCCATATTCGACCTGCTCATTTTAAAACCTTTTGATTCTAACGTTTCTTTCCAACATTCTAACTTGAAATTAACCCCCTCTTTGGTCTCATCCACTAGGACAATATCATCAGCAAATAACATACACCAAGATACCTCTCCTTGAATATGTTTGGTAAGTTCATCTAACACTAATGTGAACAAAAAAGAGCTTAAGGCATAGCCTTGGTGTAGTCCAACACTAATATAAAATGCTTCCATGTCGCCTCCTGTCGTGCTTACGCTAGGAGATGCTCCTTCATGCATATCCCTAATTACTTTGATATAAGTCATAAGAATGCCCTTTGTCCAAACACCTCCATAGGAGTTCTCTAGGAACCATGTCATACACCTTCCCCAAATCAATAAAAACTATATGCCAATCCTATTTTCGTTCCCTTAGCATTTCATTATTCTATAGAGTAGATGTATTGTTTCTGTCGTAGACTTACCAGGCATAAATCCAAATTGGTTGGCCGATATAGAAGCAGCTCTCTAGATTTTTTTTCAATTACCTTCTCCCACAGCTTCATAGTGTGACTTAGTAATTTGATGCCTCTATAGTTGTGTCATTGTTGGATGTCCTCTTTGGCCTTTTATAAGGGGATCAACCTACTCAATATCCATTCATCCAACATTTTGGCTGACTCGAGGATCACATTCAAGAGTTGAACTAATCACTTAATACCGACAACTCTTATTTGCTTCCATACCTCTATAGGGATCTCATCCAGCTCTATGGCCCTTCCACTCTCCATCCCCCTCAAAACCTTTATAATTTCTCCCCTTTTGACCCTTCCCCATAAGTACTCAATAAGAAAATGCCTCGATACGGAGGGTTCGCCTAACTCTATGTTTACCAATAATTCTTCATTATACAAGCCATAAAAGTATCTCTTCCGTCTCCTTTTGAAGGCTTGGGCCTCTGTGAGTACCTGTCCTACTTCATCACGTATACAACAGACTTGGTTGAAATCCTTCGTCTCACATGCCCTATCTCATGGTAGCTTGAAAATTATTTGTGCTCCCTTGAACGTATCAAATTCCCTATACATAATCTCGTATGCTTCTCTTTTATCCACTGAAATAGTCTTCTTTCCCTTCTGTTTTGCCTGTTTATACCTTACTCTATTAGTTTTCTGCTCTGCCTCTGTTGTACTTGCTAAAATATCTTTAAAAGCTCTCTTTTTTGCCTTTATTAACCCCTACACCTTGTCTGTCCACCATCAAGATTCCATCCACCAGTGCCCTGACCTTCCAAATTACTATTTTACCCTTCCTATCGGTGATGGGATGTTACAATTCTCCCCTCCTAATAAAAATTTTGTCCTCAAAATTCTTACCTGCTTGGTCGAACAGGTGAGGATACTGTCTCCTCATATGCTCCTCTGTCTCCCAAGTTGCTTCCTCAGTTGAGTGGTTTCTCCATAGGACTTTCACCAATGGGATAACCCTGTTCCTCAACTACTTAACCCATGATCCCATAATCTTGACCGGCTCCTCAACATAACTCAGATTGCTAGCCACCTCAATCTCCTGAGTCGGTATCACATGTGTCGGATCTGATCGGTATCTCCGGAGCATACTCACGTGAAAGACATCATGTAACTGAGACATCTCACTCGGTAAAGCCAGCTTATAGGCCAAAGGTCCTATCCTCTCAATGATCTCATAAGGACCAATGTACCTAGGGCTTAACTTGCCCTTTTTACTGAATCTCAGCACACCTCTCCACGGTGACACATGTAGGAAAACCATATCTCCTACACTGTATTCCATATCCTTCCGATGTTGATCCACATAACTCTTATGTCTATCTTGAGCCGCTTTAATTCAGATTCGAATCAATTTTACCTTATCCACTATATCCTGAATCAATTCTGGGCCCTCCACCATTCTCACACCCTCTTCATCCCAATACAAAGGCGATCGACACTTTCTTCCATATAAGGCCTCATATGGTGCCATCCCGATGCTACTGTGATGATGGTTGTTATAAGCAAATTCAATCAGAGCTAAATATCGATCCCATGCTCCTCTAAACTCCAATACACAAGCTCGAAGCATATCCTCAACAGTCTTAATCGTCCTCTCACTATGTCCGACTGTTTGAGGATGAAAAGCTGTGCTAAAACTTAACCTGGTACCCATAATAGACTTCAAACTTTTCCAAAACCTCGAAGTAAATCTGGGATCCCGGTCTGATACTATAGACATTGGAACCCTATGCAGTCTTACTACCTCAGTCACATACTTCTGGGCCAACTGATCAAGTGAATTATTTTCCCTCACTGGCAAGAAGTGGGCCGATTTAGTTAATCGGTCCACTATGACCCAGATAGCATCATGTTGCCTCAGAGCCTTAGGCAACCCTATGATAAAGTCCATAGTGATTCGTTCCCATTTCCACTCGGGAATAGGCAACGAATGGAGTTTCCCCACTGGAGGCTAGTGCTCAACTTTAACTTGCTGGCACGTCATACACCTGGATACATACTCTGCCACCTGATTTTTCATGCCAGGCCACCAGAAATGTTGTTTTAAAGTGTTATACATCATGGTAGTACCAGGATGCATAGCATAGGTGGCGATATGAGCTTCCTCCAGAATCTCTCGGCTCAAATCATCCACATCAGGCACACATAGCCTCTGTCTCAACCATAATGTCTCATCTCTCAACTCAAATTCAAAATTCGGATCAGTCTTCACTTTCTCAATCAGCTTCACCATAACAGGATCCTTGTCCTGAACTCTCCTGATACTGTCATGTAACATCGGTCTGAGCTTCAAAGTGGCTATCAAAGCCCCATCCTGCTCTAGATTCAACTGCACATTCAAAGCTCTCAACTGTATCAGATTAGGTAACCTCAATACCTGAATCTGAGCTGCACTGATGTGAGACTTCTTGCTTAAGGCATCTGCCACCACATTAGCCTTCCCTGGGTGGTACTCAATAGTACAATCATAATCCTTCAGCAGCTCAATCCATCTCCTCTGCCACAAATTCAACTCTCTCTGAATCAGCAAGTATCTCAAACTCTTATGATTAGTAAAGATCTAGAAAGTCTCACCATACAAGTAATGTCTCCAAATTTTCAGGGCAAAGACAACTGCAGCCAACTCTAAATCATGCACTGGATAGTTTACCTCATGAGATCTCAACTGTCTCGAGGCATAAGCAATCACCCTGCCATGCTACATCAGAACACATCCTAATCCTGATGTGATGCATCACTATACACTGTAGGAAAATCCCGGTGTGAGCATCACATGCCCACGGTGCGGAAAACAAAAATTTTTGTTCCGGGACCTTCCCGAAAGCCAGGATCCATGTGTCTATATAACAAACTCAAACCATAACGGCCAAAGGAGACCATCTCTAACGGTATCCACGCAGAGATCGGAGAACCTAACCGGGACAAACCCTTTGACCCGGAAATAGCTAGAACAAATTAAAGACTGCTAGATCTTACCTTTGTTCTTGGAGAGCTTGAGAAACAATGGAGAGAAGGAGAAAACTTGGAGAAGAAACCTTGATGATCGTTGGTGAGAAGAGAAGTTGCTTAGGATTTTCTAAAAATCCTTCTTCCTTCTTTCTTTCTAAAAGCCACGAAGATCATCTCTCAAGAAGAGGAAAAACCATTTTTCCTTTCAAAACTCTTCTTATCCTTCATAACCAACGATGGTCTCACTTCATCTTTCATGATTTTGTCTTTTAGCCATTTAATTCATTAATGACTAAGCATGAAAGGAGAAGGTTCTCCTCCTTTCCACGTTGCAACATATATATATATATATTAATTATTTAATTAATTAATAACATATATATATATGTATATATAAATGCTGAAGTGGTCAAGCCACACTGGGGTCGATCCTACCGGCCTACCGGGTCCCGGTATGGAAAAACCACCGGAAACCCTTTTTAGCAATATCGATGTCGCGATCTCATCTGGACATATCTCGATCTCATCGGGATCCATTTAATTCTATTGCTCTCCATATATTGGATCTCTATCCAAAACTATTTTACGAATTCTCCGAGACACGCTTATGCGTGTGACCCATTAGGTTCCCGGTTATGTTGGCCACTTAGATTAACACTTAATCCAAGCAAGTCATGAGCGGTATCTAGCAACACATCATGACCCCTAATTGACCGAAAAGTAATTGGTTTGACGAATGAACTTATATTCATCATGAACCATATTACGAACCTTTCCATAGACAATTACCGTGCAATTCATCCTTTCACCATGCTATACCCCACTTGGTTATGAGTATGGGCAAAGTGTCAACTCTTACTAGACTGACTACGTCAAATCTAGTCCAAGTGATATCGCCTTATCCTCGACTCATTACTTTATATGTCACCAAGACGCTCTTCATGACATATATACTCCGGCCAGAGATTTCCAAGTAATGACCCTGACAAGAGGCCATGGGTATCATCTTCTGCTATCACAGAAGTGGTGAATTATTTATTAGCTACTCAATTACCTTCGAATACCTCAAGATGTACCCAAGTACCACCCTATGAGCGACCTCTGTAAGGCAACAAGGAATAGAGTCAAAGCACGTAATCAAGATCCAAGATATCCTCGAGCACCTCAAGTCTAAGGATACTTGCACCATTCTATGATGAGATTATCAACGACATTAGAATAGGACATCCATGTGATGATCTCATAGCAGTCATCCAATGTACTTACTACCTCTAGTAAGCATCCACATCTCAACCCTAAATATCTCATATTTACAACTTCTGAGATCCACTGCTTGATCAAATCAAGGAGCTTGAGATGTGCTAGTCTTTCCGGATTACCGATGTCCAATCTCAGTAATCTTATGACTAGGGATAATTTAGATACTGACATTGTAACATCCCGTTACCGGTGTGACGGGTATGTCAAGAATTGGATCAAGTTAGGATTGGTACAGTAAATGTTGCATTGTATGCGTGCATTATCGCTTCCATAGACATCGGAAATGTATTGATTGCACAAGGCGTATATATATATATATGTACATACATGTATGACAATTCCGACTTGATTGTAAAATCGAAATTGGTTATAATTGGTCGATGAGAATTGGCTTAATTGTGCAATTAGAAATTGATCAAAATTGTACGGATGAAAATTTGGTTATGAAATTTGGAAATCGAATAAGTGCATAAATTAGGTTTTGAATATGAAATTGGAATGAGATGGAATTCAGTGAAATGGAAATTGGAAATTGAGTATAGGAATGTACATTTTCTAATTTTGTAAAATTATGAAAAAAATTTCCGAAATTTTTAGAGTGATGGATCCGGACCGAAAAAAATTGGCTAGTGACTGATTTATTTGATTTCGCGTCCAAGATTGATTGATAATTGATATGAAACAATTTGAATTATGATTTTGGGAATTTTTATTTATGATTGTTACGAAATTGGGAAAAAATATAATAAGAATCGGATTTGTTAGACCCTAAGAATTGGACATGTGGTAGATGATCATATATATATATATAAGCTTAAGATAAGCTTAAATGTTCATTGTCATCATCGATGGTCGTGGGTGTGCTTGAACATAGAGTTGAAATTCTTGGAGGATTTTCGAAGGTTTCTAGCTTGAATCAAGTAAGTTTATACTTGTTTATGCTATTTGATCATAGATTTGAGTAAGAAATTGTTTAGAAATTGGAAAATGTCGATGATAGGGTTTCGTTGATTTTGATTTGGGTTTCAAGAAAATGAGTTAAATGATGATTTGAGGTTAGAAATAAGTTGGGTTTAAGGTTTAAAACTGATTGAGAGTGTTTAGAATGGATTTGATGGATTGAATATCGAAAATCGGAGAATTTCGGGTTTTGATGCGTTTACTCTGATCGCATTGTGCACAAGACGAAGAACACGCCACGGCGAATGCGAATTTCATCCATGCCGCCATGACGTCGCGTGAAATGGCGTCATGCATGGCGAAGCGTGAACGGCCATGTCATGACGTCTGCGATACATACGACGCGCGATGATGGCGTGTTTCGCCGCAAGAAGCAGTGACGCCACGCGCAAGCGATGAAATGAGGAGCTCATGCCAGCGGGGAGGAGGCGCCATACGAGGAATGCTTTTGGGAAAAATTGGAATTTTAGGTTTTGAAATTGGGATTTAGGAAATTGATGATTTTATTAGTTATGGATTAAATTCAATATGTAGATTATGAATTTGGAGGATTAGTTTCTAATGGATTGGCTATGGATCAATTGAATTTACGAGACTAGGAATTTCAATCGGAGAATGAAATGAAGTGATTTTTAAGATGATTGTTACAAGTAATGAATTTGAGATTTGATTTCAATTGAATTGTTTTCTAAGTGATTAATTGAAATTTAGAGATTAAGAATTTGAATTGATAAGATGGGATTTGGATTTTAATTCGATGATTATGGAATCTAGTGGCAATAAATAGTGATTGTGATTTTAATTGGAAGGTGACCGAGAAAATTGGATATTAGTTTATTGACTTATGGTAATTGGATTTTGCTATGAATTAGAGTGAAAGTGATCAAATTGGGAAAATTTAGGAATGTCATAACATATACGAAGACTCGATGTATTTGCTATATTTGCATTTTGAATATTGGAAATTGTGCAATGAGTGATATTCGATTTTTGATTGTTTTAAAGGCACCGATGGAGCAATTACATCGGCGAAGGTTTGAGACTTCCGTGTGGCTTCGGAAGTGTAGGTGAGTAACCTAGTTGGTTTCTCAACCTATATGTGTTACATTTGTGTACATATGCCATGTGGAGATACGGATGGATATGTGTGATCATTTTGATTGATTTGAACCATGGGTGTTCAAATATTGGATGAGATATGGAAGTGCAAAATGTGAATAAATGTGCATAAATGCAATAGTGAATCGAATTGTAAAAGTGTTAGTGAAATAATTGAGATATGTATATGATCGAAATACCGGACTAAAGGTCCAAGAAATGAGATATGACAAGAGATGTGAATGACATATGCACTCATGCATAATTAAATGATCGATAATGATAGTTGTTGACCCGAGACGCCATCAGATATTTGAGGACGCCATGTAAAACCCATGAACACACGCCGCATAGAAACTCGCAAACACCTACAAAAGTGGGGTCTATTATGTGAAAGGGATTAGTGCATACCAGTGAGCTCTCCTATCCCTAATGTGAGCGGCGAGAGTGCATACCCGAGGGCCCTCCTACTTGCCAAAATGTGATTACTAATTTACGATCAGCTTTCGGTCACAACAATGAAATGAAATCGAAGTGTCACATGCATCTGCATATGTAAATGATCTAAAGTGAACTGTGTGAAAGTGAAATTGAATGCATGTGAATATATGAAAGTGTGAATATGTGATTCAGTGTGTATATGAATTGTGAATGCATGAGTTGGGTGAACCATCGATGATGGTTTCTCATTGAGTTCGCAAACTCACCCAATATTGCATCTATTTTTTCAAGAACTGAAGAGTACCCCGTTAGCCTAACGGGAGTATGATCGTTGCTAGCAAGGCAAAGTAGCGGGTCGGGATTAGTGTCGTCACATCTGCATGAGTACAGTGTTTTGTTTGGTGGGCCCTAGCTTAATAAATGTAATAGTGTGTTGAGATTTTGATTACTGAATTGTGTTCAGAAATGGCATCGAGCCCAATTGGGTCATGCCTTCGCTTCAGATTGATTGAGCATCGTTGAGTGCTAATTAATAACTGAAAGTGTTTTGTATCCGAAAATGTTTTTGTGATATGTCAGCCCAAAGTGTGTTTTGATTTCCGCTTAAAACATTTTTGGAAGAAAATTTCATAACGAGTTTTAAATTGTGATTGATCGTTTAGATGCCACCCTCGCGGTCACGGGCTCGGATGTCCTTTGTAGATGTCGGGTTCGGGTTTCATGGAGTTGGGTCTTCTGACATAATTGCACGTGATAGAATCTCAATAGTATGATCACATCACAATTTCCTTCATGCTATGTCATATATCATGGACTTTATTAATTTGCTTATTGATCAATATCCATTCATAAATAATGAACAGCAAGTTAATGAAATATGCCTTTTTTTATTTATTCATAAAGTATGTACACAAATTTGTACAAAATGCGCGAAAGGCGATTGCCTTCAGGGCACTACTCTAACAATCTCTCACTTGACCTAAAGCCAATCGCCTTGATATCTAATACCATAAAGCGAGTACATGAGAATCAAAACTCTTTTGTGATAATGGCTTTGTCAATAGATCAACAATATTCTGCTCGGTGGGAATTCTCTCGATCTGGACATCACCTCGTCCTATGATCTCCCTGATCAGATGATATCTGCGGAGTACGTGTTTGGATCGTTGATAAGACCTTGGTTCCTTCGCCTGCGCAATAGCCCCATTGTTGTTACAATACAACTGTATGGGTCCATCACTGTTAGGAACCACACCAAGTTCAGTAATGAACTTCGATCCAAACCGCTTCCTTTCTTTGCTCAAGCGGCAATGTACTCTCCTCGATTGTTGAATCGGCATCGTCTCTTATTTAGAACTCTTCCAACTAATCGCCCGCCATTCGCCAGAATACATAACCGATTAGGATTTGGAATCATCCTTATCGATTGAAAACCTGGAATCAGATACCCACTCACCGGAGATCTCCATCCCCATATATCAAGAACACATCCTTAGTCCTTCGCAAGTACTTGAGGATATTCTCGACACCACCCAAAGGACCCTCACCAGATCGATTGGTATCGCTCTTAATACTTAGAACATATGATACATCGGGTCTCGATATAGCATACAACAGTACATGATAGATCCAACCGCAGATGCATACGGGATCATATTCATGCGATCCTCTCATCTTGTGTCTTAGACACATAGATTTCGAGAGTGTTATCCCATGAGTCACGGAAGGTACCCTCTCTGGATTGCTCCATGCTAAACCTTTTTAGCATCTTGTCTATGTACGTTGATTGTGAAAGACCAAGCAACCTTTTTGATCTATCTCTATAGATTCTTATCCCAAGGATATAAGTTGCTTCACCAAGGTCTTTCATGGCAAATTGTTTGGACAACCAAATCTTGACTGATTGTAGCATAGAGACATCGTTTCCTAGCAATAATATGTCATCTACATACAGCACAAGGAATACGATTGCAGTCCCACTAACCTTCTTATACACACAGTATTCATCCAGATTTTGTGAGAAACCAAACTCTTTGATTATCTCATCAAAACGGATGTTCCAACTCCTGGATGCTTGCTTCAATCCATAGATGGATTTTTTAGGCTTGCATACCTTTTCGCCATCATAGGAGGTGAAGCCCTCAGGTTGTGTCATATACACATCCTCAGCTAGATTTCCATTTAGGAAAGCTGTCTTCACATCCATTTGCCATATCTCATAATCATAATGAGTGGCAATGGCTAGGAGTATCCTAATGGATTTAAGCATTGCTACTGGGCTGAAGGTCTCGTCGTAGTCAACTCCTTGTCTTTGACGAAAACCTTTAGCCACAAGCCTTGCTTTATAGGTAATCACATTACCATCCATGTCGGTTTTCTTTTTGAAAACCCATTTGCACCCTATGGGTTTGATTCCTTCGGGTGCCTCAACCAAAGTCCATACTTGGTTTTCATACATGGAATCCATTTCAGCCTGCATGGCGTGAAGCCATTTCTGAGACTCTGAACTCTTCATAACCTCTTCATAGGTGGTAGGCTCATCATCTTCTATGAGCAATACGTCATTATATTCATTCACGAGAAATCCATATCTCTCGGGAACAGAGCGTATCCTACGTGACCTATGAACTTCGTGTGTTGTAGAAGGTTGAATCACACTTCATCCGTATGAGTCACAGCTTTGAGTTCAGTGCGATTTGATTTGCGTCTATTCGAGCATCCTGAACTTCTTCAAGTTCAATTTTGCTCCCACTGTCTTCTTGTAAAAGAAACTCTTTGTTAGCACCCTTCTTAGTTACACACAGCCGTAGGGGCACAATGGGGAAGGGAACAAATACAAATGCCACATAGGCTAGAGGTTAGAAATTAGTTACTGAAAGAGAGTGAGAATGAGGAGGTATAGAATATATATATAGGATTCAAGATAGAGAGGGGGATTATCTTCATTCATATTCTAGAAATACATATTGTATTGGCACAAATCACACTTCCAAGAGGGAAAGGCTCTTGCATGTACCTCTTAGATTCCTAAATAATACAATTTCTACTTCTACATTACTATCAATTGGTGCTTTCATTGAGAGATTGTACCAAGGAGTAGAGGTTGTATGCCAACTAGAATGGAGAATAGAGTATCGGCAGTAGAGGGACTGATTAAGTCGCACGACACTACCTTGAAGGACCTGCAATCACAGCTAAGTTCTCTCTCCACGCTGGCCAAATCGCAACACCAGCTACAGTCGGAGATGATGGACGGATTTCAATCCCTATTGGCTAGAAATACGCAGAAGTAGAAGATGGGTGACGAAGGAGAACCATCGAGGCTCACCCACAATGCATCATCATCGACGGGTGGCGATAGACCCACGCCACCCTCTTCAGCTACTATCGGCAACGACAGAGTCCCAGGGGAACAGATGGGAGTGGGTCAGCGCCGGCAGAGTGGAGATGGTTTTTCGGTGGCCACGAACCGTGCTTGGGAAGAATATAGGAACGCAACCTGTCGGGTAGAACTACCGGCGTTCCATGGAGACAACCCATTTGCGTGGGTTACACGAACTGAATCATATTTCATGATTCATGAGATCCCAACTGAGTTGCGTTTGCCGATGGTTCAGATATGCATGGAAGGGGGAACGCTATACTGGTTTATGAATCTCCGAGAACTCGATCCCCGTTTAACGTGGGAGAGATTCAAACGTTCTTTGTTCGAACGTTACGGAGGGAAGGACGAAGGGGACCCAATCGAACAACTGAAGTCGGTCTCCCAACGTGGATCGGTGGATGAGTATATCGACGACTTTGAGAGGGTGGCGTCACGGATTGACAGCTTCCCCGATGAGTGGTACATGAGTTGTTTTTTGGGTGGTTTGCGGGAGGAGGTGAAGAACAAAGTTCGGACCCACGACCCACAAAGCCGTGTTCGACTCATGTTGGTTGCGAGGAAAGTCGAGAGGAGCCGATCGGGAGGCGTGATTCGCTCAGAGAATGGAGGAGGAGAACTCAAGGAATCACGCAATCTTTGGGCACCGAATGGTAAACCAAAGATACGTCATCGACCCACTCAACCGACCCATACAAGGGCGATTTAAAAGTGACATAAAGGAGACATCCACTAAACAACGGGGACCCACTGTTGATGATAGCCACCAAACCCGAACCCAAAGTGGAGAGGCACACGAAATCTAACCTATGACCAAATGATGGAAAGAAGAAAAAAGGGCTATGTTTTAAATGTGGCCTCACCTTCATCCTCTCCATCGTTGCCTGACAAAGAATATAGATTAATTATATGGGAGGGTGATGACGCAGAGCGAGGAGGAAGTCACCGAGAAGCACCAAGGCGCGATGATCAACAAGAAGAATGGGAGTTAGTGTGCATTTCTATGGAGTTCATGGAATTGGAAGCGATCAATCCTCAACCCCAAGTCGATGGTCTTAATAGGTAAGGTAAATGAATTGCCTATTGTTATAATGGTTGATAATGGAGCTAGCCACAACCTTGTGTCCGAAAATTGGTCCAAGCCATGGTATTGCTGTTTACCTCAACCCGAACCTTCTGTGAGAGGTGGGATGGACGTCGATCCCCTCACATGGGCTTTGCAAGGGAATTAAGTTGAGCTGAATGAGGAGGAGTTCCGGTGGATGCCTATGTGTTTGATACTGAGGGGTTTGAGCTGATTTTGGGATGGCATGGCTTGCAACATTGGGGGTAGTGAAGGTTGATTGGAAGAACATGTGTATGACATTTGACCGAAGGGCATCTGAAGTAACCTTGCAGGAATCAATATGCATACAAGGAATTCTTGGTCAAGCTTTTCTCGTGCTGTGATTCAAGGTTGAATCGACACGCAAACCAATCATGTTCACCAGCTTGATGGCCTAAAGGCGTAAGATTCTGCTTGGGAAGGAATGGAATTTTAAATCAAAATCAAAATTCATCTTGGTATGCAACTGCAAAGAACTAGTAAAGTGTTGTCATCCACATTGAGGACAAGGTGCCTTTGAGGAGGAAGGAATTGTTAGCACCCTTCCTAGTTACACACACCGTAGGGGCACAATGGGGAAGGAACAAATACAAATGCCACATAGGCTAGAGGTTAGAAATTAGTTCTGAAAGAGAGTGAGAATGAGGAGGTATATAATATATATAGGATTCGGTATAGAGAGGGGGGATTATCTTCATTCATATTCTAGAAATACATATTGTATTGGCACAAATCACACTTCCGGAGGGAAAGGCTCTTCATTGTACCTACTAGATTCCTAAATAATACAATTTCTACTTCTGTTACCTATCACTCTTTCTCTAAAAAGATAGCATGCTTCGAAACAAACACCTTTTGTTCCTCAGTAAGGTAGAATTGATATCCCATTGTTTCTTTAGGATATCCTACGAACAAACACTTGTCAGACTTTGCATCAAGTTTATCTGATTGTGTCCGCTTCACATAAGCGGGACAACCCCAAACTTTCAAATGAGTAAGATAGGATCTTTTGTTAGTCCACATCTCATATAGAGTAACATCAACTGTCTTTGATGGAACTCTGTTTAGCAAGTAAACAGTTGTCTCGATTGCATACCCCCAAAAGGATTTTGGTAACTTTGCAAAGCCCATCATTGATCGTACCATGTCTAACAAGGTTCGATTTCTCCTTTCTGCCACACCATTATGTTGTGGTGTGTAAGGAGGAGTCCATTGAGATAAAATCCCATTATCTCTGAGATAATCCAAAAACTCTTGGTCTAAGTATTCCCCACCACGATCTGATCGTAATGTCTTGATACTTTTCCCAAGTTGGTTTTCTACTTCATTTCAATTGTTTGAACTTTTCAAATGCTTGATTTGTATCTCATCGAATCTGGTACCCATATCGAGAATAATCATCGATAAAGGTAATGAAGTAAAAACAACCACTTTTGGCATGGATGGACATCGGACCACATACATCTGAATGTATTAAGTCTAATACTCCATTCGCTCGTTCACCCTCATTCACATGTGTCCTATGATTCATAATCAAATGACCCTAAACTTTCATTCTTATAGAGTTTAGCTATGCGTCTCTCATTTATATGGCCAAGGCGACAATGCCATAAGTAAGTTGATTTTAAATTATCTCGTTTATGTCTTTTCGTGTCATTGACATTCATAATTGGATGTCACATATCTAATATGTAAATTCCATTGCATAATGTACCAGTACCATAAAGCATTCCATTCAAACTAATAGAACAACCATTGTTACTAAAAGTCAAATGGAAACCAAATTTATTTAAACAAGAAATGCATAATATGTTTTTGTTAATACTGGTACAAAATAACATTCATCCAATTTAATTACAAGCCCACTGGGAGTGACAAAAGTAGGTGCCTACGGCTAATGCAAAGAACTCTTGCTCCATTTTCCACACGTAGGTCTAGTTCTCCTTCACGAAATCGCTCATCGTCACCGAGGCCCTCGCATATCATTGCATATGTGTGAGCCACAACCGGTATCTAATACCCATATGTTATGGTCGAAAAGCAGATTAATCTCAATGACAAACATACACGAAGGAGCCGAGGCATCGATGCCTTCTTCGCTTCAATTCATCGAGATAGACTTTATATTCCGCTTGGGTGGCGGCTTTGCCACATGGAAGCAAGTTCCTTTAGTGCGCTCTTTGGTTTTCTTCTTGGTTGCACTTCCTTTCGCTTAGACGTTTTCTTCTTTAGATTCTTTTCTTTGAACCGGAAGAAGAAGCCACCATAAGCACTTGCTTACTATCCTTCTTGATAGATTGCTCTGCTTGTCTCGGCAAGATTGATCAACTCGAGGATTGTCGTGGATATTTGGTTCATCCGATTGTTTAACACAAACTGTGAATAACTATCAGACAATCCAACTAGAATTAAGTCAACACTTAATTCATAATCCATAACAAAACCTAAGGCGGCCAACCTCTCAATATACCCATTCATCTTCAAATCATACCGCTGAGCAGATGAACCCGAGTCATCTTAGTAGTGAAGAGTAGCCTCGAGGTCTCGAACCTTTCAGACCGAGCTTGCTCATCAAACAACTCCCTAAGATGAAACACTATGGTATGAGCATCCATAGACTCATGCTGCTTTTGCAGCTCTGGTGACATCAAGGCAAGCATAATGCAGGTAGCCATGTCACTGTCTTTAAGATGCTTACGATATGCTTTCTGATCCTCATCAGAAGCATCAGCAGCAGGTGGATCAGGAAGTGGAACATCTAGGATATATCCCAGTTTCTCAGACCTGAGAACAATTCTCAGATTTCTCAGCCAATCGAGAAAATTTGGTCCAGTTAATTTGTTGGAGTCCATAAGTGAGCGCAAATTCACACTTGAAGTCATCTTCAATAACCTATAGGGAAAGAGAGAAAGAATGTTAGAATAGAATTACATGCATGATCATAAGGACTTGCATGACATGCATATGGCTCCCACTAGTTTCAAAGAATCCATAACCCTCAGTATGAATCCAAGAAACATTATGACAAAATGTCCCAATGGGTCGATATCCGACATTGCTAAGGATAACCTTGGGTTTACCCAACAAGCCACCTTAGGTCAATCGGTAGGTATCGGTCATACCAATTGCATCATAGATATCCGACATTACTAAAATGACCTTGGGTTTACCCAACAAGCCACCTTAGATCTATCGACAGGTATCGGTCATACCACTTGATTCATAGATGCAACTATCGACTAATGCTATCAACTCGTGATGTATGCACACTCATTGGGTTATCAACTCTTGATGTGCGTACATCTGATGTACACTACCCAATTTCGCCTCTGTCCACGTTGACCTTGAGTTTATTCAACAAATCAACGCTTCTAGTGAAAATCGACCCATTAATCTGAAAATCTTATTTTCATGGTTCGAACATATCCAGATAGAGCGAGCTTGGGTTTACCAACAACCCAACTCTATAAGAACTCGGTTCTTCCCATATTAATAGAAGGCGTTAGTTTTCATATGATGTGTGAGGGTTTTCTGGTCTCATCATTTTCTTCTCCAAGCTGTAGGATTATAGTCACTATGACTATATGGAATGATTTAGGGTATTTCATCAATCACATTGAGTCTATACCTAAAATCATCCATCATCCCACCTGTGCATGTTGTTGTAGTCGATTGGTGCATGTTCTAGTCGATCGGTGCATCAATGATTGGAACTTATGCTAGTCGACTACTATAGGTTATCAGGCGCGCTCCAATGACTAGAACATGTTCCAATCATTGGGATGGATTATGCACTTTCGATGACCGGTGCATGTTCGGTCATTTGACCGAATGGATGTGCCAGTCGACTAGTACATGTGTCAGTCAACTGGTTTTTGCCTTGCTATCTAATAAGCTAATTTCTCAATTCGTGTAGTTCAAATTCACAATACCAAGTGTAATATCCTTTATTATGATGTACCAATGAAACACTTTCATTGTACCATGCTTACCATATATAGTCAAACTATACATGAAACTTGAAATTGATGAATACACTCTTATTCATTTAGATTTCCAAATAATTTGAGAATATCAAATTATCACCCTAAGTATCTCTAGGTAGTGTAAACTTTATCAAGACTACTTCGGCACATGTCACAAAATTTGTGACGGCCAAAACAATCAAGATAAGGGAATATACTAACGAGACGCTAAGGAGACACATTTGACATCCTAAATTGTTTGGAAACCCGATTTTAAGAAAATCATTTAGGAAAGCATACAACATCAATGTAACACATTTTTAATCACATTAAAAATGATCCAAGGCATTGGAATTGAGAAATACACAATTTTTCATTTCAAACAAAACAGCTCCAGCAATTTTCTCAAAACTGCCAAGCTCTGTGTTTTTCTTGAAAAACTCATTGAAACAATTTCAATAAATTCTGAGAAAATTAAAGAGGTAACAACATGTTCCCAACATGCTTCATGAATTTTTTCAGGATTTATTTCCAACAAAAACTCATCCAACCTCAGCAACAAAGCCAATGTAGAATCTGTGTAGTTCAACACAGTTATTCCCAGCAGCACACAATAAATTCTCAAATAAATAGTAAATCACCTTGAAAACATTTTTCCATTCTCATAGACATTCATAAACATCTTAGAGACATGTTGGTGAAAGAAAATCCAAAAAACAATTTTTATACAATTTACTCTCGAATTTATAAGCATGCCTGTTCAAAGAGTATGCACAAAGACAGCAACCAGAACATTAGGGAATAAATTAACAAAACCATATCAAATCTTCCACAGACATATGCAACAACATCTTGTGAACATATCTGGCCAAGAAAATTTCGAAAACTATATTTCTATACTAAATTCGAAATTCACATAATCAACATGCATCATCGTCACAAGCAATAGGCAACTCCGACCTAGTCATGGTTTCTTCGTTATATACGACACAAGTGGCTCTGATACCACTGTAGGAAAATCCCGGTGTGAGCATCACATGCCCACGGTGCAGAAAACAAAAATTTTTGTTCCGGGACCTTCCCGAAAGCCAGGATCCATATGTCTATATAACAAACTCAAACCATAACGGCCAAAGGAGACCGTCTCTAACGGTATCCACGCAGAGATCGGAAAACCTAACCGGGACAAATCCTTTGACCCGAGAATAGCTAGAACAAATTAAAGACTGCTAGATCTTACCTTTGTTCTTGGAGAGCTTGAGAAACGATGGAGAGAAGGAGAAAACTTGGAGAAGAAACCTTGATGATCATTGGTGAGAAGAGAAGTTGCTTAGGATTTTCTAAAAATCCTTCTTCCTTCTTTCTTTCTAAAAGCCACGAAGATCATCTCTCAAGAAGAGGAAAAACCATTTTTCCTTTCAAAACTCTTCTTATCCTTCATAACCAACGATGGTCTCACTTCATCTTTCATGATTTTATCTTTTAGCCATTTAATTCATTAATGACTAAGCATGAAAGGAGAAGGTTCTCCTCCTTTCCACGTTGCAACATATATATATATATTAATTATTTAATTAATTAATAACATATATATATGTATATATAAATGCTGAAGTGGTCAAGCCACACTGGGTTGGTCCTACCGCCTCTAGGGTCCCGTATGGAAAACCACCGAAACCCTTTTCAAGAATATCGATGTCGCGATCTCATCGGACATATCTCGATCTCATCGGGATCCATTTAATTCTATTGCTCTCCATATATTGGATCTCTATCCAAAACTATTTTACTTAATTCTTGAGACACTCTTATGCGTGTGACCCATTAGGTTCCCGGTTATGTTGGCAACTTAGATTAACACTTAATCCAAGCAAGTCATGAGCGGTATCTAGCAACACATCATGACCCCCAATTAACCGGAAAGTAATTGGTTTGACGAATGAACTTATATTCATCATGAACCATATTACGAACCTTTCCATAGACAATTACCGTGCAATTCATCCTTTCACCATGCTATACCCCACTTGGTTATGAGTATGGGCAAGTGTCAACTCTTACTAGGTCGACTACGTCAAATCTAGTCCAGTGATATCGGCCTTATCCTCGGGACTCATTACTTTATATGTCACTGAAGACACTCTTCATGACATATATACTCCGGCCAGAGATTTCCAAGTAATGACCCTGACAAGAGGCCATGGGTATCATCTTCTGCTATCACAGAAGTGGTGAATCCTTTATTGGATACTCAATTACCTTTGAATACCTCAAGCTGTACCCAAGCACCACCCTATGAGCGACCTCTGTAAGGCAACAAGGAATGGAGTCAAAGCACAGAATCAGTATCCAAGAAATCCTTGAGCGCCTCAAGTCTAAGGATACTTGCACCATTGCTATGATGAGATTATCACTGACATTATAATAGGACATCCATGTGATGATCTCATAGCAGGTCATCCAATGTACTTACTACCTCTAGTAAGCATCCACATCTCAACCCTAAATAACTCATATTTACAGCTTCTGAGATCCACTGCTTGATCAAATCAAGGAGCTTGAGATGTGCTAGTCTTTCTGGATTACCGATGTCCAGTCTCAGTAATCCTATGACTAGGGATAATTTAGATACTGACATAATTGCACATGATAGGAATCTCAGTAGTATGATCACGTCACAATTTCCTTCATGCTATGTCATATATCATGGACTTCATTAATTTGCTTATTGATCAATATCCATTCATAAATAATGAACAGCAAGTTAATGAAATATGCCTTTCTTTATTTATTCATAAAGTATGTACACAAATTTGTACAAAATGCACTAAAGGCGATTGCCTTCAGGGCACTACTCTAACATACACCTCATAACCTCTAGTCCCTGATGGAATAGCCATCACCGGTGCTGTAGTCAACCGATGTTTCAGCTCCTCAAAGCTCTTCTGGCACTCCTCAGTCCATCTGAATACTACATTCTTCCTCATAAGTTTTGTCAGAAGGACTGAGATTAGTGAAAACCCCTTGATAAACCTCCAGTAATACCCGGCCAATCCTAGGAAGCTCCAAATCTCTGGCACATTCGTTGGAGCTTCCAACTTCATCACTTCCTCAATCTTCTCCGGATCGACCTGTATACCCTCTCCTATCACTATATGGCCCAAAAACACTACCTCATCCAGCCAAAATTCACACTTACTGAATTTGACATGCAGTTGCTTCTCCCTCATAATCTGCAACACAATCCTCAAATGCTCAGCATGCTCCTATCTACTCCTCGAATACATCAAAATGTCATCAATAAATACAATTACAAGCTGATCAAGGTAGGGATGAAAGACCTTATTTATCAAGGCCATAAAAACTATCGGGATATTAGTCAACCCAAACGGTATCACTAGAAACTCGAAATGCCCATACCTGCTCCGGAATGCACTCTTAGGCACATCAGCCTCTGATATCTTCAACTAATAATATCCTGACCTCAGATCCAGCTTAGTGAACACCTAAGCTCCCTGCAACTAATCAAATAAATCATCGATCCTAGGCAATGGGTACTTATTTTTTACTGTCACCCGATTCAGCTGCCTGTAATCGATGCACAATCTCAGAGTCCCATCCTTCTTCTTCACAAACAATACCGGAGCCCCCCAAGGTGAGACACTGGGCCTGATAAAACCCTTCTCTAGTAACTCTTGTAGCTGAGTCTTCAACTCCATCAGTTCCACAGGTGTCATCCTATATGGAGGAATAGATATAGGAGCAGCACCTGGAACTAGATCAATGGTGAACTCTGTTTTCTGATCCGGCGGTAAACCCGGTAACCATCAAGAAACACATCTGGAAATTTCCTAACCACGGGAATGTCCTACAGCCTCTGTTCAACTCTAGTATCAATAACATGGGCCAGATAGACCTCACATCCTCCCTACATCAACCTCAAGGCACTCAGGAATGAGATCATCTGGGCTGGCATTGCTTGACTAACTCCTCTGAACATTACTCTAGACTGACCAGGAGATTATAATACGACCTCCTTGGTGTAGCAGTTCATGATGGCCCTTTGAGCAGTGAGTCAGTCCATGCCCAAAATCACATATATCTCCCTCAACTGTAAGACTATCAGGTCTGCCTTCAACTCTGTTTGATCAATCTGAATCGAGCACCCCTTGCAGACCTCACCCAAAGCAGTAGTACTACCTAGAGGTGTACTCACCTCTAGCCCATACTGTAATAACTCCCTATCACCATGCAGTCTACATGCCAAATGCGGTGTGATAAAAGAGTGTGTGAATCCTGGATCTAGCAGTGCAAATGCTTCAAAACCAGAGACAAGAAGCACACCTGCTACCACATTTGGGAAATCTTGAGCCTCCTACCTAGTCATGGAATAGACCCTGACCTGGAACTGCGGTCGGCTGCCCCGTCCCTCAGCCCTCACAACTGAACCCTCAGCTCTGCCTCAGCCTCTACCTCGGCCCCTCTGCTCGGATCCACCGCCTCGACTCTCCTACACCGTGGTATTACTCCCAGATCGCCCACTGACAGCAGACTGAGCTCCCAAAGTAACAGGGCAATCTCTAATCTGATAGTCCATGGAGTCGCATTTAAGGCAAGCTACAGTCAGCTGCCAACACTCACCACTATGCCTCTTCTCGCAGTGCTCACAAACTGCAGGCTGAATCTGTCTTGTATGTTGGGACCCGATCCGGGAACCGGATCCCAACCGAAAGACGGAACGAAAAAATGGAAAATCGAAAAGCGAGAAATCGCTAATCGGAATACAAATCGAATCATCGGAGCGAAACAAATACTCGGAAAGTTTCGAATCGGACCGAATCAAATCAAACCGAAGGTAGCGAAGCGGATCGAATCGGAAAATACAAAGCGAAAGCGGAGACAAACACTTAGCAAAGCGGATCCGACATCCGAGAACTTGAAATGGGTAGATTTCTTGAAGTTTGTAGATAATGTCAAGATCTTGAAAACGAGATAAAATGGGTCATGATTGGACTTAAGATGAAAAAGTTATGAACGTTTGAAAATTCTGATTTACTATTCTTTTGGTAAGATTTCACTATTCATATGGTCATGAGCTTAAACAAGGTTTTAATTCTTTCAATGATTGAAGTGAGCTATGAAATTGGTTTGCTTAAGATTGAGGTTTATAGAATAAAGTGAAAAGGAATGAGAACAAATTAGTATGAAAATGAATTTTTAAGATGAAAAAAAAAATTATATCGGGATTTTCGGATTAGAAATTGGATATTTCGGTAACGGGTTAGTCGAGGTTTTCTAAGGAATCATGTATGCGTACGAGAAAATGGATATTTCGGTAACGGGTTAGTCGAGGTTTTCTAAGGAATCATGTATACGTACGAGGAAATCTGTATGATTAGTTGGGTTCCAAAAACGGGCTCCAACATATGTGGTATCAGAGCCCAGTATTATGAACTTGGGCGATATGTTTGTTTCATGAGCAATTTTTGGATAAGTGTCAGAGCCCAGTACTATGATCTTAATCGGGCATAGAAGATTTATGAGTGTGTAAGGATAAAAATGAAATTTGTGAGAATATCGAGCCCAAAGATTATGATCTTACTTGGGCTATATGGTTATTCTGATTGAATTAGGGAGAATGTGTTAAATGATTGTTTGGTTTAGATGACCGAATGAGGATTTGACAGTTTGAGGAGATGATGATAAGGCTTTAATGCCATTACATTGGTAGTGTCGAAAGTCTTTGGTTGAGAATCAATCTCGGATCGTTAAGTTGACGTCCTTAGCGGTCGGATGATTTCGACCTCGATCGAGTACATATTGGCATGCCTTTTGATGGTTGGGATACGGATAAGTGATATGTCTAAGACATCGATAAGAGTTTGATTAGATAAGATTGAATTAGTAAGAAAGTGATTGATTATAAGTGGTCTTGATTGGAAATTTAGAGGACGAAATTCTTTTAAGAGGGGGAGAAATGTTGGGCCCCGATTCTTTTTTTTCAAGTCAACAAGCTTGATTAAATTATTTTGAGGCATAATTAAACTATTTTGAGGTTTTAGTTTGATAATTTTAATTTGATTGGAATTGAGGATTTTATTGCTTAAGTTATGATTATTTAATGAAAGGATTTAGTGAACTTTGATTTGTTGAGAAATTATTATTTTGTGATATATTGTTAATATTTAAAAAGAATTATATAAATTGAGGTTGCTATGAATTTAGGTGATGGAGATTAAAATTGAATTAGAGCTTGTATGGATTTTAGAAATTCAATGAATAAGAAGGTTATAGGATGATTGTTTTAATTGATGGAATTGAGAAGTCTAATTTGGAATTTGAGATTTTAGTGCTTAAGTAAGAATTATTAATTGAAGAAATTGAGTTAAATTAGAATTTGATCTTGGTGCTAGACTTGAAAAGAATTAAATGGTGTTAGGATAAATTTGGATGATGATATATGGTTATATATCTTTTAGCCCTTTTAATGGTCTTTTAAATAAAGATGGAAGAAAGCCTTTGGGCTAGTGCCCAATTAGGAGGATAAGAAAGGGGATGAAATAAACTATGGGCTAGGATCCATTAGGTTGCATTTAAATGAAGAAGGAAGGAATTGGGCTTGAGTATTATTAGGTTAAAGAAATAGTTAGCTAAGTAAAATTAAAAGTAGGAGGCTTGAGAAGATTAAAAGAGGAAGCCCATTAAGAGCCCACAAAATTTCAAATGAGAAAGAGGGAAATGAAAATTTGGTGAAAGTTAGAAGGAGGGAAATTTTGGGCTTGAAACTTGGGCTAGGGTTTAAGTTAAGAGTAAGGGTTAGGTTTAAGTTAAAGAGAAGAGTTAGGTTTTAAAGAAAAGAAGAGGAGGCAAACGAAATTTTAAGGGAGGAAGCTTAAGGTGATGTCGTTTTTGACTAGGTAAGTAAGTGAGAAAAGAAGAAAAACCTAGGTTATTTTAGTGAGTCATCCGAAAGTTGCAAGGGAGGAAGCATGTGAGAAGTTTTCGAAAACTTCAAGGGAGAAAAGCAAGAAGGGTGGTTCGGCCATCAAGGAGAAGAAGAAAGAAGAAGAAAAAAAACGTGAAGACCTTGGAGTTTCTTGGAGATTTTCGTGAAACCTAAGGGAAAAAGGAAGAGTTGTCTTCCATTTGAGCCAAAGGAAGAAGCTTGCGTGGGTGGTCTTGAATGGTAAGACTTTGAAAATTTCTTGACTTCTTGATAGGGTTCTTGCTTTCCTTGTTTAAGCATGGTGTTGGAGGTTTCTAGATGAAGAAAGAAGAAGGTTTGAATGGATGTTCAAAATTTCATATTTGGGGATAGGGTTAGGATTACGAAATTGTCTCAACATGTGGTTAGATTTTGCCTTTTCCTTGGTTAATATGATGATTGATGATGATTGGGTTAGGAAAGAATGGGAAAAGAGAAGAGACTTGATGTTTGGAAATTTTCAGCTTTGTGTATGGTTTAGGTTTTGGAAATTTCGAAATTTTGGAATAGTTTTGAAGGGGGTTTTAGTTGAAATAGCTAAGGAAAGGTATAAGTGAGATTATAAGTGAGATTTTGTAAGGTTTAAGCCAAGTTTTTCATTCCTTTAAAAATTCCAGCAATGGGTAATTGTGTTAAAATGTGTTTATGAAAGTGGTTTGAATGAGTTTTGATGTTGTTAACGATTTAGATAGAATATAAGTGAGGTATATGAGGTTATGTAGATTGAAAGTCAAGTCATTCTTGAAAAATTGCAGCATGTTGATCTTATGTTAAGTAAGAGTTTTAAGCCTTGATTCAAGTCAAATAAAGTAATTGAAGGTATAAGGAAGTTAGGAAAGTTGAAATGGAAGTTTTTCCATGCATTGTTAAAATTCCAGCAATGTTCCCATTTGTTAATTCATAGATGTTTTTGGTGTTAAAGATGAGTTTTAATGTAAATTGTTGAGCTAAGTCATGGGTAAGATGATGTTGAAGAAATCTCATGTTTTCCTTGAATTAAAATTTCAGCATTGGTATTAGTTGGTTAATTCATGGTTTTTGTTGGTAGTTTGTTTAATGATGGTGGTTTGAATTGATGAAGGATTGATGAGGAAAGAAAGAAAAAGAATTTAGTTTTCAAGAAAGAAGCAAAATCTGAAATTTTTGGGTTTTCATATAGGTAAGGGATTTTTCAAAAGTTGATGGCTATTGAGCTTTGATGTTAAAGGTTAGGTTAAAGTATAGGTAATATGATGTTGCATGAATTTTAAGTTTTCCCATTCTTGAAAATTTCCAGCACTTGATTTGTTGTTAAATTGTGCATCTAAGATGGGATTTTGCTTAGTTTAGAGATATGTTTTGATGGTAATGACTTAGATAAAGGATGGCTAAGATGATGGCAAAGAAATTACATGTTTTCTTTGTCTTTGGAAAATTCCAGCATGCGTATTATTTGGTTAATTCATGATTTTGCTTAGAATTTGTTTTTCTTGGTTATCATGGTGATTTGAATGAATGATTGGTGAGGGGATAAGGAAAGAATATGAAAAGAATGAAAAAGGGAAAAAAATTTCAGCATGTATGGATGGCCTAGAGTTGATGATTTTCAACAAAATAGGGATTAAATTGATAAAGGTTATGATTGGTATAGCTTGGAAAAGGTGTTGGTAAAGTTAGTTAGTGTTTAAGTTAAGTTTTTATATGCTTGGGAAAATTCCAGCATTGAGGTATTTGGGTTATTGTGTTCAATATGTTTAGTGAAGATGGATTGAAGAGTTAGTGGATGAAAGGATAAGGAAAGAAGAAGGATTATGGAAATGGAAAGAAGAAAATCAGCATTGGTGGATCTTTGTAGAGCATGAGATTGATGAAACTTTGGATTACGTTTGAGAAGGATTTGATAGTTATAATTGAAGAATGGCATAGTTACAGAGTTGGATAGGTTTTAATTCATGTTTTGCATTCTTTAGAAAATTTCAGCATATGATTTTTTATTAATTAGGACTTTTATGTTTTGAAAAGGCCATTAAAACAATTGGAGGTTGAGGAAGATCAATTTGACCAATTGCAAGCCAAAGGATAAGAGGTGGGTAATTATTTAATATTTGAGATGTGAGTTACGGAATTGTTGTGAAATAAATGCTAATCGTGTTTTCCGATGACTTGTAAAGTGTTGGGTTACATTATTAATTGCAATGATATGAACTTGTATTAAGTGCTTTGTATTATTATGTGCAATGAAATGCATAATCAATTGTCAAAGAAATTGCCGAATGGAAAAAAAAAAAAGGTGAATTATGAGATTTTGATGCCATGTTAGGCAAGTATGTGTGAATAATGTGCAAATACATGAATATGTGGGTTTGTAGTGATCCTCTCGATTAGCAAGTGCGCAAGATTGTCATAGGCTTCACTACCGCTTGCTAGTGGCATAGGAGTCGAATCGGACTCCCTGTCACTGCTACACATGGTCGCTTGTCGAACATGTGTAATCGTGATAGGATCACTCAAACCATTTGATATGTGATTTTGTGCTATTACGTGATATTTGTTGACTTTGTCAATATTCCATTTTTGTTATGTGCTTTGTAGACGTTGTAAATCCATTGGTTTTGTGAATATGTGTTTTATGTTATAAGTGTTAACTTTGTAATCGGTGTGTTTTATCGGAAGATGATAATTGTAATTATTATCTTGAAAATGATTTATTCGAAATGTTTTGTTTTATTGGAAAATGATTTTGACAAAATAGTTTTGAAACTAATTGTTTAAGACAATTTCAAGTGCTTATTTCTCTTTTATTAAATTTTTACCCACGGAGCCGTCGTGCTCACCCCCTTATCTCCCTCCTCAGGTTTTGAACAAGAAATCGAGTTCCGCATCGAGATTGAAACAAATTTGATGCATCTTGCTTTTGAAGTTATGTTGTAAAAGAAAGGCATTAGTTTATTCTCTATTCGTTTGTTTTTGTTAAATTAGTTGTAATCGGGCTAAATGCCCTTTGATGAGTTGTATTAGTTTATTGTCATGTAAATCATAAGGTTTTGAGGTTCCAAATGTACTTTATATATCTATATATCCTTTGAAATTTTGAAGTTCAAATGTAATGTATAAGATAATGTATGATTGTAAGATTGGGAAAAAAATGAGTTGGTATTGTTGTATGGATTGAAATGGTTAGAATTCTTAAGATTGCAATGTGGCCCTTTGAGTTGGAGATGGGCTGTGCTATTGAGTTGGAAGATAGAAGTGGTTTTATGCGTGTTTGGAGTTTGGATGGATAGATTAGGATTTTGGCTAGATCAATTTTAGGGAGGTGCTGTCAATTTTTCTTAAAATGGATGAAACTTCACTTAGGTTTTAGACTATGTTAGAGCTTGAATTTGAAATGGGTAGATTTCTTGAAGTTTGTAGATAATGTCAAGATCTTGAAAACGAGATAAAATGGGTCATGATTGGACTTAAGATGAAAAAGTTATGAACGTTTGAAAATTCGATTTACTATTCTTTTGGTAAGATTTCACTATTCATATGGTCATGAGCTTAAACAAGGTTTTAATTCTTTCAATGATTGAAGTGAGCTATGAAATTGTTTTGCTTAAGATTGAGGTTTATAGAATAAAGTGAAAAGGAATGAGAACAAATTAGTATGAAAATGAATTTTAAGATGAAAAAAATTATATCGGATTTTCGGATTAGAAATTGGATATTTGATGAGAATCGGTTAGTCGAGGTTTTCTAAGGAATCATGTATGCGTACGAGGAAATGGATATTTCGGTAACGGGTTAGTCGAGGTTTTCTAAGGAATCATGTATACGTACGAGGAAATCTGTATGATTAGTTGGGTTCCGAAAACGGGCTCCAACATTGTACCTCTACCACTGCCACTGCCAGTCTGTGCAAACCTCCCTCTCTGCCCAAATCTGGACTGCCTGGATCCTCCCAGTGACCTGAAGGTTCTGCTCTGGCACTTGCTAAAACTCCTGCTAGAACTGCCCTGACTGTCACTCGGCCTCTTTCCTCTGGATCCCTGTCCAGTCTCAGCCTGTCTCTGACTCATCAATTGCTCAATTTGTACTGCAGCAGCTCTCAGCTCAATAAAGGTGCCCATATCTAATCGGGCCAACCTAGTACGAATCTCCATATTAAGGCCATACTCGAACCTCCGGCACTTATCTGCCTCAGTAGGAATCAAAACAGTAGCATACCCCATGATCTCATTGAATCTCACCTCATATTCAACCACTGACATCCTGCCCTGTTTCAATTCCAGAAATTCCTGCGTCTTCATATCAAGATAAACCTTGGGCATGTAATTATCCTTGAAAGCCCTCAAAAAATCCTCCCACTTCAGTAGGCAAAGTCTGGTGGTCTTGCCAGACAGCCTTCCACCATCGATAAGTCGGGCCTGCAAAGAGACATCGATAATCGAACCTCTCATCGAGTTCGCAATCCATCTGATCGAAGACTCTCGATCTCTCTAACCATCCATCATCCTCGCAGGTCTCAGACTTGCCATAAAAATCCACGTACCGCCAGGCGACTATCATACCTCCTCTCCGCCTTTTGGGAACTCTAGAGGCGACTCCTCCGATCGGTAGCCGAGGACTCCCTACTGGCTTCGACTGATCCTTGGTCAGCTGGTTGATCAATCTGATCACCTAAGACGGATGAACTGTAACAAAACAATAATTTCGATCAAGTTCTGCATTTCTCACAGTAATTCATGCCTAAATATTTACTAGTCCCAACAGATGTCAAACCATGCTTTGATAACACCTAAATGTAGTGCCCCCTTACCGTAAGGTATACACCGAGATGCTACGATACATATCCTACGATAAGGATGAGTTACAAACTGTCACTACTATACTTCATATGGCATCATAATAATAAACATCAATATAAAAATCACTAATTTTTGAAACCAACTTTTTCCTCATTTCATTCATCAAAATCAAGGAGTTTATACATCTGTCATTCTGTACTGTCTGTACATAAATCCCAAAAAAATCCTAAGACAAAATGCTAGATGAAAGAGGAAAGCAACAGATCTATCGAGGTCACCCCAAAAGTCCCAGCTGACTGACCTATGAGCCATGACTTCTCTCGCCAACACAATCTACACGGCAGGAAAAGTCCCTCTGGAGCTAGGAGTCTACTCTCGGTCTTGAAAAATATGTTGCAATTTTGGGTGAGTTTGCGAACTCAGTGAGGTAACCATCATCGATGGTTCACTCAATTCATGCAACAATCAAGCATAACACAGTTATTTCATAATGTCACATTCAAAAGTACCACATGATTATTCACACAAGTATAAGGCTTTTTGCCTTTCACTCAATCAAAGAGATTAAATCAAATGCATATGAACTGCGTATGTGACACTTTTCCAATTTATTACGGTATTGTGATCGAGCGCCTAAATTGTCCCAATATGAGCGCATTAATCGTTGAGCCTGAGACTCTGAATCACTGTGGGCTCGAGGCCCAAATACATTGAGCTTTTAGCTCTCGGTGGCTGCTCCAGTCACAACTGTCATTATCTGATCATGCATCCATGCATGAAATGCATATGTAACAATATAAGTCACAATCAACACACGTGTCAAATTTTATCACATCATAAACAAGTAGTTCACAAATTCTCATACAAGTAGCACTTCTATGTCATAGCGTCTCAATACATCGGACCTTCTGTCCGGAATCCACAATCAGAAACACAATTCACTAACCCACCATTATTCACCACAATTTTCTAAGCAAATAATAATTGAGAGAACCGTCTAGGTCACTCACCAATAGCTTCCGAGCTAATGCCTGGAAGTCTCAGCAACGTCGATGGGTTAACGTTCCAAATGCACCTCTATAACAATTAAAATACACAATTATTACACATTGTCAATCAGAAATATTGAATAATACACATGGAGCAAATAAAATGTGTACAATGCATGATCGTGACATTCCCAGTATTATTCCATAAATATTTATGACAAAAATTTTCTCAAAATAAAATAAGTCCAAAGACATCAAAATCACTCAATTCGGACCTCTATAGGTCCAATTATCGCTAAAATACGGACCAAAAACATAATTACTCGGTCCTCTAAATTTGACCGAATCAATCCACTTCGATTTCATCTCTAAAAATTTACAATTTCACATAGAAATGAAATTAAATATTTTCCAAATTCGATGCGTCAAGAATCAGGTCAATCGGAGGTCGGATGGAAAAGTTATTCACAAAAGAAGACAATTGTTGACTTTGAAACAAAATAATAAAATAAAAATAAAAATAAAAAAGAAAATCAAGCGTCCTCGCACTCAGGAGCTCGCGAGGACTAGCTGAACGCTTTCCCTCGCGAGCTATCGCTCTCGCCAGGGAGAGTTTGGACGCTCGCCCTGGCGAGGCATCGCCCTCGGGAGGGCGAGGCTAGTCCCTCACCTGATCCAATTTCATTTTTTTTCATTCATATTCCTTCTCTTCTTCCACACACCCTATCTTTTCACACAAGTATCCAAACATGACAAAAAAGGTCTCATTGGAAAGATTACAGAAAATCCTACAAGTTTCATGAAGGGCTTAAAAACTAATTTCACCCCTAAGGGTGTCAAAAATGCAATCAAAGTTTCTGCTTAATCATTATCATCCAAAACAATGCAACATTTTTCAAAAAATCATATCTTCCCATTCCCTTTGCCAAAAATTTAAAGCTTTATATCAAAAGAAAGATCAAAACATATTATAAAACTTTCATGCATAACTTGGAAACAAATTCAACCTCTAAATAGTTCAATTTCTCAACCAAAGTTTCTGCCCATATAAGTGTCATCCTCAACAGCAACACAATCTTACAAAAATCATAACTTCCTATCCCATTGTCCAAAAATTCCATACTTTATCTCACTGAAAAGATCAAGAAATATGCTACAATTCTTATGAAGGACTTAAAAGTAAATTCCACCTCTAACTAAATCAAATTTACTCATGATTGTGGCTACCCTGTTAAAGAGTATTTAATCAACATATCACCTAAATCATAACCATAATTTAAAAATTCATAACTTACAATTCCTACATCCAAAATTAGCATATTATACCTCATTACAAAGCTAAGACATTCCTCTATAACTTTTCATAAGATCACTTGAGCTAATTTAAACCATAATAGTCCAGAATTAGCTTCGAAGCACAGAAATCACAAAACTTATACTTAGAGACATTTCACACACAAAGCACATTCATTCTTTGAAAAACCATCTGAAAGTTCACAAGTCATAACTTTCAATATCAAACTCGAAAAATATCATACTTAGTGGAGATAGAAATCTAAAAAGAAAATTTTCAACTTTCATGAAGACCAATTTCAAAAAATCTATCTACTTTAGCCTAGAAAATTTCTTCAAAATTTTAGGTCACAAATCTCTAAATTCTAGAATTACCACTATTCACCATGCACATATTGCCCACTTTCAAAGCAACATTCAGAACCTTTCAAGTCACAATTGGACAACATTTCCTTGATAGAATTTCTATCCAAACTTCTCAAGTTTAATTCAAGACAAACCTCATCTCAATAGCATAACCATATCAAAAGTTATGACCCAAACATTGAAACATACTCACATTCCATTTTCCAGCTTTTACACCTAACTCTACTCCTATCATTCCAATATCATTTCTACACTAATAAGTATCCAATTTAGTCAAGAAATCAGCCAAAATTTCATCAAGACCTTCACTTGAACAAGTAGCCACAAAATGGCAGCATACACACACAACTTTCTTTCTTTAATAAACACTCATCTAACATCATCAAACTTAATCCAAAACACTTAATTCACATACTACACATGCTATATCATTCATCTTCAAGCAATCTTAACTCAACCAAGACAATAACCTACCCATATATACCAAACACAAGTTCATGCAATTAATGCACAAGACATCACAATAAAAGCATCTAACTACCAATTTAAGAACATAAAACATAAATCTTACCTATTTAGCTTCAAATCTTCAAAAGAAACCAACTTCTCTACTTTTCTTCACCGCCCATGTTCACCATCTTCTTAAGGGGGAAAATTTATGCTAGCCCTTTTTAGGAGAGTTAAAGGAAGAAAAAGCAAAGTGGAAGGAGGAGGAAAAGATGAGCAAACTGTTAAACACTCCAAGGAGGAGAAGAACCTACGGCAATGGTGGAGAAGAAGAGCCCAAAAGAACACCAAAACTCTTAAAAAGAAGAAGTGTCGTGGAAGGCTCTCAAAAGTTAGGTTAAATAATATAAAAACCAAGTTTAAGACCTAAGTAGGCAAGTGACAAGTGTCACTTGCCACTTGTCTTGTTTTTAAGCACTCTTAAGGTTTCTTTCCAAAAACAATTAAATTTCTACTCCAAATTCCAATGGCTCATAACAAAAATTCCTAAAATCATGTATCTAACTTTCCAGTGCCATTAGACAGTCATTTCTAGTACCGAAAACCAATCAGTCTGCCACTTGATAATTTTTTCGATCCAGAAATTTTTCCCGAAATTTTCTAGAAAAATTTCTAAAATCTTCCAAAAATACAAAACTCACACAATCCCACTCCAATTAAATTTCAAGCACTAAAATCCTATTTTTCACAAAAATCACATTTATAGACACATTTGTCGGGAAATGTCATGAATGCATGTACAGTCATGTGCATGTGCAAAAATTTCTATTCATGTATATATGGAGGCCATATTATGCATGATCATGCCGAGAAAAGTTTACACACTCATAACTCATTCTAAATTACTATTTTACCCTTCCCATCGGTGATGGGATGTTACACCTGGTTATGACATAGACCCTAGCCTGGGATTGTGGCCGGCTGCCCCATCCCTTAATCCTTACAACTGAACTCTTAGCTCTACCTTTGCCTCTACTACGGCCCCTCTGTCCAGATCCACCACCTCGACTCTGCTGGACTGTGGTATTACTCCCAGATCGCCCACTGACAGTAGACTGAGCTCCTAAAGTAGCAGGACAATCTCTGATCTGGTGGTCCATGGAGCCGCATTTGAGGCAAGCTCCAGTCAGTCGCCAACACTCACCACCATGCCTCTTCTCACAGTGCTCACAAACTGAAAACTGAGTCTGTTCTGTACCCCTTCCACTGCCACTGCCAGTCTATGCAAACTTGCGTCTTTACCCAAATCCTGACTGCCTGGATCCACCCGATGATCTGAAGACTCTACTCTGGCGCTTACTGAAACTCCTGCTAGAACTGCCCTGACTGTCACTAGATCTCTTCCCTCTGGATCCCTGCCCAATATCAGCCTGTCTCTCCCTCATCAATTATTCAATCCTCACTGAAGCAGCTCTCAACTCAATAAAAATACCTATATCTGATCGTGCCAATCTGGTTCTGATCTCCATATTCAACCCATTCTCGAACCTCCGACACTTATCTGCTTCAGTAGGAATCAAAGCAATAGCATAGCTCATTAGCTCATTAAATCTTACCTCATATTTGGCCACTGCCATCCTACCCTGCTTCAATTCCAGGAATTCATGCATCTTCATATCTAGATAAATCTTGGGCATGTAATTGTCCTTAAAAGCCCTCAGAAAGTCTTCCCACGTTAATAGACAAGGCCTGGTGGTACTGCCCGGGACAGTCTTCCACCACTAGTAAGCTGGGCCCTGTTGGAGAGACACTGCATAATCAAACCTCTCATCAGGCTCGCATTCCATCTGATCAAATACTCTCTCAGTCCTCTCAAGTCATCCCTCAGTCTCAACAGGGTCTGTGATGCCATAGAAGTCCACAGCTCCCTGCTTATGCAGCCTATCATACCTCCTCCCCCTTCTCTCGGGAACTCTAAGAGGCAATTCCTCATATCGACGCACCGAGGACTTCCTACTGACTCCGACTGATCCTTGGTCAGTTGGTTGATCAACTTGATCACCTAGGGCAGATGACCTAAAACAAACAATAATTTCAATCACTTTCCCGCATTTCTCAAAATAATTCATGCCTAACATGCTATATGTCTCAACAGATGCCAACCATACTCTAATACCACCTAAATGTAGCACCCCCTTACCGTTGCGTATGCACCGGGTCGCCCACAGGTCATTCCGATACATATCCTATGATAAGGGTGAGCTACGTGCGATCACTACATTCATTCCACATGGCATCATACCAATTTTACCAATAAATCATTAATAGAAAACCGCAATATTTGAAATTAACTTTTTCCTCATTTCATTCCATCGAAATCAAAAGTTTACACGTCTATCATCCTTTACTGTCTGTACATCAATCAAAAACCTAGTACAAAACTACTACATGAAAGAGGAAAAAGTAACAAATCTATCTAAGTCATCGAAAAGTCCCAACTGACCGAACTTTGAGCCATCACTTTTCTTGCCAGACACAATCTACACGGCTGGAAAAGTCCCTCTGTAGCTAGAAGTCTACTCTCGGTCCTAAAAAATAACGTTGTAATTTTAGTGAGTTTTGCGAACTTAATGAGGTAACCTCATCGATGGTTCACTCAATCCATGCAACACTTCAATTCAAATCACAAATGATATCACAATTTCACATTTAACATGAGTAACACACTTTCACTTAAGCATAAGCAATTATGCTTTTCACTCAATTAAACACATTCAACAAAATGCATATGAAATGCTCATGTGACACTTTTTCAATTATTACGGTGTTGTGACCGAGTGCCTGAACTGTCCCATATAGGGCTCATTAAGCATTGAGCCTGAAGCTCTAAATCACTGTTGAGCTCAAGGCTCAAATTCACTCGTTGAGCTTTAAGCTCTAATCGGTAGCTGCTCTGGTCACAACTGTCATTATCTGAATATGCATTCATGAATGAAATGCATATGCCACAATCAATCACATTATTATGCACGTATGCACATGTCACAATCAATCACATCATAAGCATGTAGGTCTCATATTCACATACAAGTAGCACTTCAATATCACAACTCCCCATTACACAGTCATCGGACCTTCTGTCCGGAATCCACAATCAAATCACAAACCACCATTATTCAATATATGTTCATAAGCATAAGCAAATAATAATTGAGAGAAACCGTCTAGGTTACTCACCAACTGCTTCTGAAGCTAGTGCCTGAAAGTCTCGGCAACGTCTGTGGGTTGACGTTCCAAATGCGCCTCTATAACAAATAAAATACACATATATCACAAATTGTGCAATCAGAAATGTATAATAATGCACATGCAGGAATTTGAAATTTGTACAATGCATGTTCGTGACATTCCCGATATCATTCCATAAATCTCAACACAAAACCATTCCCGTAACAAAACTCATTTATTCCTAGGTTTAAGCCCCGCTAAGAACCATTAAGCTCGCAATTTATTGCTCATCTACTTATTCCAGTTTTTCTAAAACACACCCTCTCGGGTCTACTGCTCTCGATCAATGAGACAGTCCATATAAGGTAGCCTAGGCAACCTCTCTTTAATAAAAAGTTCCCCTATGTGTTAAGAATCCATAGACATCAAAATTACTCAATTTGGATCTCTATAGGTCCGGATATTGCCAAAACATTGTCCAGAAAAATAATCACTCGGTCCTCTCACTTTGATTTAATCCATCATTTTCAATTTAATCTCAAAAATTCACAAATTCTCATGAAGAGGTAAATAAATATCTTACGAATCAGACGCTTCGAAAATCAGGTCAATCGGAGGTCGGATGAAAAAGTTATAAACAAAAGAGTGACAAAAGGGTTGGATTGGGAAAATTGGCCACTCGCACTCACGAGTGTCTGGCGGCCACGCTCGTGATCACGAACGCTCGCCCTCGCGAGGCGTCGCCCTCGTGAGGACCAGCTTCCTTGCCTATTTTTTATTTTTATTTTTATTTTATTTTTTCCACTTGTTTTCCTCTCTTCTTCCAAAATGCATAACTTTTTACTCAAGAGTCCAAATTTGACAAATTAGGTATAAATGGAAAGATAACAGAAAGCCCTACAATTTCCATGAAGGACACATAGACAAATTCTAACTCAATAAGGGTCAAACTTCACTTCAAAATATCTGTCCTGTAAATCTCATCCTAAACAGTAACACAACTTCTAAAAATCATAACTTCCTATTCCATTGTCCAAAAATTTCATGATTTATATCAATGGAAAGATCAAAACATAATCTACAACTTTCATGAAAAACTTGGAAGCAAATTCAACCTCTAACAGGGTCAAAACCTCAATCAAAGTTTATGCCCCATAAATTCTCCCTAAACCACCTCCAAACTTCAACAATTCATAACTTTCAATTCCCACATCCAAAAATGGCAAATTTCAATAAGGCTACTTGATCCAGTTCAAACCATATCAGTCCAGAATTTGCCTCAAAGCATAGTATCTACAAAACCTACTCTTATGGACATTTTCACAAACAAAGCACATTAATCTTTGGAATAACATCCAAAAGTCAACAGATCATAACTTTCAACCCCAATATCAAAAAATGTCATACTTTATAGTGATAGAAAGCTAACAAGGAAAGCTACAACTTTTATAAAGACCAATTTAGCAAAATCTACATAAATCAACTCAGAAAAATTCACAAATTTTCATATCACAAAATTCAACTTTAGTGCTACTATTCATCCCTATTCACTTTCCCACATTCATGTCAAGATTTGGAACTCTTAAGGACAAAATTGAACATCATTTTCGCCACAAGAAATCTAGCCAAAGACCTCTAGTTTAATGCAAACTAAAAATCATCTCAATAGTACAACTATAGAAGAAGTTATGGTTAAATTATTAAAACATACTCAAATCAAATTTTCCATATTATCATCTAACTCTTCTCCTACCTCTTCCATACCATTACCTCACTCAAACACTACTCAATTTACTGAAGATATCAACCAAAACTAAGGCAAAACCTCTACTTGAACATTAACCTACAACATAGCATCAACATGCACTCAATCATCTTCCTTTTCATACACTCATCTAACATTATTAAATTCAATCCAAACCAACTATAAATTACCTACACCACATTCTACATCATTTATCATCAATCAAACAAGAATTCACACCCATACACCCTAAACACAATTCCATGAAATTAAGTTCAAATAACATCACAAATGCTTTATTTAACTAAAAACCCGTGATATAAGACAAACTTCTTACCTAATTAAGCTTCCAAATCTTCCACTCTTCAAAACTACAACAAAATCTCTAGCTCCTACCAACATACACGATCATCAACATCTTGAGGGTGAAAGGCTTAGGTTTGTTTTTGTGAACAAAAGAAGAGAAAGCAAGTAAGATATGAGAGCTTTTATGTGGGTGGAGATTGGTAACAAATAACAAGAAGAAGAAGACCAACGAAGAAGGAGGGAGAGAGAGGCTACGTATATGATGGAGCAACCTAATATTTTGGTCTTCTTATATGAAAGCATCGTGAAAGATAAACCAAAAGAGAGAAAACCTTTTAATTAAACAAAGGCGGCATGGTTAGGCAAGTGACAAGTGTCACTTGCCACATGTCTTATTTTAAAGCTCTCACTTGGTTTCTTTCCAATTAAGTTTCAATTTCTACTCCAATTTGTCCCAAAATTTCAATGGCTCAAATTAATAAATCCTAAAGTCATTTATCTAAATTTTCAGTGCCATTGGACAGTAATTTTTCTTACCAGTAAACCATTATTCTGCCACTTGGTATTTTTTCTAGTCCAAAAATTACCCCAAAATTTCAGAAAAATAATTTCTAAAATTTTCCAAAAATTCAAAAACCACAATGCCCCTCTCCAGCTCAATTTTTCATACACACAAATCACATTAATTACAATCACATTCCTTAACACTTATACCTGGAAATGTCATAAATGCATATACAATCATTTTTCATGTGCAAAATTTACTATTCACATGTATGCGGATGCTAGATTATGCACGAACATGTAAAGGCATTTCTAAACGCCCATTGACCACTCCAAATTACTATTATACCCTTTCCACTAGTAATGGGATGTTACAACTCTCCCCTCCTTAAAGAAAATTTCGTCCTCAAAATTCTTACCTGTTTGTTCGAACAGGTGAGGATACTGTCTCCTCATATGCTCCTTTGTCTCCCAAGTTGCTTCCTCAGTTGAGTAGTTCCTCCATAGGACTTTCACCAATTGAATGACCATGTTCTCAACTGCTTAATCTGCGATCCCACAATCTTGATCGTCTCCTCAACATAGGTCAAATTACTAGCAACCTCAATCTCCTGAGCCGATATCACATATGTCAGATCCGATCGGTATCTTCAGAGCATACTCACATGAAAGATATTATGCAACTGAGACATCTCATTCGATAAAGTCAACTTATAGGCCAAATGGTTATAAAACTTGAATGGTGCCTTCAAGTAATTATTATTTTTTAAGATGGTTGATTTCATTAAAACAATGGTTAAAGTTTAAGTGATTTGTAAAGGAAGCTTTACTAAATGCGAATGAAGCTTGCCAAGCCTGATTCACCACAACTCTATCAAAATTTTTGTAAATAATCCGTTCCCTACTTTGATTGTTCATCCATGTGAAGAAATTCCCATTATATTTTAAGTCCATTAGTCCTAGGGAGTTAATGTATTTCCTTATACCATCATTATAACATTGTTTCTAACCCCTTCTGCTTTTGTTAGATAGATTATGATGTCGAAGTAACCTAGTAAGAGCCAAGGGTTAGTCATCGCATTTCCTGCTAACATTAGGATATTCTATAATTAGGCTCTCCATAATTCCATATTGGCAGCAACATAGATGAAGGTGATAAAGAGCACCTTTGGATATGATATAATCTATATTTTCACATAGATGTGTTAATCAGATGAACCAATGTGAGAGACCTTGATCCTTGAATTGTTATATGCTATGATGATGCATCCACTATGGTGGTTAGCATGGTTTGTAAGTAAGGACCATCTTTGGTTTAGGGACCAAAGCTGTTTCAATAAAAGATCATTATTCAACTTAGTTTCTATAAGACCAATAATGAAGGGGTGCTTCTTATTTAGTAGATCATATAATACCTATTTTTAGGGTAATTTAGTCCTCTAATATTCCAAGCAATGATGGACCGTATGGGAGGATTTGTTTGGAGAATCTGAACTTGGCCTTCTCCCTGATCTCCTCTTTGTAGTATGTTTAAACTCAGTTTGCTCCTGTTGATGTAAATTTTGGATAGGAGTATACATCGTTTCTTCATTCTTTTTTTGTTCCCTCTCCACTGCTAATTCATTACATGTAAGAGCTTGCAGAAGACCATGAGAAGTGATCTCAGTACTAACCTCATCTAAGGTTGTTTGTTTTGAAGTCCCTCCTTCTAAGGCGGAACCATTGCAAGTTTTGTAAGTTAGTTAGGTAATCAAGTTGCCTTCCACCAGTAAATTGTTATTAACTTTATATGTTTATGCTTGGACAGTGATATCCTCTGAGCCTATATGCTCCTTATGGACTCTCTATTTGAACATTCTCCTTGTGGGCCTTCATTATTTCTGTTGTTCTTATAATGAGGGATTCTGTTGATAACTCACTTCCACTCTTGATTATTTTAGTTCATCACTCTCACCAAGTTTCAAGATAGGGATGAAGCTCGGTAGTTCTTACTTGATGTTCACCTCTATACATACTATAGCATGACGCAATTGTCTAATTTTGGTTGTAGTTGCATCTAAGCATAAAGGCCTCCCTATAAAGTTGGCAAGAAGGTTCATCCCTATTATAGAGTAGTATTTTAAAGAGATATCATGGAAGTTAACCCACTCTATGCTCATCCTGCCCATATCCAACCCTAGCCTTCGTTTCTGCAAGAAGATAGGCATGTTATTTATGTGTCAAGAACCTTGGTTCAGGATTTTGTTCATCTCTATAATAGAGTTAAATTTGAAGATGAAGCAATCTTAATAATTGATGAATAGATCTTATACTCCCTTATGTCCCTAATTTTTAAAAGCCCATTGGTAAATGAGGGGATAGGTTGGATGCTTCCCTAAAAAAATTACAGTTGTAGACCACCTTCAAGCCCCAACCTTTAATGTTTCTAGAGAGCAAGCTATTATCTTCCTTTGCTTCAAGAGAGTTGGAGGATAAAAGCTAAGTTTCTCGTTAGGGACACAATGCCTTACAATTTATTTCCAGGTTGAGCTAAGAATATACAAAACGATGTCGCTTTGTCAAATTTTTTAAAAATTAGTGTAGATGAGTTGTACGAGCCATTGAATGGTTAGCCCGTATTCGAGCCGGGCCAGTGATCAACCAACTTGTGGATCGAACCTAATAGGGCTAAGTGCAGCCTGAGCTCGACCCAGCCTACTGCCATCTATAGAGTAAAAGGATGGAGGATAAAGTAAGGGATGAATCCCGTCACTTGTTAACCAAGCAATTATCAAATCTCAATTTAATTTTTTTTGCGGAACCACATAATTAAATTTCGTAAGAACTAAACCTGTACACTCCACGAGTAATTGTTTCTTTTTTGTTTTGTCTATGGTTACAAAATTTCTTATCTTTCTGATTTTAGATGGGAACACTTTTTTTTGTCAAAACATGTATATATAACGTGACTTTTTGCTGTTGCATTAACTTATGCTTATAGTGTGTTATACTTGTAATATATAGATTAGTTAATTCAAGATATAAATAGATGGATGTTTATAGAGCGGGAAGTAATAATCTGAATCTTTTTGAAAGTAATATTAAAAATAAAAAACCATGTGTTGAGTCTGAGAGCTGTGGACGTCACAAACGGTCATATTCTGCCTACTAACTTGGCGTGTCCGTCAACCCCGATATTTTCGGATTTTCTTCTCATCTTTTAAAGACCAAAAGCAAAACTAAAACAGCAGTTTCATTTACTTTTATTGGACGCGTGAAACAGAGAAAGTAACGAACAAACGCGTAGAGAGAAAGAACGAAAGAGTAAAATGAAGGGCCTCGAGAATATCTCACGCTTTAATAGCCACCAAAACAAGCACGCAGTCTCTCTTTCTCTCATTTTCTCTCAATCTCCAGAACTCTCTGTCCCTACCGTTCAATTTCATCGCCACTTTTTCAGCCTCTCAACTTGTAATATAACACAATCCTCTGTTGACCTCTCTTTTCCTTTTCCGTTTCTGTCTCACAAAGAACAAAAAAACTTCTTTCTTTTTCCTTTGCCTTTTCATCTCTCTTCACTTCAATCCCTTTGTATGATCGATCTCTGGCCGAACCAAGATGCCAGAGATCGAACGCGTCCCCGATAATGCCTTGTTCGGCAAATACGAGCTCGGCAAACTCTTGGGCTGTGGCGCTTTCGCCAAAGTCTATCATGCTCGCAATCTCCGTACAGGCCAGAGCGTGGCCATTAAAGTCATCAACAAGAAGAAGATCTCCTCTTCTAATTTGATGTCCAACATTAAGCGAGAGATCTCCATTATGCGCAAGCTTAACCACCCCCACATCGTCAAGCTATTCGAAGTCCTGGCCTCCAAAACCAAGATCTATTTCGTTATGGAGTTTGTCAAAGGTGGTGAATTGTTCTCCAAAGTCGCTAAGGGTCGCTTCACCGAAGATCTCAGCCGTAAATACTTCCAGCAACTCATCTCCGCCGTCGGCTACTGCCACTCTCGCGGCGTTTTCCACCGAGATTTGAAGCCCGAGAATCTCCTCCTCGACGAAAATGGGAATCTGAAGGTCTCGGATTTTGGTCTCAGTGCGGTCACCGATCAAATCCAACCCGATGGCCTTTTACATACTCTCTGTGGAACGCCTGCTTACGTTGCTCCGGAGATTTTGGCTAAGAAAGGTTACGACGGCAGCAAAGTCGATGTTTGGTCGTGTGGCATCATTCTTTTCGTGTTAACAGCTGGTTACTTGCCGTTCAGCGACCCTAATCTCATGGTCATGTACCGGAAAATCTACAAAGGAGAGTACCGGTGTCCCAAGTGGATGTCGCATGATTTGAAGAGATTCTTGTCCCGACTTTTGGATACGAACCCAGATACGAGAATCACGGTCGATGGGATCCTCCGAGACCCTTGGTTCAGAAAAGGAGGGTACAAGGAAATCTCTTTCTACGAGGAGGAGACCAAAGTCGACAAAGAAGAGACAGGAGTCACTAGTTTGAACGCTTTCGATTTGATTTCGTTTTCTTCGGGTTTGGACCTCTCGGCGCTGTTCGACGAGTCTTATGACGCGGTGAAGGACGGCGAGCGCTTCGTGTTGGCGGAGTACCCGGAGAGAGTGATAGAGAAAGTGGAAGAGTTTGCTAAGACACATAAGCTGAGGTTAAAGAGAAAGAAGGACTTGGGGGTGGAACTTCAAGGGCGAAGTGGTAATTTAATGATGGAGGTCGAAGTTTACCTGTTAACGGAGGTTTTGGTAGTTGTAGAGGCCAAGAGGAAGGGTGGTGATGCGAAATGCTATACTGATATATGGAAGAATAAGCTAAAGCCTTTGCTTTTGGGGTGTAATTCATCTAACCAACAGGAACCTGATCATGAGGTCACCGTTACTTAGAAATTGGGTAATCGCCGTTGCCGGAAAATGGTTTTATTTTGCATAAATGGGTTGCAGAGAAGGATTGGAAGATGCAGAAAAGGAAAAGAAGGAAGTAATTTCATCACGAGCATAATGAAGTATTAATGTTAAAATAATGTGTAAGTATATTCGTATGTATGTATTGTATTGTCTATGTGCTTTGTATACTGTTACTGAAAATAAAGTGCTAAGAGGAGATTGTTTAGCCTAATGTATTGAGGGAAACCCAATTTTGGAATATATAGGGTGGGGATTAGACAACAACCTGGTACATGTATATACAATTATGGGTTGCCATCAAAGAACGAGAGGACGTAGATAAATCTAAATCCTCCGCAGTCGTTGATGTTTAAGAATGTTTGAATCATTGTTGAGACGTCAAATGTTTGTCTGCTGTTTCTCGAGAATGGTTTGTATCAGGTGTTTAGTGAGTAATTCTAATAAATACTGATTTCAGTACACTTGCCTAATGAAGAGGAGGGGGGGATTTTGAATTTAAGGAGCAAAAGAAGTAAAGCATTTCACTGTGATGGGGGCATGTCATATGAAGTGAAACCAATGCAGTTGCCGTGTTTGTTTTGGCAGTGGCACCCTGAGACCACAGAGCGCAACGACTAATGATATACCGTCTAATTTAGGGTGTGAGGGCGTTGGCAGATGATAGATAGCGGTGGGATCAGATTTGCTGTGACCTCTGAATAAATCCCACCCATTCATTGCAATAGTTTGAATGGCTAGGATTTTAAAAGTACAGCAAATGCACAGCAATTTGGGAGCAATAGTTTTGGTGAAATCTGAAGTCACTTTCTTGTCCTTGAAAAATCTCTCCACAAATGATTCAAATATAGATAATTAATTTGAATTTTTTTTCTATATACATTCTACAAAAGTTTAAATTTATTCTCCGTTTCCGTGATCAAATGAATGAGGAGGTGGTTGTTTGGAGTTAAGGGAAACAAAATTAAGATTATGAAATAAAACTCATGTTGAATATTAACATAGGTAACATTTTATCCTTTTATTTTCAGCAACATTCTATTCTTCATTGTTAACTATACTCAATTCCTATTTTTTACTATATTTATTATTATTCTTTATAAATCAAGCATCTCCTGACCTCTTTCAACATAAGAGTAGAGAATACTTGTTTCCTAGATATGATGAACTTTACGAGAAAACTTGTTATCTTAATTCTTCATTGAAAGATAATTTTTGTAGAATGTGTCTAAACGGCATAATTTTGGCTAAATTAAATGCATTTATAGTTTTCTGTTTTCAAGTAGTATACTGATTATTTATGAGATAGGCGTAGAATTTTGACAAATAAAAAAAAGATCAATTAGATTATGTGGAGAGAATGTTCTGTGGTCAAAATCATAGCAAGCCCCATTTTTCAATCATGCATGGGAAAAGTTTATTCCGTTTGTTAACACCCGAAATCCTCATTTTCAAATCTTACGATAATTGATGTTGTCTCCATATTATAATTGATTAATGGGAACAAAAATTTGGTCCTAAGAAGCAGACCAGAGCTCAGGTAAAAAGGCTCTTGTCTAATGCAAAGAAAAATTAAGCAATAAAAGAGTCTTTATTTTATTTTATTATGTTCCTTACGAAAATTAAAATATTACTTTTGACTTTTATAAAATTAAAAAAAATTATTTTATCTATTTATTTTTTAAAGGCTAACTCTTAACCTTCGTACAAAAATAAAAGAGACAAAATATGCATCTTTTTTTATTTTACATAAGGCTTATAAAATGTCAATAACGAAAAGCAGCAATAAATAAGTAAATTGTTAAATAATGAAATGTATAATATTTTGGAACTATAAAAGTTAAGTTACATTCAAGACTTTTTATTCTTAAAATTTATACTAAAATATAAGTTAATATTTGAAAATGTCCAAAACCTATTTAATATTTTATAATTTTACATATTTAATTATAGACCAATAAAATCCTTAATTTTACAATATTCTATCAATTTTTTATAATTAATGGAAATATTTCAAATCTGGCAGTAGTGATTACCACACCCACCTCAAATTCCCAAATTGGGCCACCATGTCTTTTGTTTGATATTGCTGGATACAACTCTATTGCCACTGTGGACGTTTGTACTCATACGTCTTGGTCACATACGTGACTCTTATTTTTGATGATTTTTATGAATGTTTGCTTAAGCTATCAGATTTACTTATCTTGGCAGCCTCCATAATTTAACACCTCACAGTTGATGGCACTTGGATTGCGCTTAGAAACCTAAAAAAGAAAAAAAAAGATTTGATGATTAATTTCCCAAATTCTTGAGCCTCTGTTTACTCCACAATATCTCTGTTCGCTCCATCTCCATCTCCATCTCCATGATCACACTTTCAATCTTTCTCACCATCTCCATTTTCATTTCCTCCACTTTCGCTAACCTCTCTCCCAATTGCATCCACCATCTTCTCTATTGCCTCTCTTTGTCTCTTCTTCTCCATCTCTTGGATTTCTCACACAAGCTCTATACCTTTTTTGAAGTTTCACTATTTTGTGACGGCACTGAATTGCGGTGAAAAAGATGGTGCGGTCAGAAGGGAGATTTGGGGCCTTTTATATTTAAAGTTAATTCGTTAATTAATTAATTGGGTTAATTATACTTAATTTTACATTAACAATAAATTATTTTAAAATATTATAAATTTTTGTCACTTTAATAATAAATTGGCAGGAAATTTACAACATTATATTCTTGTCATCATTTATATTCACGTAGAATTTAATATAAACATTCTTGAAACAATATGATTGTTAGATCTTGTTGTTTTGCCATTTTAGTTAGTTATCATTTATTAGCTACCTAATCATTCTTTAATTGTAATTAGGATAGTTAGTTACTCCAATTAATTTTGTATATAAACACTTTGTTTCTACATTTTAGAAATGAGAAGAATCATTCTACATGATATCAGAGCGTTTTTTTCCGCTTTTCTTCTTTGATTTTTCTCCATTCTTTTTGAGCTGTCAATCATGGCAGACCCATTACCTTCTAGTCCCTATTATATACATCCTAATGAAAATCCTTCCCTTATTCTTGTTGACCCACCTCTTTTAAGTTCCAATTATCATACTTGGTGCCGCGCGATGAAGATGGCTCTCCTTTCTAAAAACAGCTTAAGTTCGTTGATGGGTCCATCACTACTCCTCCAACTACAGATCCGATGTTTCCACACTGGGAACGCTGCAATAATCTGGTACTCTCTTGGCTACAACGCTCTATCTCTCCTTCGATCACTAGTTCAATTCTCTGGATAGATTATGCTTCTGATATCTGGATTGATTTACAATAACAGTTTTCGCAAGGGGACATTTATCGCATTTCAGATCTACATTATGAGATTAGTTCCTTTAGGCAGAATGATCAATCCGTTATAGATTATTTTACTGCTCTGAAAGTTTTATGGGATGAGTTATTGCAGTTTCGCCCTCTACCTGTTTGTTCATGTCCAAATCCTTGTTCATGTGGTGCTATGGTTCAAATCAAGAAGTATCGTGATCAGGATTATATCATTCGTTTTTTGAAAGGTCTTTCTTCTTCTTATGATGCTGTTAGATCTCAGATTATGTTAATGGATCCTCTACCTACTTTGAACAAAGTTTTCTCAATGGTAATTCAACATGAAAGATAGATCATCGAGGTCTCTTCTCCATTTTTTGTTGATAATTCTGTTAGACACAGCTCAGCTTCATCTTCTCGATCCTCTACTTCTTCTGGCTCCAACAATTCTACTGGTTCTGGTAATTCTTCGTCATCTATTGACACACGGTTTTGTACTTTTTGTCAAAGGCCGCGTCATACCGTTGAGACTTGCTATCGCAAGAATGGATTTCCAATTAGATACAAATCTTAAGGGTCATATTCTTGAGCTCACAATATTTTTGTTGAGGATCCGCATGACTCTTCTCCTATTGAATCAATTGAGGCTTCATCAGTTGTTAAATCTAACAACTCCACTGTTAATTTGACTCAAGAGTAATACAATCAACTTCTTCTCTTACTCAATCACAATAACCTCTCCACCACACCATCCACCTCCACTTCTCCACGTGTTACCAATCAAGTAATGTCCATTCCATCATCTTCATCCCTTACACTTCATCAAGAAGGTACCTCATCTACTTCTCTTTCTCTGTTTACACCTACATCATGGATTGTTGACACTGGTGCTACTGATCATATAACAAATTCTTTGCATGCTTTTGTTGTTTATAAACAAATTTCCCTTGTTACAGTCACGTTGCCTGATGGTAGTTAAGTACTTGCTTCACTTTTTGGTACAGTTTTCTTTAGTGCTAAATTTATCTCATTGATGTTCTTTACATTCCCTCTTTTGCCTTCAATTTACTCTCTGTCACACGTCTCACCTCTTGTTTGCCCTGTGTTCTTCATTTTCATCTTTCCATTTTCTCTATACAGGCTCTGCACACGAGGAAGATGATTGGTACAGCTAGAGTTTTTCATGGCTTATACCTACTGGATCTTCCACCCAAATCCTTTCCCATTTCTGCAGCTTTGTCTTCCACTTCCACTGCAATTCCTTGGCATCAGCGACTTGGTCATGTTTCTGATTCTCGTTTACATATTTTTAAAGCTTATATACCCTCTTTACCTTTATTAAACAATCAAGCCTGTGATGCTTGTCATTTAGCCAAACAACGAAGGTTACCTTTTCCTGTAAGCTACACTACAACTACTCATATTTTTGAACTTGATCATGTGGACATTTGGAGACCGAATTCTATCATCTCAATTCATGGCCATCATTATTTTTTAACAATTGTTGATGATTTTAGCCGATATACTTGGATCATCTTAATGAAACAAAAATCTGAAGCAAGACGACACGTTCAAAAAAATTTCTCCTTGGTTGATACACAATTTGAAACTTCAATCAAAACCTTAAGATCTGATAATGGGCCTGAATTTGCTATGCCAACTTTTTATGCCACCAAAGGCACTCTTCATCAAACTTCATGCGTTGAAACCCCTGAACAGAATGGGCTTGTGGAACGCAAGCACCAACATATTTTAAACATCTCTCGTGCCCTTCTTTTTCAAGCTTCCGTCCCTAAGTTTTTCTGGGGCTATGTGTTAGAGTAGTGCCCTAAAGGCAATCGCCTTTAGCGCGTTTTGTACAAAGTTGTGTACGTACTTTATGAATAAATAAAGAAAGATATATTTCATTAATTTAGTGTTCATTATTTATGAATTGATATTGATCTATAAGCAAATTAATGAAGTCCATGGTACATGACATAGCATGAAGGAAATTGTGATGTGATCATACTACTGAGATTCCTATCATGTGCAATTATGTCAGTATCTAAATTATCCCTAGTCGTAGGATTACTGAAACTGGACATCGGTAATCCAGAGAGACTAGCACATGTCAAGCTCCTTGATTTGATCAAGCAGTGGATCTCAGAAACTGTAAATATGAGATATTTAGGGTTGAGATGTGAATGCTTACTAGAGGTAGTAAGTACATTGGATGACCTGCGATGAGATCATCACATGGATGTCCTATTCTAATGTCAGTGATAATCTCATCATAGCAATGGTGCAAATATCCTTAGACTTGAGGTACTCAAGGATATCTTGGATACTGATTCTGTGCTTTGACTTTATTCCTTGTTGCCTTACACAGGTTGCTCATAGGGTGGTGATTGGGTACAGCTTGAGGTATTCGAAGGTAATTGAGTAGCCAATAAAGGATTCATCACTTCTGTGATAGCAGAAGATGATACCCATGGCCTCTTGTCAGGGTCATTACTTGAAAATCTCTAGCCGGAGTTCATATGTCATGAAGAGTGTCTTCAGTGACATATAAAGTAATGAGTCACAGGACAAGAACTGATATCACTTGGACTAGATTTGACGTAGTTAGTCTAGTAAGAGTTGACACTTTGCCCATACTCATAACCAAGTGGGGTATAGCATGGTGAAAGGACGAATTGCACAGTAATTATCTATGGAAAGGTTCGTGATATGGTTCGTGATGAACATAGGTTCATTCATCAAACCAATTACTTTTCGGTCAATTGGGGTCATGATGTGTTGCTAGATACCGCTCATGACTTGCTCAGATTAAGTGTTAATCTAAGTGGCCAACATAACCGGGAACCTAATGGGTCATACGCATAAGAGTGATTCGGAGAATTCGTAAAATAGTTTTGGACAGAGATCCAATATATGGAGAGCAATAGAACTAAATGGATCCCGATAAGATCGAGATATGTCCCGATGAGATCGCGACATCGACATTGCTGAAACAGATCTTCGGTGTTTTTTCCATACCGGGACCCGGTAGGACCGACCCTAGTGTGACTGGACCACTTCAGCATTTATATATATATATATATATCTTATTAATTAATTAAGTAATATATATATATATATATATATATATATATATATATATATATATATATATATTCAACGTGGAAGGAGGAGGAGAAGACTTATCTTTATTATATATTTATATATATATATATATATAAAGGCTAACGTGGAAAGCTTTCTCCCTTTAGCATTAAATGTCTTTTATTATGTTAAAGACAAATGGCAAATGAAGGCTTGGTGGGATGATGATCGTGAGTGAATAAAAGAGTTTGTAAAAGCTAGTTTAAAAACCTAAGGTTTGAAAGAAAGAGTTGATCTCTCACTCTTCATCATCTTCTCCAAGCTTCATCTTCTCCTTCTCCAAGCTTCTTCTCCTTAGCTCTCCAAGAATAAGGTAAGATCTAGCAGTCTTCACTTTATTCTAGCTATTTCCGGGTCAAAGGGTTTGCCCTGGTTAGTTTCTCCGACCTCTGCGTGGATACCGTTAGAGACGATCTCCTTTGGTCGTTATGGTTTGACTTTGTTATATAGACACATAGATCCTGGCTTTCGGGAAGGTCCCGAAATAAAAATTCTTGTTTTTTCGCACCGTGTATATGTGATGTACACACCGGGATTATCCTACACTATGCTGTTCTTCATGCAACCCATCTTATCAATCGTACCCCTATGCCTTTGCTCAACAATAAAACACCTTTTGAATTTCTTTATCACTCACCACCTGATTTTTCCCAGTTTCGTGTTTTTGGTTGTTTAGCTTATGTCACCACTCTTGCAACTCACCGTCACAAGTTTGACCCACGTGCCCGCAAGTGTGTTTTTCTTGGTTTTAAACCTAATGTCAAAGGCTATTTTTTGTTTGACACTATCACCAAAAACATTTTTGTTTCCAGAAACGTCTCCTTCCATGAAGACATTTATCCTTTCTCCACTCCCACTAAACCACCCGCTCCAATTCCTCACATCTTTGAACCCTCTGTTTTATATGATTCATCCGTTGATGTCCCCCTATCCGCTACTCAACCCTCTTCCTCTCACCCACAACCGCACCCATCCTCTGGTCCTGTTCGAGATCGTAGACCACCCTCCTACCTTCGTGACTACTACTGCTCTACTTCTGTCACCGATCATCTTCCAGGTACTTCTCCTCACTCTCTTTCTTCTGTTGTTTCATACCATCACTTGTCCCCTGCGCATTTGCGTTATTCTTTAGCTCTCTCCATCATCCCTGAACCTAAAACCTACAAACAAGCCATTAAACATAAACTTTGGCGTGAGGTTATGAAAGCTGAAATCCTTGCTCTTGAACAAAATAACACTTGGGTTGTTACTGATTTACCATCTGGTAAATCTCCAATTGGTTGTAAATGGGTTTTTCGGGTAAAACACAAAGCCGATGGTTTAATAGAGCGATACAAGGCTCGATTAGTTGCCAAAGGTTACACACAAACTGAGGGAATTGATTATTTTGATACATTTTCTCCTGTGTGTAAGATGACTACAGTTCGTTTGATTCTTGCCATGGCAACTTCTCAACGTTGGCACATCCAGCAGCTTGATGTTAATAATGTGTTTCTTCATGGTGACTTACATGAGGAAGTTTACATGCTCTTGCCGTCTGGTTTTGAACATGCCGATAAAGCAAAGGTTTGCAAGTTACAAAAATCTCTCTATGGTCTCAAGCAAGCAAGTCGGCAATGGTTTGCCAAACTTACAACAGCCCTTATTGCTCTTGATTACCGTCAATCTACCTCAGATCATTCTTTGTTTATCAAGAAGAATGGTGATTCCATCACCTCTCTGCTAATATACGTGGATGATGTGATTCTTGCTGGGAATGATCTCAATGAAATAACTTCCGTCAAAGCATCCTTGGATTCTGCTTTCAAAATCAAAGATCTGGGAACTCTAAAATTCTTTCTTGGCCTTGAAGTTGCAAGGAGTTCTATTGGTTTACATCTGTACCAGAAAAAGTACACCCTTGATCTTTTACATGATTATGGCTTCACTGATTTCAAACCAGTGAAAACTCCTATCACTGCCAAATCAAGTCTCAAGCTTCGAGAGGATGAGACTGAGTTGCTTCCTGATTCTACATTTTACTGACAACTTGTTGGCAGGTTATTGTATCTCACCTCCACTCGGCCGGATATAACCTTTGCGGTTCAACAACTTAGCCAGTTTCTTGATAAGCCTACTTTCACTCATTTACAAGCTGCACATAGGGTTCTCCGATACCTCAAAGAATGCCTCAGCCTCAGTTTGTTCTTCTCTGCCTCCTCCTCCATGACTCTACAAGCTTTTAGTGATAGTGATTGGGCCGGCTGTCCAGATACACGTTGCTCCATAACTGGTTTTTGTGTGTTCTATGGCCATTCTCTTATCAGCTGGAAAGCTAAAAAGCAAACCATAGTTTCTCGATCTTCATCGGAGGCAGAGTATAGAGCTCTAGCAACAACCATTTGTGAAGTCCAATGGTTACATTTTCTTCTTGTTGATCTTCATCACCCTCCGTCTTCCCCAACAACCGTGTTTTGTGACAATAATTTAGCTTTGCAACTCGTTGCCAATCCTATTTTTCATGAAAGAACAAAACACATCGAATTGGATTGCCATCTTGTTCGAGAAAAGGTCAAAACTGGAGTTGTGCATCTCATGCCTTGCTCTTCACGCCATCAGTTAGCTGATGTCTTCACCAAATCCTTGGCAGCAACACATTTCCATTCCAATATCGCCAAGCTGGGATTGCTCACTATCCACAATCCAGCTTGAGGGGGGCTGTTAGATCTCGTTGTTTTTGCCATTTTAGTTAGTTCTATTTAGTTATCATTTATTAGTTACCTGATCATTCTTTAATTGTAATTAGGATAGTTAGTTACTCCAACTAATTTTGTATATAAACACTTTGTTTCCACATTTTAGAAATAAGAAGAATCATTCTACAATGATTTAATTCGAAGACTTCACACTGTTAAAATTTACTTTACTATTAGAAGCAAATTTTAGGCAATTGTCGTGCTTTTTGACATTTCAAGATTGGTATTACAAGCTGTGGTGTTGTTGTATCCTGCATTTGCATTATTTTAAATACATTGCAGTTGGAATCAAACCTTATAATTCATATGAGTTATGAATTATAAATTTTGATATCTGCTTTAAGAAAAAATTACATAAATTTTTTAACTGAAACTAAATAAAATTTAACATTTTAGAATATTAAAATAATTTGAAATTTTGTTGAATTTAATTTTTAATTGATAATAGGATATGATCATCGATTGTTTAATAAAATCTTTGTGTTTAAGGGATTTTATTAATGCCATCTTAACTAGTTAGCACTGGTGGACTCTGTTATTAACACATGACCAATAATTAGGTCTAAATCTCTTTTTAAATCAATTTCACTTTAAAAATCCTGACATCTTCTCCCTAAACCAATGTATACAATGCCATTATAGGAAGCGAGGTGGAGAAAGTAGTGATGGTTCGACGATAAGATTTTTTTAAAAAGAGAAAGAATAATGCATGGTTTTGGAAATCCTAAAACCAGTATCAAGTTACAACAAGTAAAGAAGATCACAAGCTATTATAATTAATGAGCAATACAACTGAAAGCTAAGCAACCGAACAACGGCTAGAAGAGCAAGATACAGGAACAATGAATAACAGGTTAGGTGACTACCCAATTTGCTGCAATCCCGTAACTCATGGTTAGATGGATATTATGTGGAAGAATATCCGTCTAAACGATGGAATAATATTACATTATATTCTATTTCATTAATAACCGCCTAATCAAAAATAGCTTAAGTGCCACAATTTAAGGCCAGCCTAGAAGCTATTAAGTTCGATTGTGAGTAAATCTGACCTGTTCAGTCTAATATATGAAACGGGGCAATTACTTGCAAAGAAAGAGAGCTTACATAACTGAAGCAATTGGTTCTAGAAAGCTGAAGAGAAGCAACATGTGTGAAAGACAAGTAGATGAATGGTACTTGAGGGAATTGATTGCATAGCTTATACACATATGCTAGTTTGGTTGCCTTTTAATCTATCCATGGTCATCAAATTTTGCTTAACGACTATCTAAAGGATAAAGGAGACGTCAGAGAGAGCTCTTAGAGAACCAAACTAGCTTTCACTAAGACAATTTTTGGCCAGGGACAATTAAAATATATAAATATATTTTATTATAGATAATTTTGTGTATTATTAAATTATTTTAAATTTTTGCGTAACAGCAAAATTTATAATAAACTTTATTATTATTGTTGTTGTTGTGAAATTATGACTACTCCACGGTAGGTTTGTAGTTGGGAATATTGTCCCATATTATTGTAAATCACTACAAGAAAAATGTAGATTAGCGACGGAAACTTAGCAACGGAAAAATTTTCGGCGGCAATTAGCAACAAAAATATGCTTTCCGTCGCTAAAATTGAGTGATTTAGTGGCGCTACTAATATTCGTCACTAAATTTGGAGGAAATTTATCCCGACAAAATTTACAACGGACATTAGTAACGGAACAATTTCCGACGACAAATTTACCGTTAGAAATTAGCGACGAAAAGCATATTTCCGTCGCTACAATCAGTGGCGGATCTACAATGGGGGCAAGTGGAGGCACTTGCCCCCACTGCCCCCAATAAATTTCTTATAAAAAAATTATTATATTAAGTTTTGCCCCCATAAAAAAAATAAAATTTTATTTTAATTAAAATTTTGCCCCCATTAAAAATAAAATTTTATCCTTATTAAAATTTTGCCCTACTCAAAAAAATTTCTGGATGCGCCCCTGGCTACAATTGAGTAATTTAACGACGATACTAATACTAGTCGTTAAATTTGGGAGAAATTTGTCGTGGCAAAATTAGAAACGGAATTTAGCGACGGTATATGTTTCGTCGCTAAAAATGGAGGAAATTTTTGGCGAAATTTTTTTTTTGAATTTACCTACGGAAAATTTTGTAGGTAAATTCCGTTGATAAATGAATTTAGCAACGGAAATTTTCATTCCGTCGGTAAAAAGGTGGGAATTATTGGTGGTATACATTTTTTTTGAATTTACCTACATAAATTTCCGTCAGTAATTCCGTCGGTAAATTCTTTTTAAATATAAACTTACCCGACATCTCCCTCCAACTTCTATCTTCTTTTTCCTTTCTTCTTCTTCCTTCTTCATATATCTTCTCTTCGGTTTTCTTGGAGCCCATTTCTTTGTTGTGGACTCCTTTTCTGCTCGATGATGTTGTCTTCTCCAACTATTGTCATCGTGTCCTTTGGTAAAAGTATTTTTGCAACTACTGTCATGTATTTTTTCATATATTAGATGAAAGTTAATTTGGATATTTATTACTTTCGTTTATTTGTGTATTTTATTATTGAAAAACAACTTTAAAGTATAAATGTTAGTGATAGAAGGGACAAGACGTGATTTTAGTTGTGATGTTAAAATAAATTTTTGATGCATGTAAGGTGTTTGATGAAATGTTTGTTATTTGAAAATATGATTTCAGTTCTGTTTTAGTATTAATTTTAATATTTTAATTCTTTTATTTGAAATAATGAAGTTTTTTCATGGTGAACTGTAGAAACTAAACAGTATATAGTAAATTTTAAAAATAGTTTTCAAAGAAATTTACGTACGAAAAAAATTTCGTTGGTAAATATATTGAATTTTACCGATGGAAAAAATTTCGTCGCTAATTACAGACGGAATTACAAAATCCGTTGGTAATTTTCTGACATAACAAAATAACCGTCGGTAAATTTACCGACGAAATTTTTACCGTCGGTAAATCCGTCGGTAAATTTACCAACAGAAAATTTCCGTCGTTAAATTTAGTAACTGCCATATTTTTGACGTCTTTTTTCGTGAATAAATTTCATCGCTAAATAAGCTTACCGATGAAATATGTACAAATTCTGTCGATAAATTTTGTCGCTAAATTCTATTTTTCATGTAGTGAATCCGCCGAACACCACTTCTGTATCTATTAGAGGATCCTGATCCTAAATTTGTTGACAGATTCCGTGCTTATTATTATAATGTTTTGTAACTTTTGCTAATATTAATTTTTTTTTTTTAAGAAATAAAAACAGCGTCACCTCTTAATACTATCATGAGGGTAACCGCATACATAAAAGGTGGTCTTTGTGGAGTATGCGCGACCAAACCATTATAATAAGGAGGAGGAATCCGGCTGAGGAGGTCAATTATGAGGTGGGTCTCCTCCATAAGACCAAAGAGTGTCTTAAAAAAGGATAAGTTATTAAATAATTTACAAAATTTTAAAATATTAAAGTTTTTTTAATAATTAGTTTGAGTTTAATTTAATTTAAACTTCAGATTTAAAACGACTTTTTTTGCCGCAAACAGAAACGATCGTTTCCTTCTTGGGGCCTCCAATTCAAGGCCCGTAGAAAAATAGTCGCACGCTTCAGGAGGGAAATGTCGGAACTTGGTAGGGTTGGCATCCACACGAGTGAACCAGTGACATTGAACGTGATAAATCTACAAACACCCAGCAAAAGCAACCTGATGAGAAAGGTACTGTACTGTTTTTTGTATTTTTGTTTACATTTTGAGTTTTTATTTCCTTTTTTTTCTTTCTATCGAGTTTTTCAGCACTTCATTTGCCGTTTGGGTTGTTGAGGAATACGGGGGAGACGAGCTATTTGTTGAGCACATGCACTCATGCTTTGGTTTCTGTTTTTTGGGTTATAATGATTGGGAGCTGAGAGAGTTGGGTTAGTCTTTGTTGAGTTGGTGTCTTTTGTGGTTCCGAGCTTACAGTCAATATTGCTTGCTGTTGTCAGCTTCTGAAAAATCATATCCATTGCTGAAATTTCCAGTTTGGCTCTTAAAAACACGTTTCGACATTGATTTATTAGGCCTGTGGTGCAAGCGGGTTTTAGTTTGCTGATTTGTAAGGCTTAAAGTGTTAGCATAGGATGTCTATAACACTCAATAAGAAATTGCATGGAGAGAATGTTGTGAAGAAAAGAGTTAAATCGAGAGTAAGAAGTAAAAAAGATTCAGGTACTGATCAAGAAGGAAGTGAAAGTGAGGTTTCTGTGAAGGAGAAGTTTGAACTTGTTGCTTCTGGTAGGAAAAGAAAGAGAATCTACGCGGAGGAAGGTGTAAGTGAGACGAGAAAGCTTGCATCTAAGAAAAGGCATACTCAAGTGAAAAGTGGTTCTTTCAAAGGAAGAAAGAACAATGATCCTCCTCGCTCAATTTGGATTGCTACTAGGTCAGAGGATGGCTATAAGGAGACAGGAAGTCTGTCTCGCAAAGTTAAACATGCTGCAGGGAGTGGAGAACCCGTCAGTGGTAGCTCTAAATCAAAGAAAGCAAGTAGATTAGATTATGATGGAAATGGTTTATTAAAGAAACAAACTAAAAGCAAATCCAGCTTAAGTAAGAGCGTAGATGAAGATCAAAGTAAATATGTTGACACATCTTCTTCAAGCTCTGCCAAGAAATCTATTCGGAAAAAAAAAGGCATTGCTCATAGTAACTCAGAGGTTCCAGATGATCAGCCCAAGAAAAAAAAGCGTGTTATACGGTTAGATCCATATGATACCTCAAATAAGCGACTGGACGACGGAATTACTGGTAAGGGTAGGAATTAGATTGATAACTCTGGCGTATGATATGTGTTCTATATCTTCTCTATTGTATAATAGAGTATTCCATTCCAACTAATTGCTTCCAAATTATCTGATGTTGGCGTTATGACTTCAATATGTTACACAATGCAACAATTTTTCAGGGGATCAAATGTTTATGTTCATGCTATTAATTGTTCTTTGAATTAGTTTTATCTACATGCATCCTCTTTCTCACTTTATGTGAGAATCAAGGTGGATGTGATTTGAAGTTGTCTTATCAGATATGAGAATTAACTACTGTCTTTTAATAGTTTAGCAATTTAGTTGGAAAGATGGGTTGCATGTCAGTCAGTTTCTACTTTTCCTTATCTTGCTACTTTTGCTAGCATTACATTCTGATCTCTTTTCCACTAATCTTCCTATTGATTTCCAGAAAGTACAAAACAGAAGAAAAAAGAGGTGGAGGAAGATGGTAAATTTTCAAAAAATGCACAGTTCCGAGCGATACAGCCTAGTCCTTCCATCCTTTCCTTTGTGGAAGATAATGTATGCTTCATAAGCATTAATTATGTGTCCTTGCTATTAATTCTAGATTAGGTTGAAATTGTTTTAATCACATAATTTAACTTCCAGTTGTTAGGACGTAGGCGTTTGATTGAGCTGAAAAGGAAAGGCTACAATATTGAGTTATCTGCACCCCTAGATAATGTCCCTTTCTCAACAAGTCCTGAGAGAGAACGAATTGAAGAAAATGTAAGTGCATGTGTATCTTGAAACATCTTTTTTCCCCCCTTCTTCTGGGTTGAATAATTTCCATTTGTACCGATATTAGTGTGGCGAAGTTTTCCTTTCTCTAACTGTGAACTGCTGCTTCTTTAAGTGTTTAAATCAAATTAGCTTTGGTGATTTATCCTTTGACAGATTTTTAGGAACAAACTGGAATTTTTTGCTGCTGCAAAATTATCATCTTCCATCCCTGCTCCTGATATTCCAGAGATTGCATTTGCAGGTAAATATTTTGTTTTTAATTTATCTATGTGATCAAATTATACACATGCTTCATCCTTTCCTTAATTCCCATTCTTTTCATTTTTCTTACTGGAACTCTATAAGATATTTGTGGTTTTCTTAATGGTATAGTTGTTTTTTTTATGTGGGTAATAATTTTCTGTGTTACTTTAATTGGAATTGATGACTTCAAATAATTGCCAAAGTATAACCTTTTTGAAGTTTATGCTTAAAAGTCATATATTATCCATCCTCATTATTAAAACAGATTATTTGTTTTCATATTGTTGATTATCGAACCAATTAGAGCTTTGATAAACAGCATAGGGCACTAGACTTGTCTACGTGTTTCTTTGTGCATTCAGTGGTTGTCATTGGTTAGTAGAACGGAGGAGTTAGTTCCTGTATAATCAGAACATTTTAATTGTTGACCTGTGCACTTGTCCGTATTTTGAAAAATAAAACAACAAGACATCTACTGAATTAGATGGCTCTCATTAGGAAGGTCAAATGTGGGGAAGTCATCTTTACTTAATTCACTTACCAGACAATGGGGTGTCGCACGCACATCAGACAAACCTGGCTTGACTCAGGTGCTATAATTTTCTTGGGCATAATAATTTGAATCTATCATTGTAAGAAATTTATTTGATATGGTGAAGGTTCATCTACAGACAATTAATTTCTTCAAGCTGGGTCCAAAGCTCTACTTGGTTGATTTGCCTGGATATGGCTTTGCTTATGCAAAAGAAGAGGTGAAGGATGCTTGGGAGGAGCTTGTAAGTATATAAATGGAGGGCACATCTATTTCCTTATTGTATGAGCATAAAAGAACTTTTTTTGGGTTTTTGTGTAGGTATTAGGGACATATACCTTTCAGGTTGTCAGAGTCTCTGCTTCCTGGCAAAGGAAGGGTTGCTTGGTCCAAGCAGCCCATCTAAAAATGAAAAGAGAGAAGTTTTAATTAAAGAAGGAAATTAGACTACATGAGAAACTTGAATTGCTACAGGAGGCAATGTATAAAGTTGTCATTTTCGGTTAATTGCTTGGACTATTTTTTTTGGCTGCTTATATCTGTTTGTGGTTAGTAATTGCATGTACTAGTCCTTGTTAAATTAGCTTTACTTATTCCTGTAGTTTTTGATTCAACGACGTGGAGCTACTCCTTATAGTTGTTTCATCAGTTTAATCTTACTTTATCTGAATGGTGACATTTGATTCAAAATATCTCATGTTATTGAATAGGTCTGCTATTTAAAATAATTTGTAATGGAACACTTCAAGCTTATTTATTCTAATTCATACAAACTATTGGGATGCCAGGAGAACTTGGTAGCGAAGTTATAGTTTAGGGCTTTAAGTTTTAAAACCAGAAAATGACAGGCCATATTGTATTTAAAATACTTGCAAAGAATATGTCTACTCCTTGTTGCCATCTAATCTTTATATGTGCATCACAGTGCTAAATGTTTCGTATCCTAGTCCTATTATATGTGATCAGGTTTAAACTTGAATGTTTCTAATCTTTGTAGGTGATGGAGTATGTTTCAACAAGAGTTGGTCTTAAACGAGTTTGCCTTTTGATTGACACGAAATGGGGCATGAAGCCGAGAGATAATGAGCTAATTCATTTGATGGAAAGGTATGCAAATTGGAATTTGAGAATTGAAAGTTGGACTTTTCTTACATAGTTTGAAGGCTATTATGTTTTATACTTATTTACTACAATGATAAAATATCCAAGCACTTACGTACAGTGTGTTAGGTGGGTGGATGACTACCAGAGAAAAACAATTTCATCCATCTTACTGACTCATTAGCAAAAGCTTTCCGCTGTTTTTGTGGATCAGTCCATTTGTATTTAATTTTTACCTTGTGATTACATCTCTGTCTAGTTTCTTTGTTTCTTGCTTGCTTGCTTCTTGTTTTGATGGCAGAAAGTTCTCAATTAAGGTTATCTTAATCTATAGTAGGCAATGCTAGTTTCTTCATTCATTCATAAATATACTTGAGGTTACTGTCAAAAATTACTGGAAAGTACTGTTCAATAAAAAAAGAATTATTTTGAGTGTGGGGATGGAGTATTGTTACAGATTCTTACGTACTTGTCTAGTGCTTCTTTTAGCTGGTTGTTGTCAAATTACTGGAACTGCTAGTCTTGACTATTGATGCAGAATGTGAGCACATATTATATTTCTTATGTCCTTAAATATTACAACAGATCGCAGACTAAATATCAGATCGTGTTAACGAAGACGGACTTAGTATTCCCTATAGATGTTGCACGCCGTGCTATGCAGATTGAAGAGGTGAATTCTCACATTTCTAGATGTCATGTTCTCTCTGAAATTTCATGAATATCTTCTTTGAGAACATTTTTTTAAAAAACTAACTTTCCTTTTGCAGAGCCTCAAGGCAAACAAGTCTATGGTTCAGCCCGTGGTACGATGATAGATCAATCTGTTTTATTGAGCTAGTTAATTAGCTTTTATTATTATGATTGATGTAGTCTGGCAATATGATACTTTTATTCCAGATGATGGTGAGCTCAAAATCTGGAGCTGGCATCCGAAGTTTAAGGACAGTGCTCTCCAAGATTGCCCGGTTTGCAAAAATATGAGTTTACAGCAAGCAAATGAAGTAATCTTTTGTTTTTAACTGAGTGGTGAAGTGCATCTTTCCTATCCTCTATACTTGTAAATTTTTAAATACCTGATAGTGAATATAGTTATTGTTTTAATAGTTCCGAAATAACACAACTGATTTTTGTTTATTGATTTTACTTTTGCAGGTTATACCTTCATTTCGTAGTAGATGCTGTAGCTGTAGTCAACTCAACATAGATTTTATGGCAAAAATAGTCGTGAACGTTGTAGTTGCAAGTTGGAAATTCTTAGCAGCAAAAGAGAAAGAAAAAGAAAGAAAGAAGAATCTGGTATTGTGGTCACTGGATTTGATAGGCTGCCAATTACTTGGCACCACCCAAGTAAAGAAGATAGCAAACGTCACCATGTTTATTACCTCCTTTTTTTTTTTGAAGACCATTTGTGATTGTTTAATTTACAAGTTCTTAATTTTCGCTGGGAGAGTAGAATCCACTTGACCGACTAACCTTCTACTTCTGACGTCCGTGAGCTCTCTCTTAGTACTCCCTTTTGTGTTTTCAGTCAATGGTTTTCTGCTGTGCTGTAGCACTTAAAAGCTTACACTTACAATTGCCTTAGGTGATGAGGACAGGATTTTTTTGTCCAAATATTACAGTGTTTTATTTTGTCCCATAAATTTTAGCCATTTATTTATGCGGGATTTACGTTTATTTATGCTGGATTTACGTCAAACTTGTATAAATAAATGACTGAAATTTATAAGACAAAATAAGATTATAAAATTAGATAGAGGATCCGACTGATGAAGGGTATGTATACTTTCTTGATACTTTGCATAAAAGAAGTCATAAAAGTTATAATTTTTAAAATAAAATTTATAATTTAGCTTTGATCAATGAAATATTAATAATTACTCTCTTAAAATCCCAACCATGGTTATAAATTTGTTTGTGGAGATGAATACGGAGAGCAGGAAAAGGTAATAGAAGAGTAGTAAATAAAAGTACTAAGAAAACAAACGAGACCAGAACGATAATGTCATAATAGGGATGGCAATAGATAGGGTTCAGTCTGGGTTTTATTTTATCCATATCTATATCCATTTTTTATAATTCAACTTATATCCGTATCTATATCCATCGGTTTTTACAATTTACTACCTATATCTAAATCTATTGGGTTGTTCAAGTTTTTAGATATCCATCGAGTTGTGTAACACATAAAAATATAACTTCTAAATAGAAAACATAAAGAACAGATTTTTACGAACGCTTCAAATCAAAATTACTTTAATAATAATAAGTCAAGATTTTGATTTATATGTATTAAAAACTATAAAATTAGAATAATAAAAATCATAATGTCTAGTACAAAGATAACATATATTTTTCACAATTTAGAACTGGAATAAAGATTGAAATAACCAAAGCTTCAAATTTTCTTTACGAGAACTCCACAACATTCAAAACTTCATCTCCATATCATTTGCATTATTATCATCCTATAAGAAAATAAAATATGATAAAAAATGTGAGTACTGAAGAGTAAAGTGAAGATTTTAAAGTTGTTTTTTTTTTTTTTTCATAAAATATTAATATTTTATTATATTTAATCATATATATGCAAAAAAATAGAAAAAATATAGTTAATAAAAAACGGGTAAGATATGGACATCAATGGTTCGGATTATCACTAGACTCATATCCAAATCCATATCCACATCTATTTTTTAACACCCATTTAAAATTTATTTAAAATTTATTTTTTAATCTCCATATTCATTTTTTCGAATTGGATAGTGCGGATGTTAATCGGGTTGAAAACCCATTCGCATCCCTATGTCAGAAAGAATATGTTTAAAATCGCAATATTGCAAAAGAACAGGGACCGAAAAGGAATCGAAGATAATGTGAAACGTTGATAATAAGCAGCTCCAGGAACACATCCCCAACCCAACGGTCGAATTGCAACTGAGAAGTGAAAGACATGAGGAAGAGAAAATCCCAACCAGAAGGAATTGCAAATTGCAAGAAAGGGAAACCAAAGGAAACCCTAAATCGCAAAGAACGGGATGAAGAAGAAGAAGAAAAGGGGAAAGGATTCTACGCTTGCTATCTCTTGACGTCCCTCTGCCCTCGATTCAAAGGTCACACCTATATCGGGTTCGTTCAATAATATCTTCATTGTTTTTAGAAAAATAAAAAGATCTTTTACGTATGATTCATTTTGTTTCAAACTCACATTTAACTCTTTTTTTCCCAAATTGTGAAAGTTGTTGTGATTACATTTGGAGTGATGTTTTTGGCAGATTTACGGTGAACCCACGTCGTAGAATAAGGCAACACAATGGAGAAATAAGAAGCGGAGCATATAGGACCAAGAAAAGGCGTCCTTGGGAGATGGTTCTTTGCCTTTACGGCTTCCCTTCTCATGTTTCTGCTCTTCAGGTCTCTCACTCTTCTTCTTTATTCCCCTTTTTTGTATATGTTTACAATCTATTTTGTTCGGTCGGATTCTTTTTCTACTTATTTATATTAATTTATGCTTGGTTTACTTGGAATCATTCTTTCATTTTGTTTTTAATTTTGGTTTTTGATTGTGGATTAGAATCCTATTTTAGCCCTTTAAATAAAAGCTCTGATGGTTTGTTGCCAATTTTGTTGAACTTACAGTGAAGAACTTACTGTCACCAAACTGATTCCTAAAGATTACTCGTGGCTGTATGTGGCATTTTACGTTAGGGTTGTCTTACTTGATACAATGTCTGAAATCTGATTCCGTGTAACCTTTTCACTTTCCTAGGTTCTCTATAATTCAGCGTTTTCTAGGTAACTAATATTTCAGAAGTGTTTCGTTGTGTTCAAACTGCAGTTTGAATGGGCATGGCAGCACCCTGCTGAGTCACTGGCTGTCAGGCAAGCAGCTGCAACTTTCAAATCCTTCTCAGGAGTTGCTAATAAGATCAAACTTGCATACACAATGCTTAATCTCCCAGCTTGGATTAGGTATGATTTACTAGGTTATTTCCTTCTTTTTGTGTTGATTGAAAGGGGTCTGAATTATCAAATGATGCTTTTTTGTGATCAGCTTGAACATCACTGTAAATTACTTCTCAACAAAATACACTCAACACTCAGCAGGTTGCTCTGGCTTGCCAGAGCATATGAGTGTCCAAGTTTGCCCCATGGAAGAACTTCCTTGCTATACAGGAACAATTGATAGTTTTCTTGAAAGTCAATATTCTGAAGATGATTGTGGTGATGATGTAGAGTTCATGAAAGTTAGTGACACAAGTGCATCTGTGAATACAGCCATGTTGGGTCTCCAAGCCTATCCATATTATAATGGAAGCGATGACAGTTTTGTTGGGGGTGGGGATGGTGAAGGTGGCAATAAGGATGGAAGTTATAATGTTGCGAGTGACCCAAGTGGAACTGCAATAGAGACAACTGCTGTTTCAATTGCACGCACTTCTGCAGATACTGCACAGAGCATAGATGTGACTTGTGAACAATTTGGATGGTATAGGGAATGTGGCAACAAACAACAAAGTGATCTACTCGCTCCTGAAGTGGATTATGTACGCCCAGCAACTCCTGAGGTTGATGAAGAACAACCCTTTAGCTTCACTAATTCAACAGTGAGACCAACATTTTCAAGTTTTAGCAGTGAGACTGAAGGTAAGAATGCGTGGAAATTGGCTGAAAAAGGTATTCCGGAGTTCAATTTGCCAAGGGAAAAAGATCTCAAAAGCGAAACAGTTGCTGCTAAAGATCGAGGATCGTATTACAATTCCATTGCCCCTAGTGAAATTGAGATTATAGATTTGTTGTCCCCATCTCCTGAATGTAGAATTAGGTCAATCAACAAGAAGACATTAGTCTCAAATAGTTTACCTGAGATTATAGATTTGACATAGTCTTGCCAATTTGTCCAACAATTAGGTGTTGGAAATGGAGCATGGAACAAGATATACAATGGTGCTTCTCTTAAATGTTAGGATATTATGCTCGTTTGTTCCATAATGCCTATTATGGTGCTAAGCTGTTTCTTCTGTTTCAGTCTTTAGGCTTGTCAATTCTTGAAGCAATGGTGAAAATGTTTCCGTAAAGTGTTGGTGCTTGCTTTCCGACTTTTTGGTCAGTAACATTTGGTGTTTCTAAAGCCTCAGAATGAATTCATTATAGAAACATCATCTTTTCAACCTCTTAAAAGGCATGCAAAGCTCTATCGCGTATCCAGTGTTAGTGTCGACACCTTGAACAAAGTGGCTATAGATGATACAGACAGTTCCGTTAATCATCACTTGGGATGTTGTATCTTACAGATAACACACCTTGTCTTTTCCCGGATTATTTTAATGGCGTCAATGGTGTGACAGGATGTTCTCACGTTATCTTATTATAACGTTTAATAAAAGCAAAGACTCCTTTCAGTAGACAGCCAAGCATGCAAATATGTTTCCAATATTAGGGTCAGGGAGATTAAAACTTACTACCGAACCAACTCATTATTAGTTATTTAATCTTATTTTTATTGTTCATAATCTAATAAGAAATGGAAATAGTTCAATCTCCAGAAAATCTCTAGTTCTTAACATCTTTTAAGATATATAAAGTTCATGACAAAAGGATCCATCAATAGAGACAAGTAGATTGGTAGATACCTCATTTAAATAACCAATAAGTCTGTAATGCAAGGGTGCAAGCACTGTTCTTCTCATACCATGAGCGTTATAGAGATGTTGTAACCTGTAACATTAAAGAGAACCATATTCTTGCAAATGACATTTTCGCAATGATTTATATTCCATAAACGAGTCAATTAATGCCCAATAAACAAACAACATCATTCTTAGCTTAGGTCGTTTAGGGCAGAAAAGAGCTTACAGATGGATTATTGGAGCAGTTCAGCTAGTGAAGAAAATTGGAATCATTGGAAGCCACAGAATATTGGCAAACAGGCATCTGATAATCAAAGTGTTAAGATTTCCAAGAAAACTTATCTTCTATTTAATATACACAGATACATACACATATATATATATACAATTTACCAATAGGAAAATAGGTACTAATGTTAAGTACACTATATCTAGAAGTCTATAGCAGAAATCCTTATTTTGTTTTTAATAATTTTATCTCATAAGATTGATCTTATCTAAATCGTTATTCTTCAACACTCACCCTCAAGTTGAGGAGTAGATATCTTCTATTCTCACTCTCAGCTTGCATATAAGATCATGAAATCTTGAAGCTTTTAGCCCTTTGGTTATAACATTTGCTAGTTGATGATCATAAGGAACATAAGACATACACACAAACCCTTCTTCCGACTTTTCTTTGACGAAATGTCTGTCAATCTAGATATGCTTTGTCTTGTCATGTTGTATAGGATTATGTGCTATGTTAATTGCAGACTTCTTGTCATAATAGAACTTCATTGGACCTTCCCATTTGATTTTTAAATCATCAAGAATGATCTTCAGCCATAATAGTTCTCATAGTCCCTGTGCAATAGCCCTAAATTCGGATTCTGTTGATGATCGAGGCACTACCATTTTTTTCCTCTTCCCTATAAGTAGATTGCCTCCAAGAAGCATGCAGTAGCTTGTAGTTGATCTTCTGTCAATTGGAGATCCTGCATGGTCTGCATTCATGTAGATTTTTAAGGATAGTGTATGGCCCCTTTTAAACAATATTCCCTTGCCTGGACTGCCTTTCAAGTAATGTAGGACTCAGTGGACAGCTTGAAGATGAGATTCTCTTGGGTCGTGCATAAATTGACTAATTACACTCACCGAATATGCTATATCTGGTCGAGTATGTGCTAAATATATTAGCTTGCCCACTAGTCACTGATACATGTTCTTGTTCAGTACCAGTTCTTCCTTTACTACTCCAAATTTGTAATTTGACTCAATGGGAGTAGACATCGGTTTGCACCCAATTTTTCTAGTTTTCATTAATAAATCTGCAACATATTTTTGTTGAGAGACGAATATCCCTTGCTTTGAGTACACCACTTCAATACCGAAGAAACACTTTAGTTTTCCTAGTTCTTTTTATATCAAATTCCTTTAATAGTTTCTGCTTCAATTCCAACTTCTTTTTTTCATCATTTCCTGTCATTATAATGTCATCTACGTATACCAAAATAATAGTCACCTCTCATGTTTTTTAGTGTTTCATGAAAAGAGCATGATTCCTTTGACTCTGCTTATATCTTGATTCTTTCATTCTTTTATCAAACCTACCAAACCGGGTTCTTGAAGATTGTTTTAGTCCTTTTGGTTTGTTGAGAGCCTTTCGCAATTTACATACCTTGTTACCTATATCTTCTGTAAATCTGGGTAGAACATTCACGTATATTTCTTTATGAGATTTCTAAGAAGAAAGGCATTCTTAACATCATACTAAAGAAGCTGCCAGTCAAAATGAGTTGCCAAGGACAACAAGATCCTTATTGTATTCATCTTCGCAATTGGGGCAAAATTCTCCTTATAATCCACTCCATAGGTTTGCATATATCTTTTAGCTACCAACCTAGCTTTGTATCTCTCTAAGGAGCCGTTGGCTTTGTATTTTAGTGTGTAGAACCACTTATAGTCAACAATATTCTTCCCTCTTTATTTTCCAACAAGCTCCTAAGTATGATTCTTCTCCAAAGCATTCATTTATTCTCTCATAGCATCTCTCCATTCCTTTTTTGATAAGACCTAAAAAACAATGTTAGGAATAACAATTGTATTTAAACTCACCATAAACTTTTTATGGGTGGGTAAGAGGTGTTTAAAGGAGATATAATGAGAAAGTGGATAGAGTGATCGATGAGTGCATTCTTTAGTTCCTTTTCTAACAGCAATAGGAAGGTCTAAATCATCTCTTAGATTAGTGGAATGTTTAACTATTTGAATATTTGAGCATGGTTGAGGACTCACAGTGATCTCATTTCTAGGACTAAGATTTGATTCTTGAACTTACTTTAGTGTTGGAATGTCTTGAGTTTGCTTAGGTGGAATGTCTTGAGTTTGTTTTAGTGTTGCATGTCTTTTCTCCTTGAGTATACTTGAGGAGAACTTGGAAACTTGTGGGGTGTTTTGGCTAGGATGGGAGGTAACTCAGGAGGTTCTGTGTCTGGACCTGGCTCCGGTTTTATAATGCTGATAGAATTTGGTTGGGTTGGTTAAGTGTACAAGAGTTGGATTATTATTGAGGTCTAAGGTATTTATTGGTTCGAAGGAACTACAAGGATGGTCTTTCATTATGCTATTCTCCCCCTAAAGATAGGACTTTGAGAAGAAGAATTTGCACTTTGAGAAAATAACATCAACTAAGATATATGACCTTTTCGTAGACGGATTGTCACACTTATATCCCTTTTAAGTTAATGAGTATCCTAGAAACATACACTTAATGGCTCTAGGATCAAGCTTCCCCCAGTTTTGGCTATGGACATGAATAAAAGTAGTGCACCCAAACACCCTAGGAGTGAGTCCATTGGAAGTTCTAAAATGAGGGTAAAAAGAGTTTAAGAGCTTGACATGACTTTTATTGTCTAGAACATTTGAGGGTAGTTCATTCATCATATAGGTGGCATTAAGAACTACTTCACCCTAATAAGATTTAGGGGCATTTCTTTGAAAAAGTAAGGCTTGAGTGGTATTAAATAGATGTCCATTTTTTCTTTCGACCACTCTATTTTGTTGAGGTTTATTAATACAGGATGAGTCATGAATAATACCATGTCATTGGAAGTAAGGAGATAAGACTTGGTTACAATAGTCTCTAGCATTGTCTATTCTAAAACTCTTTATCTTTACCCCGAATCGGTTTTGAATCATTGAATGAAAAATTAAAATAACAGTTCCTAAATCAGATTTTTGTTTAAGGAGAAATAGCCATGTAACCCGAGTATAATTATCAATCAAAGAGACAAACCAACGACCTCCAGAAATATTGGGTATAGTGGATGGACCCCATATGTCACTACGAATCACATGAAAAGGATGAGAAGCTATTTTATTATTAATAGGAAAGGATACACAAGCATGTTTTGCCAATTCACAAATTTCACAATTAAAGTCAGAGATATTTAATCCTTGAAGCAAGTAGGGAAACATGGTTTTTAGAACTCCAAATAATGGATGACCTATATGGAGATGATGCAACCAAATAGAATCTTTATTCAAAGAACTAAGGAAGGATGAAGGTGTATTTATCTTAGCTTTTTGATATAGTTCAAGGTGATAGAGACCATTTCATTCCTTAGCAAGTCCAATCCTTTTCCTCTTGTCCTTATCCTAAAAAACACAACAAGAAGGAGAAAAAATGGCAACACAATTAAGGTCATTAGTAAGCTTTTGGATAGAGATTAGATTGACTGATAATTTTGGTACATATAAGGCATTTTTTAGATTGAGTGTAGGGCTCAATTTTATGTCTCCATAACCACCAATAGTGGCTAATTCTCCATTGGTAACTATGATTTTCCTATTACTTGGACTAGGGTTGTATGCGTGGAAAAACTGTGATATAGGGGTCATATAGTTTGTGATGTCAGAGTCTATAATCCAAGGGCTATTGTAATACTTAATTTTTGAGGTGTCCAAATACAAAGAGAATGTAGGTTTACCTGAGATAGTAAAGGAACATGTACCTTTCGGTTGTTCAAAGGAATTCAACAAACCTCTTAATTTCTCAATCTCTTCATTACTAAGACTCCTTGTTGCTGGATTTTCATCATCTTCCTTTTGTTCAGCCGAATGTGCCCATGGTCATGGTTGACCTCCTCGATTTCCCCATTCAAGACTTGGTGGCTTCCCATTCAATTTCCAGCAAGTCTCTTTTATGTGTCTCGGTTTTTTTGCAGTAAGTGCACCATATATTATCCTTATTTTCCTTCCATAAGTTGCCCTTTCCAAATTGCTTAGGTTGGGCTTGATCACTCCTTTCTTTGTCTTGTTTATCTGCCTTTATCACCATTGCTGACACATCCATCTTCTGGGGCTCAAGCATCATGTTTCTTTTGCTCTCCTATGCTCTAATAAGGGAAATGAGCTATCCTAGTCAAGGTATGGACTGGCTTCCAGGAATTTGAACCTTGACTTGGTCAAATTTAGGGTTTAATCCAGCTAAGAAATTATAAATACGCTCTTTTTCTATGAAAATTTTCATAAAAAAGACATCTTTAGAACTTTTTATGTCAATGACCTGATAATGGTGAAGTTCTTGCCACATAGTTTGCAGAGTGTTAGCATATTCTGTAACTGATTTGTATTCTTGCTTAGTGGCATGGACTTTGATCCTAATTTCATAGATTGAGCAGTGTTGTATGCTTTTGATTACATACGTTGAACAAAGTTCTAAATCTCTTTCACAGTAGTTAAAAGCATGCACGTATCACCGATTGAAGGTTTCATAGAGTCCCACAACCATGACATGATCATGGAGTCCTTTTCTTCCCATGTTTCGGTTGTTGAATTCCCTATTGCAAGTCCTGATTTTAGCAAGTGATCAAGCTGCCCTTTCCCTTTGAGATAGGTGCGAACAAGGAGGGATCGCATGAGGTAATTCTTGCCATTAACTCTGTTGGAGACATGAACATTTTGTAATTCCCTAATTTTTTGGATAGAGACAGATTCATCTGAGATGGAAATGGTGGTTTAAGAAGTTTCAGAATTTGCCATGCTGAAATAAGAGAAAAATTGGGTAAAATAATAGTTATGGAGATTGAGAAATCTGACAAGAATGAGCAGCAATAAAGGCTTACTAAAGCAACAATGAAGGCTGTATCAAGAAAAAATACAATAATTCTAGAAGAAACAACTTTACTGATAATTACTTGTTTGGTTAGAAGAGTTCTCCGAATATTCCGATCAAAGATTAGTGCTTTGTTTCAATATTTTGATTTTGAAATATGAATCAAGAAAAGAGAGAAAAAAGAGGATAAGCTCATTCCAGTAAAAAAGGCTCATATACCATATTAAGATTTTAAGGAAAACTTATCTTCTGTTTAATATACATGAATACACATATATACAACTTACTAGCAAGAAAATAGGTACCAATCTTAACTAAACTATAGCTAAAAGTCTATAGCAGAAATCTCTTGATTATAGGGATTTTTGTTTCTAATAATCTTATCCCATGAGATTGTTAGTATCTAAATCTCTATTCTTCAACACAAAGTAATCATTTATATTTTGGTCATTCCAATCAAAAGAAAGAATCTTCTCCTTCCAATCTAAAAGATGCAAAATAAAGTTTATCTTCTTTCAAAGGACTTATAGGTCAGGTGTCATGAAAATTTATTATCGTTCAAACTGATGTTTTGAAATCTGGACTGAACCGGTTAGTCAGACCAAAGAACCGATGACTTGGAGCATGAAACGATCCGATTTAGCCCTTATTTTTGTGAGTGATTAGCTTTATTTTTGTGAGTGATTGACCCATTTATTTTGGGGTCGGATTGGTAAAAATCGCTAAATCGGTGAAAGAAAGGACTGACCGGTCCATTTAAAATGCCTTGATTTTGATGATTTCAATTTGAATGAATATTATGATTAGTGATTTTTTTTCTTCTTATTTTTTAATAAAATATGACTAGTGAGCTTTATTATCTTATTTTGCGTTATGTCGGTAAACTTAAAAAAAACTTGTATATTTTAAAGTTTGAAGATTTAAGTTAAGTTTACAATTATATAAACAATTAAATAGAATGTTTAAAAATTATCTTATATATATAATATAAAAAATAAAAAATAAAATATTTATTAATCACTGGTTCGATCACGGTTAATTTTCGATTGAACCATTGATCCTTAAATCAGTTACTTCTTCAATTCAATCACTGATTCGATTTTTAAAATATTGATTCGAACCGCAATTAGTAAATATTCAAAACCATTATGACATGATGTATTATATTGGGTGACAAAAACATGAAACGACCTAATGTCCGAAGATAACTAACAAGTGTCTCGGCCAGGCATTCGTCACGTGACATTACAACAAATGTAAGACATGTACATAATATTCCCACGGGACCAATTGAATAACAGATACCACATACCGGGCAGGCAGGCAGGCATCATCGGTATAACTCACCAGAACTACCCACCGCCTTACCTTTTTACTGTGGGAGAGCTTTCTCGGAGTGAACAGCATTTGATAAGCCATCTCATCTCACCTTAAAGTTTCTCCCGAGCACATGTTACGCCCAGGCCCCAGTTGCTACTTGACTTGAGTCTAGAAAGTGTGGACTCTTTATCTGATTGAAAATTCCAAAAAAATTTCTGGGGATGTAATCGGCAAGGTCCAAAAGCGGAAAATTAAGCCATATCTTCATGAACAGATTTTTTTTTTAACTTGCAGAAAGCAGAGCTTTCAAAACAATATGAAACGTTTTGGTGGATATACAACAGTATTGAACTTTAGATAGAGAAGTACATACAAACTGTCAGAAATTGACTTTAGAATAAAAGAGAACTAATCACTAATCTGCCAGCATATACCAAATACGACAAAGTTCATTGAGGTTGGGAAATTAAACTCATATACAAGAGAACAAAGTAAAAAATGTAACTGTGCAGTTTATCAAATTGTACAAACGTATGATATGTCACGAGAAGATTGTGCAGGCAGCCTTCACTGTTGTAGATGCTGCTGTTGTAATACATATTCCAGTTGCTGCCTCTCTTGTGTTTCTTTTGGCTGTTCTTGTTCACCCTGCCAAACCCATACAATATCTTGTAAAGCGGGCCTTATATCCTCTTTCAGTATCTTCTGATATTCCAATGTATCCCCTTCAGATTTTTTAAGCTCCACCAGATGAAGAGCTGGGGTTACTTCAAAGATCTCTGCATCTATGGACAAAGGCCCTTTTCTACCTTCTTTAAGTCCTTCCATTCTCAACAAACCTGCTTCCTTCTTTATCACCTTCAGGCTTAGCTGCTTACCTAATTCCTCAAGTTTAGAGATGATGACTGAGGCAGATTGTCTGGAAGTAAATTTTGTTTCTCTCATTTCGGAGTTGTCCTCAAATAATCCAGAAAGATCAAACCCAGCAGAAATTGAAATGATATCAAAAGCATTTAAGCTAGGAGGTTTCATTTGTTCCTGTTTAGGCTCACTGGCCACACTACAACTTTGAGAAGGACCAGAACCATTCCTGTCATGGTTAGCTGCATCATCAGCTTCAATTTCAGGTTTACTCTGGTTAAGATTTAATCCTTTTCTAAACCAGTAACTTCCCCTAATCTTCTCCATGGAAATCCTAGTGTTTGGGTTTGGATCTAGTATCTTGCACAGAAGCCTACGGACATCTGTTGGAAACCAATTAGGGCATTTATACTCAGCTCTGCCAATTTTTCTGTACAGCTCCATCAAATTTGAATCATGAAATGGGAGATAACCTGCCAGTAATACATATAAAACCACCCCACAAGACCAAATATCAGCCTTAGCTCCATCATAGCCTTTCCTGTTAACGACTTCAGGAGCAACATAGGCAGGTGTTCCACAAGTTGTATGAAGTAGTCCATCTTGGTGCTTGGATTCAGCAAAGGCACTTAGACCAAAGTCAGTTATCTTTAAATTCTCATTCTCATCCAACAATAGGTTTTCAGGTTTTATGTCTCGATGGTAAACACCCCTGCAGTGGCAGAAATCAACTGCATTGATCAATTGTTGAAAATATTTCCTTGCAATATCCTCCTTCAACCTTCCTTTTGCAACCTTATCGAAAAGCTCACCACCTTTGGCATATTCCATAACAAAGAAAATCTTACTTTTAGTGGCCATGACCTCATAGAGAAGCACAATGTTAGGATGTCTAACCATTCTCATGACAGATATTTCTCTTTTGATCTGATCCACAAGCCTGGCCCTGAAAACTTTCTCTTTGTCGATCACTTTAATTGCCACACTCAGGTTTGTTCTGATACTCCTCGCATAATAAACTTTTGCAAATGTGCCTTGCCCAATCAATCTCCCTACTTCATACCTTTGTGTCAACACCCTTGGTTTAGTTTCCATCCAGGCTACAGATAACAATACACTAATACAAGAGCACTCCCCAGCCAACACAAACTAACTCCAAAACAACAAGAGATGGATGTCCAAGCAACTCAACCGTCTTCACAAAGATCATGCATCAAGACAAGAGAAAATACACAACTAGTGCAGTCACAGTGCTTTTGGGTGCTAAATGCAGATGAATCTACAAATTCAGTACCATTAAGGATGAAAAAAAGCATCTCTGGAGATGCTACGACCTCATTGACTTCAGAGACAGGGTTCAGAACAATAAGGCACATCATGCAGCATTCCCTGAGCCTTTCGTAGCCAAGTTCAACATCAAGAATGCTGAAAATCAGCGGTAGACTGATCACTAAGTGAACTTCAGTAAACCAAAAAGTTTTATAGCCTGGAAGAAAAAAGAAGAAATAATCAAATACAAAAGGAATGAGCTCAAATGCGCTTAGACTATTTTAAAGACTCTATTTCTTAGCTATCAGGCATCTATCTGTGACTACCTCCTCATCCATCAATATTAGAATCCTGAAGGTGCATGGAGTTGGGGTATATATTGGAGTTTTCCTATGTATATATAAAAAAAAAAACTCAAATATCTTTGGAAGTACAACAAAACTGTAATAGTTTGCTTGCAAAACTTAGAATGTTAATACTAAGATAAAAAACTCTGAGATCAAAAAAGATTAAAACCAAACGAAATTATATTAAAAAAAAGAAATGAGTGAACTTTAATTACTACAAGATTATACAATCTTTACTTCTATAAACAAGAAAACTGACATCTAATTGTGAGAGAGCTAATCAAGATGAAACATTTGATTGGTGATTTCGAACCCTTTCCATATAAAAACTACCAGTTCAATACCAAAATATCTCATGTCAGCTCACAAGTACATAAAGGCAACAGATTTTCGAAATTGTATTAAAATTAAGTTGGAAGAACACGAATCACAATGAAACAAATCAACAATCAAGTGAAAGGGCAAGAACGTTAACAGTTCGAACAAGAAAAAGAAGTCGGAAACTAAACACAGCTAAAAGAATTTTTTTTAAAAAAAAAAACAACGGTGACATATTCAACACCGTTGGTGAAAATCGAAAAGACAGAGCAGCCGCAAAAGGATATTACCTTAGAAAAAGTTGAAACGATAGGGATCGAAAACGAAGAGGATGGAGAAAGAAAGAAACCTTCCTTCTTTAGAAATTTGTATGGATTCTCTGCGAAATATGAAGCAGGTGGCAACACAGAGGAGAGAAAGAAACAAAGAAGTGTTTAGTTCAGCTCAACAAAGCTTTGTAAGAGAAAATCTGGGGTTATTATAAAATGGAGCCTTAAGAAATAAGCGAATAGTCGTGAGCGATATGAACGTTGAATCTTCCGAATCACATCAATCAAGACGGCCGATTGATCGGACGGTTCAGGGCCAGGGGTGTATTCTGGTTGACTGGCGGTTCAATAGACAATAGTTAGGCTTAAGTTAGGGAATTAAAAGTGCAAACGTCAAATAGAAACAAAAGGAGTTTGCTTGCGGAAGTCTAATCCAGGTTTAGGTCGGCCAAACTTATCTTTATTGTAAATTCACTCTCTTGAAGAAGATGGTAGTTCGAGGGAGAGGTTTTTACTTTTTTAAAAATTGAGAATAGACTCATTTCGTCTAAAAAGATTTATTATCATAAAATAGTTCTAATATATTTAATTCATATGCCCCCATCCTTTTTAATCAAGCAAAAGTCACTTTATTTTACCTTTAGTTTTAGAAGCATCTTAGTTGTTACTCATCTACAAACAATTTCTCTCTTTTTTTTCGATTGCTTTGTCTTTTGGAAATGGATTTCAACATGAAAGTGTGGAAGCTCTCTTTTTTTTCGATTGCTTTGTCTTTTGGAAATGGATTTCAACATGAAAGTGTGGAAGCTCTAATAGATATGAAAGTTATTTATTGCATTTAAAAATTTTTCAAATATTTTGGAGTAATTAGGTAGATAGAGTAAGATTACAACTCGATGAAGATCGGAAGAAATATAACACAAAAAATATTATGGTGAGTCCTAGGTCCTCCTCGTTGACCGGTTAACCACCGAGCCGGACAGCTAGGCACGAACGCTCGTGTTGGAGGCTCCCGCTTCACCGTTCTGGAGACCGTTGGTGCTCTGTCAGAGGCGCCGTCCACGCTCAAGATTCCGTCCCATCCATTTGTCTTCAGCGGCGGTGGGACTTGCGAGGAGCCAACGAGGGTGGTTAGGCCTGAACTAAATGGGACCTCATTTGGTCCCATTTTAACTAACGAGCCACCTCCCCAATCTGGTCCCTCTTCCCCTAAGGGACCATCCCATGTGGCTCCTCATCCCAAACCAGGCGGTCCATCCGGTCCGGCCAGTGTGGACCGGGACACTGGCCGAGGGCCGAACCAGTTGACCCCTCCTCCGATCTGAATTCAACCTTCTAATTTGGACAACCATTTGGTCATTGTGCTCCAGTCGCATACTGAAATGGTTTGCGACCAGAGCATGTTGGTTGGTTCGTCGTCGGGGGTGCCCGCGACCTCTCCTCTCATGGAGGGCTTGCGGATCGGTGCTGGGGCGGGGTTGAGGCGAAGGCGGGCCTACACCCCATTCTTCGCCCGGTGGTGTGCCTTGGCGGCTCCTGCTACCGGTGATTTACGATCGAACGAGATGTGGCCATGGACCAAGCCCAACTAGACGTTGACGTCCATGATGCTCCGGAGGGTGGCCCCAGGGCCGCCTCCACTTAGTTTTCTCCTCTGTCCGTTTTATTATGTCTATTATCCTTTGGAATTGTCAAGGCGCGGGCGGATCGCGGTTTCAGACCGTCCTGCGTAATTATCTACGCATGTATAAGCCGAGTCTTTTGGTGCTGATGGAACCCCGGATTAGTGGTGAGCGTGCCCTTCGTGTCATTCAGTCTCTCGGCTTCGATTTTTCATTTCGAGTCGAGGCGACTAGATTTTCGGGTGGTATCTGGCTACTTTGGATGGCAGATCTTGAGGTTTCGGTCGTTTTGGCTCACTGTCAACTCCTTCATACTACCATTACCTCGCGACAGGGTTCCTTTGATTTCACTGCGGTTTATGCCAGTCCGCAACCGCTCAATCAAAACCAGCTTTGGCCTCTTTTAACTTGGCTTGGGCAGCGTTGCTCCAGGCCTTGGTTGGTGGGAGGAGACTTTAAAGCTAAACTGGAGAGCACGGATCGGCGTGGCGGGGCCTGCTCCAGCCGCATCGTGAATCATCGGTTCAGGGATTGGGTGCATCAGTGCGGTCTTCACGATCTTGGCTATGTGGGCTCGAAATTTTCGTGGCGGCGTGGGACGGTGTAGGCTAGGTTGGATCGCGTCCTCGGGTCCACTCTTTGGCTCCAATCCTTTCCCCACTCTATCAACCACCATCTCCCCTTCCTGGGTTCGGACCATCAGCCACTTTTGTTCTATGTAGGATCGCTTTCCGCCAGGCCTTCCCGAGCCCCGTATTTTCGTTTTCAAAACGCCTGGGTCATTCATTCGTCGTTTTCTGGGTTGGTGGAGCAACATTGGCTTCCTGGTGCGGAGACTATGAGCCAATCGTTGCTTCGGTTTTCTCATCACCTTCACCATTGGCATACTCATTTTTTCAGAAATATTATGCATCGTAAACATCGCCTGATGGCTCGGTTACGGGGCATTCAGCGTGCTATGTCCGCCAACCCCACTGACTCCCTTCTTGACCTGGAAGAACATTTGGGCCGTGATCTTATGCAGGTGCTGAGTGAGGAGGAGTTGTTGTGGCACCAGAAAGCCAGATGTCAATGGATTTCGAGGGGGGATCGTAATACGAAGTTCTACCATTCCGTTACCCTCTCCAAGCGCAAGAAATTGCGGATTACTCACCTCACGGATTCCGATGGTACACGGATTACGGACCCCGACCAGTTGAGCCAGCTAGTCCATTCTTACTATGCTTAGTTTTATACGGAGGACGTCGGGGTTTCTAACTCGCTCCCTATTTATGGCGAGGCCCCTACCCTCTCGGCCGCGCAGGTACGCGACCTGGAGTTACCTATTACGACCCCCGAAATCAAGAGTGCTATTTTTGCAATCACCTCAAACAAAGCTGCCGGGGTCGATGGGTTTAATGCGCTCTTTTTCCAGTCGCAATGGTCGACGGTGGGCCCTGAGGTGGTGGCGTTTATCCAAAAAATCTTCAGCCAGGAATATTAGGAACCGAACCTGAATCACACTCTACTAGTTCTCATTCCTAAAATCCCGGTTCCCCAGCAGGTTGCTCAATTTTGGCCTATTAGCCTTTGCATCGTCCTCTACAAGGCCATCGCTAAAGTTTTAGTTAATAGGTTAAAACCGTTTATGGCTCAGCTCGTCGCGGATAATCAGAGTAGTTTCATTCCTGGGCGGCGGATTACTGATAATATTATCATTGCCCAAGAAGTGATTCACTCTATGCGGACCAAGACTGGTCGGAAAGGTTTTTTAGCAGTCAAGGTCGACCTTGAAAAAGCTTATGATTGGCTTCGCTAGTCTTTTATCCAGGACACTCTTGAGGCTATTGGGATTCCTGCGCACCTAGTCCGAGTCATCATGCGCTGTGTCACGACGGTGTCGTTTCGAGTGGCTTGGTAGGGTAATTACTCCGATGCATTTAGCCCATCCCGGGGGGTTCGCCAGGGCGACCCGCTTTCCCCGTATCTGTTTGTTTTGTGCATGAAACGCCTCGGCCATCTCATCTTGCAGGAGGTGGCAGCGGGCAGCTAGAGGCCCGTCCGCCTCGGTCGATCGGGGCCTCCCCTTTCCCAGCTCTTCTTTGCTGACGACTTGGTTCTCTTTGCTGAAGCTGCAGACTCCCAGGCCCAGGTTATCGGTCGCTCCTTACAGACTTTCTGCTTAGCCTCTGGGCAAAATATTAGCCTGGAGAAGACCCAAATCTTTTTCTCGAAGAATGTGCCTCCAGCCACAGCCCGCCGTCTCAGTAGCAGTCTTCGCCTGAGTAGAACGGATAACTTGGGCCGGTATCTCGAGGTCCCTTTGTTTCACGAGCGAGTCTCCAGACGGACCTTCCAACGTATTCTCGATACGACCCGAACCAAGCTTACCGGCTGGAGTGCGCAGACTTTATCCCTGGCCGGTCGTGTGACTTTAGCTCAGTCGGTTATATCTGCTCTCCCCATCTTCATGATGTAGACAGTCCGACTCCCTCGTCAACTCTGTGACGGTCTTGAACAGCTTATGCGTGATTTTATCTGGGGCACGAATGGTTTGCAGCGTCGAACCCATCTTGTGAACTGGGACACGGTCTGCCAGCCTAAGTCGGCCGGGGGTTTGGGCATCAAACGTCTTCGCCCCACCAATGACGCATTACTCGCCAAATTGGGTTGGGCGTTGATGAACTACCCTCATGCTCTGTGGGTTAGGGTGCTTTGTGGGAAGTACCGTCTGGATACGCAACATTTGCCCCCCACTATCGCGCGGTCCCGGGCTTCTGTGGTATGGCGGGGACTGTCTGCCGTCTGGTCGCTTGTGAGGCAAGGCAGTCGGTGGGTCCTGGGAAATGGCCGCCGCATTTTCTTCTGGCTCGATAACTGGGTCGGTGGGTGGGGACCCCTGGTCCACTTGACTGCAGCAAGCGTCCCAGTCAATCTCTTACATGCCACAATGGTCGACTTCGTGGATCGGCAAGGTACCTGGCTATGGCAAAGGTTCCAGCAGTATCTTCCGTCGGCAGTCTGCTTCGACCTTGCCTCCCTCCGCCCTACGTTTGATGAGGGCGTGGACAATCTTCTTCTTTGGGGACACACCTCACACGGACAGTTTACGGTTGCGTCGGCGTACGAGTTACAGGAGCATCCCGGGATCGCCTCGCAACCCAATATATGGAAGGTTGTTTGGAAATGGGCTGGTCCTCAGCGGATTCGGTCCTTTTTGTGGCTGCTGGCGCACGGTAAACTTCTGACGAATCGTCAACGTGTGCTTCGGCACCTCACCACGGATAGTCGTTGCCTTTCCTGTGGGCAGGACGAGACCACGTTCCACGTGGTGCGTGACTGTCCTCGGGTTCGCTCCTTCTGGGCCCAGTTCCCACGGGATGCGCTGGGGCCCAGATTCTTCTGTCAGAGCGAGGGGCTGTGGATCATCTCTAACCTTACCTCTATGCGGCCTTGCCAACAGATTGCTTGGCCTGTTATCTTTGGGGTGGCTTGTAGGTACTTATAGACCTGGCGGAACAAAAGCCTGTTTGAGCAGGGTTTCCGCTGGCAGGAGGCGGGTCGTCGTCTGGTTATGGAGTATGTTGAGTGGATTTCCAGAGCTCAGCTCATGAAATCACGTATTTTCCCAGATTCCACTATGCCTGTGGGGATTTCGATGGGCTGGACGCCGCCTATGGAGGGATGGGTGAAGCTGAATACGGATGGGGCAGTCTCCTCGGGGGCAGTTCAGGCCTCTACTGGAGGGCTAATTCGAGATTGATGTGGGAACTGGTGTAGGGGTTTCCAGCAGCGGTTCGGTCTCTGTTCCCCCCGCACAGCAGAACTCCGTGGGGTCCATTCCGGGCTCCTGTTAGCCTGGGAACGGGGTTTTCGCCGGCTTATTATTGAAGTCGATTCGCTGGAAGTTATTAACATACTTTCTTCTTCTCAACAGGTTCTAACTAAGGATATTTTGTTGGTTGTAGGTATTCACGGGCTGTTACAGTGAGATTAGGAGGTGGTGTTGCGACATGTCGGTCGCGAGGGGAATCAGTGCGCTGACAGACTGGCGACTTGTGCCATTTTCTTAGAACCGGGCCTACACCTTCTTCAGGAGCCTTCGGTAGCCATCCAGGAGCTTCTACACTACGATGTGGGTGGGGCTTTGTACCCCCGCCATATGTGATCTTATTTGTACCTTTCCTTTGTAATTAAAAAAAAATTATGGTGAGTAAAAACAAAGTTACAATAAAAAATACTCTCTAACTATAAGTTACGAAATAATAGTTATAATTTAGAATCTATAAGATTATTATCCTCATAAACTCTACTCCTGGATGCGTGAATTGATTTTTTATATATAAAATAATAAGATAAATGAGTATTTATAGATGAATCAAACTAATTATAACTATATATTTCAATTTATTATAATTAACACATATTTTAATATTTACTTTTCATCACAAATTATTTATATTTATTTAAATATTTACTGAATCATATCTAGAATTTTCTTATATCACATTGTCATTGTTATGTTGCTTATATTTCAATCAAGCCGCCTAAGGATCTACACCAAACATATTACTATTGACTATTTTTGTCATAAAATCTTTTTTTTATATGAAAATTTTGCATATCCACAATTCTTTCCTCCACTTTCTTACGAACAAGGTGAAAGTGAACTTGCATTTGCTTAGTTTTGAATAAAATGTTGGATTCCTTGCTAGAGATAAGCACTACAATAGTCGCAAAAATAATGAAACTTTGTATTGTTTGTGTGTAAGTTCTTTCAACACTAATTTCAACTATACATCTTCCTTACTAGTTTTTGTAGCTACTACATATTCCGCTTTTGTTATTCATGTATCCATAACTAATTATAGCATTGAAACCTAACTAACAACTTTGCCAATAAGTATGGCATATAAAGTGTAGTAATTTTATTTTTATTAAGATCATTTACACAATTAGAGTTATCATATCCTTTGACAATAAAGTTTAATTCTCCATATAGTAATGCAACATCAGAGGCCTCTTAATGTATCTTAAGATCCTCTTTATATTATTCAAATTCTCTCTACTATGATTCATTAAGTAGTTACTAATAGCTCCCATTGTATGTGCAAAGTCTAACTTGTAAAAATCATAGTGAATATTAAACTCTCTATTGGAGACATTTTCACCCTCTTATCTCTATTATTAGGACTCATTCTTAGGGATAATTTGAAATTAACATAAAGAGGGGTGGATATAGACTTATAATTTCATATGTTGAAAATTTACAAAACCTTCTTTAGGTAATTTTTTTTAAGAAAGTCAAATATTCCCATTATTTTTATTCTAGTGAATTTAGTAACTTGGCTCGTTGCAGACATATTACAATGGAAGAATTAAAAGAGCTTTGAGGGAGATCAAAAGCGGAAAAGTAGTAGGGCTTGATGAGATACCTATTGAGTTGTGGAAGATCCTAGATGAAGAGGGTTTTACTTAACTAGTCAAGTTCTTTAATCTGACCCTTAAGACTACCAAAATTTTGACTGAGTGGAGACTAAGTTTGCTAATTCCTCTATACAAGAACAAAGGGGACATTCAAAGTTGTAACAAGTACTATAAATGTATCAAAATACTTAGTCATATCATGAAGTTGTAAGAGAAGGTAAATGAGAAGAGAGTGAGAAAGGAGGCTCCTATCTCGGAGAACTAATTTAGCTTCATACTAGGAAGGTCAATGACAAAAGTGTTACATCTTTTAAGAAGATTAATATAATATTATAGGGAAAGATAAAATAATCTACACTTGATTTTTATTGATTTAGAGAAGGCATATAATTGGGTATCTGGGAAATCTTATAGTGGTGTTTAGAGGCTAAGGGAGTTCCTTTATTTTGTATATGAGTTATTAGAGATATGTATGAAGGGGTAAAAACTAGAGTAAGGAAAGTAGGAGGAGATATAGAAAATTTGTCTATCGATATTGGGCTACAACAAGACTCCTCATTGATTCCTTTTTTATTTGTAGTAGTGATGGATGAGCTCACCAAAAATATCTAATGAGATGTGCCTTGGTGTATGTTGTTTGTTGAAGTTATTGTCTTAGTTGACGGGACAAAAGAGGATGTCAATATCAAGCTAGAACGTTGAAGGGATACGTTAGATTCAAGGGATTTTAAATTAAGTAGAACTAAGATTGAGTGCTTACAATTTGAGTGCTAATTTAGTGACTTTTTACATGATCTGTTCAATGATCTTTTGAAATGTCAAAATCAAGCAATTCTTGAACATCTTTCTATTATGCTGCTTTAAGAAAAGTTCAAAATTCCTTTTACACTTGTATATCAATATCTAAACTTCTTTATGAAGTGTTTGAGTTTTTCTTCCCTTTTTAATTTATTTTTTTTCAAAAGTTACATCCATGTTGGCAATAATCTTGTGGGAAATGAGATCCTACAAATGATAACCCTTAAATCTGTCACTATAGCCTAAAGATAAATATACCATATAGTATGGATCCAGTTTTGTGATTTCATTGTTATTGTACATCAAAAACACAAGACTTCCAAATGAATAAAAGTTTATAGTAACCTACTAGCTTTTCACTCCATATTTATCGATGTCTTCAATTTAATTATTGTAACATCCCGTTACTGATGTGAAGGGCATATTGGTAATTCAGATTGGGTTAGAATTGTGTGCATTCATATTTTAAATTGCACATGTATTTTTGCCTCTATAAGTATAGACAAATGATCATCGTGGCACTAGCATATGCAGGTACATACATGTATGACATATTCCTGGCATAATTGTGTGAATTAGAAATTCTGTGATTTTTGTATAGAATGTGCTTGGAATATTAAATTGGAGTGAAAAATTGAATTCTAGAGGTTTGAAAAATGGAATTGGAGTGTATGATTAGTTGTTTCATATTTTTGAGGATTTTTAGGAATTTTTCTGAAATTTTTAGAATAACATGTCCGGACCGAAAAAATTGACCAAATGACTGATAAATTAGATTCCAGTTCCGAAATTGATTGGCAATTGGCACGGAAAAATTAGAGTTATGATTTTAGGATTTATTGTATAGAACCATTGAAATTTGGGAGAGATTTGAATGAGAATTGGAGTTTAGACCCTAAGAATTGGATAATTGGACAAGTGGCAAGTGACCTAAGTCACTTGCCAAACATGCCCTAAGTTCTTTGATTTATAAACCTTTGCCTTTTGAAATTTTGCTTCCCACGATACTCTCTTGCTTTTGAATAAAATTTCTCTCCTTGTTGATTTTCTCTTCTCCTTCTTCGTGATCTCCTCCTTGCTCACCTTCTTCTTGATTCTTCTTGCTAAAATTGCTTCCTTCTCCACCTTTAATCTATTCCCTAAGCTTGGTGTTGGAGAAGTTGATCATGGGTGTGGGAGTTGGTGAAACCGTGGGTGTTGTTTGAATTAGGGTTGGAGTGATTTTGAAGATTTGGAGATTTCTTCAAGTAAGTTCTCTTTCCTTCTTGCTTTAGATAGTTTGATTTATGGATTAATTGGTATATATTGAGGATTGATTAGAGTATTTGATGATTGAGAAACGTTTAGGTTTCGGATGATATGATATTTTTAAGTTTATTTTGTTTTGATTTGGGTAATTGAGAGATGATGGTTATTTGATGAAATTGAGGTTAGGGATGAGTTGTGGGAGGTGTAATAAATTGTTTTGGAGTGTTTCAAAGGAAGTTAGAAGGATTTATAGTTGACAGAAGGAGAAATTCTGGGTTTCGGGCGTGTTTCTGGGGTTGCACGTCGCGACGTGTGATGAACACGCCGTGGCGAGCAGATTAGCTCTCGCACGCCGCGACGAGCGTTAGCAATTTACGCCGCGATGTGCGCGAGGCGTACGCCGCGACGAGCGATCTTACGCCGCGGCGAGCACGCCACATCTCCGAAAATGATTTTTAAGTTTTGGGTTTGAGGTTTTAGTCCGATTAAATTGGTTCTTGATTTATGGCAATTTAGAGACTAAGGACTACGGATTTATTGGAATGGAAGTCATGAATCGATTTTGAAAAGATTTGGGTTTAGTGTCGGGAATGTCATAAATATGTAGTGTACGCAATTAAATCGTTTCATATGCATTATTGGCTACTGTAAATTGAGCAATTAGTAATTTTTATTTATTCTGATTGTTTAGAGGCACAAGTGGAGCGTCGATCCTCCGACGTGGCTGAAACTTCCCGGCATCAGCTCGGAAGTTTAGAGGTGAGTAACCTAGTTGGTTCCTCGATCTTTGTGTGTTTAAATTATGTGCTTATGTCATGCGGAAGAAATGGAAGGTTTACGTGTTTGATTGTGATTGGTTTTGGACCATAGGTGTCCGAAGTATTGGAAACTTGTTATTGAAGTGTGTACGTGTATAATTAGATGTGAATTGGGCATGTGTTATTTAGCAATTGGAACATATGCATTTCATGCATAAAAGTATGATCAGATAAGGACAATTGTGATCGAAGCAGCCAACATATTTCAGAGCTTTAAGCTCAACGCACAGGGCTTCGTGCCTAACGTATTTCAGAGCCACTAGCTCACCGTATCAGGGCATTCAGGCCCAATGTATTCAGAGCCACAGGCTCACCGCAATGTGCTCGTCACTGGGACAGTTCAGGCGCACGGTCATAACAACGAAATAAAATGGAAAGTGTCACATGTGCATCGCATATACAAATGATTGAATGTGAACTGTGTGAAAGACGAAATGCCTTATATTGTGAAACGATAATGCATGTGATGATTCTGAATATGTTATTGTGTGATATATATGCATGAGTTGGGTGAACCATCGATGATGGTTTCTCGCTGAGTTCGCAAACTCAACCAACATTGCAATATTTTTTTTCAGGACAGAGATAGTAGACTCCTAGCTCCAGAGATAGACTTTTCCTGCCGTGTGGATCTGGTTGGCACGAGAAGTTATGGCACACAGATCGGTCAGCTGTGATCGATTTTGAGGATGACCTAGTTTAGAATTTTGTCTCAGTTTTCCCTTTTGGATTAATGTAGTTAGACTTTGGAAAACTGATAGACTTGTACATTTATGGTTTTTAAGAAATGAAATGAGAAAGAAAGTTTGGTTTCAAAATTTAGTGATTTTGATATTACGGTTTTATTATATTGATGCCATGTGGACTATAGTAATGATCGTTCGTAACGCACCCTCATCGTGGGTTATGTATCGGAACGACCTATGGGCGTCCCGGTGCGTACCCCACGGTAAGGGGGCGCTACAATTATAGTTGATTAAATCTGATTCACCATAAATCATATGATATTGACTATTTCAATCCAAAAAGGCCTTATCTAAGTTTGTAACTCTCAACATTGCTCTTGTTTTTTTCTAATAGAGTTTTGTTCATTTACTCTATCATTCCATTTTATTGAGGAGTATATTTAATAGTGAACTATTTTGATATGTTCTTATTTAAAGAATAAATCAAATTTATTGCCAATATATTATCCTATATTTTTCATCCTTTATCACTTGACCTTATTACCAAATCAAGTTCAACGTGTACTTTGAAAACTTTGAAGAATGAGAACATATATGCTTTCCTTTTGATATGTTACATCTAATACCTCCTCAAATAATCATTAATAAAAGAGAAAAAAATCCTTTTTTTCTAAGGATTAAACTAATGGTTGCCATACATCGGAGGAAAATAACTAAAAAAACATTGCTTCTTGAATTTGATGTATTAAATTTTACATAGTATTGTTTGCTTGTAATATAATGCTTACAAAAAGATAATGATACCTCTGTGAGCCTAAGGAGTAACTTTTTTTTCCCCAGTAAGCATATCCATTCCTTGTTTATGTTGGACCCCACCCCCCACCCGTAGGTGTTTGCAGGTTATACTGCGGCGAGTGTTCTTGAGGTTATACATGACATCAACCTTAATCAGTATTGTCCTCTTTGGTCATGGGTGAGCCACGGCTCGAACCCATGACCTCAAGGTTTTATAGCTTCACATGCTCGCCTCTTACCATTTGGCTAGCCGGCTCGATGGTGAGGCGTCCCACATAAAGTGGAATAAAACCTTGAGGTCATGGGTTCGAGCCGTGGCTCACCCATGACCAAAGAGAACAATACTGATTAAGAAAGATAGATGTCATGTATAACCCCAAAACACTCTTCAAAGATAACTCTAAACACCTACTGACAAAGGGTAATCCAACAATTAGATATATGTCTAAGATTTTTATACCATAACGTTGGAAATCTTTCACTTAGATTGCTTGAAGTGACTAATACTTATGCTTCTAACAGTGTCTCTCCTTTTAATTTATATAAGTTTTCATTTTTCTTTCCTCCATTATTAAGTATAAAGGTGCCTTGAATTATCTTTAAAATCCTCTTGACAATTTCTATTTTGCATTTAATATCATCTAGCTTTCCTAAAGACAATAAAATCTTCTTAAAGCTCGATTTATACTTCTTAAAGAGTATGAGTTATGCAATTATACATTTTTAGTTTGATAGTACTTATGCTAACAATCTTTAAAGGATAATTGTCACAATTATACACAAATCCTTTTGAGATGGGTTTATAATGATGGAACCATTCTCTTATAAAGATAATATGAAAAGGAATTCCAGAGTCTGAGAGCCATACAATAAGTAGTGACTCCCTGCTTTTAATTGTTGTTGTTGCTTCACAATATAGAGCATTATTATCATCTAAAGTACTTACAAAATTTCCCTGAGGATTGGAATGTTTCTAATTTAAATTTCAACAATCTTTTTTCAAGTGACCTTTATTACCATAATTGTAGCATTTAAAAAAAAGAGAAAATGGAATTAATTAATGAAATAAGAGGACAAAGTACAAGAAGGAAAACAAGGAGTGACCCCTAACAAAAAACACAACAGAAACAAGAATGAAGAACGCTATTGATCAGTTTCCATATCCAGAACCGTAGACCTAACGCAAAGAGGAAAACTAGTCAAGCAACACGTTAAAGGCGTAAAGCTGAGTAGATAGACGAGCTACATATGAAGTGGAGGCGTTTTGCCACGACAATTTCGCGAATGGTAGACAGAATCAAAGAGATGAGGCATTCCTTTGGAGAAGTGATGTGCTGGAAACGACGGGAATTCCGTTCTCGCCAAATTGTATAAATGCAAACATTCAAGGCCACAGTAAAAAGTGGGCTGCTAGCAGCGCGATGAACAACTAAAGAAGTAGTAATCTCAACTAAATTCAATCCTGGGTCGGTCCAAGAACATATAGTAGAGACATGTTCCCATATAGCTTTGGTAAAGGGGCATTCGAAGAAGAGATGGGAACATGTCTTCGGCTGTTGAGAATACACTGGACATTGTTGGTCAAGCGGAACATATGGAAGGCGGTCAGCGGTGGATAGTTTATGCTGATGCCTAGAGCTTCCTCTTTATTCCCTCTTAAAACCCGAATGCGAGCCTTCATTAATGGTTCCTCTTGGAATCTTCCTCGAAGCTTATGCCATCTTCAACCAACCTATTCCCCTTCTCCACAACACCTCTTAAGGGTCCACTACTAGACCAATTATCGTACCATAAAGAAGCCAACCGGCCATCTTTAATAATACAAGAGGTGTCGCCCTGAACTTCATCCCGTAACTTCAAGAGTTGGTTGTGAAAGAAAGAGTGTGAGGCTTTCGATTTAATAGCCCAGATGCTGTGCCCTCTAAGAAAGTAAACATGCAACCATTTAAGCCACAACGAATTCTTGTCCTCCAAAATCCACCAGAAGCGCTTGAGCAGCAAAGAACGGTTAGCAATCCGAATGGAAAGAATATTCAGCCCTCCTTCGAGTTTGGCATAACAAAGATCAGACCATTTCACCTTAACCGCTCCTGGAGTACCATCGGAATGGCCCCATAAAAATTTCCGAAGAAGCCGTTCAATCTTATTAATAATTCCTTGAGCTAAAAAGATGTGGGAGGACCAATACATATGTAAGGAGTTAAGAAAGGATTTAATAAGCAGAAGCTTACCTGCATATGAGAGCGACTTATTCACCCAAGATGTAACTCTTTTCTGAATTCTGGCTAAGAGAGGTTGACACTCTGCATTAGTGAGCCGCTTGGTAGAGATTGGGAGACCAAGATATAAAAGTGGAGGGGTGTGTGGCTGCATACATTCTGTATAATTGTAGCATTTGAAATCTTCTTACTTTTGTTATTTTGATCTACCATGATTTTTCTCCCACTTAAACTATGTTCCACTGATATTTCTCTTGTCACTGTCAAAACTTCAACTTATTATGAAGTAGACTACCTGTCTTCTTTATTCTTGCTCCAACTTTCTTTCTCCAAAATCATAGCAGCAACATCATCGAAGACTAGGTAGTTTATATGTTGGGCCCCGAATCGCATTAAGCATGTTTAATGTATTTTTGTGGTTAAATTTGAATTTTCCTTTTAGTTGGCATAAATTGAGGTTTATATTGTTTAGAGGGATGAAAGTTAAATGAGGGATTAGTTTAAATCAGAATTGAATAGTTGTTAGAAGTTGAAAGGAACAAAATGGTTTAGGGGCAATTTAGGTATTTCATTATTGGTATTTAAGACTAAGGCAAGGAAGGAAGGTTATATGGGTCCATTTAAGTTTCATTTAAATCAAAGAAGAGGAAAAAAAACAAGAGGAATACATGGTGGTTTCGTTCATGTAGGGAAGAGGAGCAAATGTTTTAATGAAGGGACCAAAACTACGTAGTTTTGGTGGATGAAGCTTAGGTTTTATTTTAAAAGGCATGAGTTAAGGCTTTAGGGAGATGATTCACGAATTTTCTAGAAAAAGGGAGAGTGAGAGTCGTATGGAAGAAGAAGAAGAAGAAGAAGAAGAAGAAAGAGTTAAGTCCTAGGGTTTTTCTTGCTTAGAGAAGAGTGGTAGAGTGGTTAAGAAGGAGTAGAGAAAGAAAGGTTTAAGAGTTTTCAACAAAGCCAAGGGAGATAGGAATTTTCGTGGGTCTCCTTTCAAGGTAAGAAAAATGTAGATTTCTTTGGATTTATGAGTAGATTTTGATGTTTAAAGCTTGGGTAAGGTTTGGGTTAAGTTAGATAGGTTTAATTCCATATTTTTCTATCCTAGGTTTGTTTAATTTTGGGATATCTCTTGGTAATTGGGTTATTACTTGCTTGATGAAGGTGAAGAGAGGTTAGTAGAACAAGAAGCAAGATCAAGTGATCAAATTCAAGGTTAAAGGATTAAGGTGAGTAATTTCTTAATAATTGAGTTAATGAACTTGTTAAATTTGTATAATAAATGCTATTGAATACTTTAAAATGATTTATTAATGTTGCTTGTATTTTCTTGAAATGGTTTAAATGAATATGAAATATGAAAATGTGTATATAATTGTTGAACAAGTGAAAAATAGATTTGAATAAGTGATTTTAGGCAATTATGTGAAGATGAATGTTGTAAGACTCATTGAGGATTAATGTGTATGAAATGCGTGAATAATGTGAATTTCATGTTTTCTATGGGTTAGGGTGGTCCTTTATGTGATAGGTGCACCTATATAGGCTTCTCCCTTTGCCCATGAAGTGGTATGGAGTTCCTCACGGACTCCTCGTGTGTTCACTGGCTACACATAACCGTTTACTGGAAATGTGTAGTACGTCTGTTGGACCCACCCAAGCCAATTTATGTGTGGCTACATTATATGTTGTTTATGTTATTCTTGTATGATATAATGTCTTGTAATTGCCTTTGATCCTTAGATTTGATATAAATGAAGAATTGGCTTATGTTAAAGATGATTTAGTTCAATTGTTTGAGAATAAATTGATAAAGGATTTTGGCATGTTTATTCTTAGTTATTAAGTTTTTATCCACGGAGCCGTCGAGCTCACCCCCCCATTTTCCCCTCCACAGGTCACGAGCGAAAAACCGAGACACCGCATCGGGAATGAGGCATTACTCCGATGCAAGTTTTGTTTTTGAAATCATGTTTTAGAAACCAAGGCTTTAGATAGCATTTTGGGACTAAGGATGTATTTTGTATTTTGTTCCTTGAAACTATGATATAATTAGGCTAAAATGCCCTCTAAAGCTTTGTAATAGCTTTGAACTTCATGTAAATGCAAGCTTGTTGACTTTTAATTGTATTTGATGTAATTTACACATGTTTCATACACATGCATCATTGTATAACTATACTTGACAAAAGAAGGATTGAGTTTGCATGTTTTGCATTTGGAATGGAATGGATGTTTAGGAGTGTGGATTGTTGCCTTGAATTAAGTATGGAGATACTCTTGTGGTTGAGTTATGATATATGAGGTTGGATGTTAAGTTTTGTGCAGGTGGAGGTACTAGGAATGAAGATTGGTTAGTTAAAGTTTTAGGAGAGGTGTTGTCAAAATTGTTGTAAAATTGGACCAGAACTTCTATTTAGTTTTAGGTCCTCTTAAGGTTTGAATTGGATCAAAGAGTCTTCATGAAGATTGTAGTAGAAGTTTAAAGCTTTCTAAGGGTATATAATTTGTCTCATTTGGACTTGGGGTTAAGAAGTTATGAGGTTAGAAACACATTCAGTCACTGTTCAATTAGCTAAGTTCTTGTTTCATTGGACCTTTTATGGGTAGTGCCTTTGAGTGGCTTTTACCCTACTTAATGATGAAGTTAACATTTTATCCTTCATGAATGTTGTAGAACATCTTGTTATCTTTCGATTGGGATATAATATGTAATTTTAGAATTGGGAGTAAGTTATGAGAATTGGAAGATAACAACTAAGGTCCATTTTGGTTGTTCATGTAGCTTATTAGTTTATGATAACTTTGATGAAAAATGATTGAAATCCATGATTTGATGAATCAATGGAGCTAGAGATTTTGAAGTTGACAAATTAAACTTGAAGTTTAAGATGTTATGAAGTGTTTAGGTTTTGGAATGAGTATATTTGGAAGTGTATAAATGGTTATGAAGTTAGGTTGAAGTTTGAGATGCATTGGATGAAGATTTGAAGTTTTGGGATTTTGTGTGTCCGTTAAACGGACAGCCTCGGGTGTAAAAACACCCCTTCCCTTGCCCGTGTCCGTTAAACGGACTTGCATGTCCGTTTAACGGACATTTGCGAGCCATTTGGTACCATTTCACCCGTACCTGTCTGTTAAACGGACATGGCTGTCCGTTTAAAAGACAGCTACGGGAAAGATGGTGCATTTTCAAATTTTTAGAGGCCGATTCTCGTTTTGTGGTCTTCATGAAAGTTGTAGATCTAGATGTCTACTTTCTAATGGTATAAAAACGAAAGAAATAAGATTTATATATCAAAAGTTATGGTGATCACGCCAAAAGATGTTCAAACTGATTTAGGTCATGAACATACTTGATTCTTTTGGGCATAAATTCCTCATCCGACCTCCAATTGAGGCGAGGCTTGAACCATTAGATTCCTAAGATATATATATTTCTCTTAACAAAAATTGGTATCATTTGGAGTCAAATTGAAAAATTTTACATTAAAACAAGTGAGAGGTCGGTTTGGAGATCGTTTTTGGAGTATGAGATCTTTTAGGTTGTTAAAGCATAACTTGAGTTTTACAACTCCATTTGAGGTGATTCTTGTTGCAAAACGAACTTCAGGCTTAGGGCTACAATTTATATGAAGAAGTCAACTTTTGATTTTGAGATTTGCATAGTGTGCGCTCGCCACGAATGTGAAGGTACAGCTTAGGACCCGGCAAGGTTATAAGCACAAGGTTTATGATTATGCAGTTGTAATGTCGAAACAAGTCTATTATTGTGATGAGGAATCCCTCTCTCGTGGGATGCGTGTCCGGGCGTCACGTAGGACGTGGGACCCGTGATCCACCTGGATGGGGTTCCAACATTATAAGAAGATTATTGGTTAAATTAATGATGATTTAATTATACAAATCAAGTACATTTTGAAAAAGAAGTTTGACACATTTATGTGACTCTATTATATAAACCAATGATGGGAGCAGAAAGAATAAAGTAGCCAAATTATGAATATGCTCAATTATAAAGTGGATTCTAATATTTAAATAGTATAAAGTTTTATCTTAAAGAAATTTTTATTCTAAAGTGACTTGATCTCTTATAGTTTTGTGAGATAATCTCATATCTCTTTTGTGTTTTCTTCTTCTTTAGGCTAAATAAAACTTCATAAGCTAAAGCTAGATGAAGATTTGCAATATCATTCACGTCCATTTGATTTCATTTGACGTTAGGATAAAAGAAAAAATCATCCATACAGTTTAAGATATCTTAAAATACCCCTCTAAACCTTAGAATTTTTGAAAAAATCCTTATATTTTAAAATTTTCTAAAAAAGAATCTCGTCTTTACTTTTGATAAAAATGTAATAAAACTTCGCATGTGGCAAATTTGGTCTACATGGAGCAATTATTTTTAATTGACATGGACCCTATTACTAATCCAAGACCTATCTTTCCCTAAGCTAACCTAATTAATTCTCAAATCTAGTTAACCTAATTTCTTCAAATATTTCATTGTTTTGCTTTCAAATGTCTTCACATTATACAAGTAGAAGAAAAGGGGTGTGAAAAAGACAATCAATAGAAGAGAGGCATAAAAAAGACAAGTAGTGGAAAAGGGGCATAAAAATATGTGAGATAGAAGTGAGTAAACGCAAGAAGCAACCATAACCAAAGTGAAACAAATCGTAGAGAAAGTGCCATAACCAAACCTCTTCATCATCATCTTCATCTGTCGGGAATGAAAGGAATGTAAGATTTAAGTTATGCCAACTTGCTTACATCTGGATATAGTATGTACACAACATTTCTTAAGCTTTGAACCGAACAATGAAAACTAAAAGAAGTTAAAAGTTTTTGATACTTGAATAAGTATGAATTTCACTGTACAAATGCCTAGAAAAAAGCTGGATTAATTCATGGCCTTACCACTGAATGCAGCCCTGAGCTTGAAAATTCGAGCTTGTTCTGTTGATGTTCATTTTCAGGGATTACAGAACTATAATATTGAACTAGAGGAATTAGAAAGAATTGTCAGAAAAGTTGATGTAGTAAATAATTATAGTATATTAGGAAATTGATAGTCATTTTAGCCATAACACCAAAGAAACATGGCCTTAATCAAGAAAGGAAAAACAGAAAAAGAGAACTTCTTATTCCAACAGTTTGTTAATATACTTTAACTTCAAAACGCAGATGAGTTACTAAGGAGCTCTTCTTGCTTAAGTGAGATCGTGAGTTCGAACCCCTCTCATGTATGCAGCCGTTTAAAACTTAAAGCCAGAGTTTTACCTCTTACAAGGGACCTACCCGGCTCGAGCGAGGATTAGTTTGGGTGTGGATGGATTAAAAGTACCTTTCCATGGTTAAAACCTTTTTAGGATACTTCGTGAGCAACAAAAAAAACGAAATTTCATTTGATTTGAGCTGCGTGGCGAGAGGGAGTCCTTATTGAACTTTTCGGCATATGAAAAGGAAAATAATAATTTAATTAATGATGCTGGTTAATTAATAAGTTCCCTCCAATTGCCTTAATGTGTGCAGCAAATTGGCGCTTTCTTAACAAGGAAATTGAAATTGGTCTTGTACTTGAGAAAACTCTGATAGCATGATCTGTTGAAAACGTAAGCGCTTCTTAAGCTTATCAGTTGAGACAGACAAATTACTAGAGAAAGTGTTGGGAATCCAAGCTACCCTATCTCTCTTTGAATCAGTTCTCAAATGAAGCGCTTTTGTAGCAGTAAATATGTAAAACCGTCTATCTTGCTATTGCGGTAATGGAAGGTCTGTGAGATTTAAGTTATGCTAGGTAGCTTCCAACTTGCTTTCTAGAATCTGAACTTTTACATCTTGCTTCTTACACATTGATTTTGGCCCTAAACTGTGAAAAACTCGAAGTTAAAATTGTTGATCTTGAGGAGCAGCTTGCTGTGTCATCTACTTTCTGCCGGATGAATTCACGTCTCCTTTGCACCCCTGGAGAGATTTATTCCCTTTGCCTTCTCCATTGCAACCTCCTTTTCATCTTTTTTCTTCTTTAATTCAGTATGTTTCAAATTTTCTTCAACTGCCCAATTATAGTCTGCCAAATCGTTTGAGCTCCTGCTAGTTGCTTAGCATAGGTTTGTATTAGATGAATAGGCTTCATATAAGATTTAGATTTGAGATATTTTGTCATTGTGTGAATTAAATTTCAATACAAGTGATATTCAAAATGCAAGGCTAAAGAAAGATGACAGGACAAACAAAAGTTCCCAATATTCTGTGAGAGGGTCTCCCCTCTTTCTTGAAACCCCCATCCACCAATTCACTTTCAACTCCTTTCCCGTTGGATAATCCCTCAATAGTAGTTATTCTATTCCTATCACTCTTTTAGAGAAGTTGTCTCCTAACTATTAGGTTATCTCTAACCAACACACTAAAACACCGAATTTAGTATATAGGTGTGTTGAATCTACTCTAACTAACCCACCAAAGTTGGATTTCCAAGACTACAATTTAGGTGTAATGATTATGCACCAAAAGTTATAAAACGACTTTTTTTGGACCATTTTCTTATTTACATTTTTCTTTTATTTTCTTCTCACATTTTGATCTATTTATATATTTTGTTAAATAATTAAATTTAAAATATATATTACTTTATACAAAATATATCATTACAAAGATTTCGTTGATACCTTTATTTTAAATATTTATTTATAAGTGTTATAAATTCATTAATAAAATATCTTAATAATAAAATGTAAAGTCATTAATGCACATTTTGGTTTGCCAGGTCAAATGATGATATTAATGAATTAGAGACGTCTTACTTTTTCGCAAACCTTGTCAAAGGAAAAATGTATGATATTGAAAATTATTTAGCTGATAGTATTTATCCAAACTGGTATATGCTGGTAGAAACTATTCATGATCCCTAAGGCTCAAAAAAGAAGTTATTCGCAAAGATGCAAGAAGCATGTCAGAAGGATGTTGAGTGTGTATTTGGAGTTCTCTAATCACGATTTACAATTATCAAGAGATTGACACCTTTTTGGAAAAAATTCATATTATATATGATATTATGTCAGTATGCATTATAATGCACAGTATGATCATTGAGAATGAACGTGACAGCTAAGCAATCATACAAGATTGGAGGGAAACGCCAACCTTTGAAATTGATATAAATAAAGACGATATAATTAGATTTCAAGAATTTTTTGCTCGACATAAGCAAATTAAAGATAAAGAAGCTTATTATGAACTTCACAATGCATTGATAGAATATTTGTGGGAATGATATGGTAATTTAGAGGATTAGAGGTCATGTGTAATAAAAATATTATATTTGTCTAGTTATTAATCTGATGTAGAGTGGTTGGAGTATTAAAAAATTTGGTGTTAAAAAGATTATTGAAATATTCCTTTTTACACCTAATTTGGGTTAAAATTTTAGTGTAATTGTTGGAGATGGCCTTAAGGTACATAATCATATTTTTCTTCACTGGTCATTGCCCATTCTTCCTCCTTCTCGACAAACAAGCCACCTTCTCTGACCACCTCCCTTTGGCTAGCAAACCACCCAAAAATAACAGTCCTCCACCTTCCCCAAACTCGATTTATAGTCATCGTATTCTCCCTCTTCCTCCTATTATATCTAATATTGATCAAACTATTCTCTAGATCTTCCTTCTGTGCCACAACCACCATTATTATCCTCTACTTCTCACTTTCCTCCACTCACAATATCTGCTTTTGGATCCCAAATTTCTCTATTCTCATTTCCTTTACTCTCACTCCTCCCCCTTAGTCCCATCATATACTTCCAATTATTCCGACTTCGGAATAAATGACATCATCCAAATCCTCATCTAACCCTTTTTCCTCTAAAGTTCCCTCTTTCACCCATAAAACTTTCCCCACTACTTCCTCCACCAAACTTTGGAATTTGATAGTTAGTGCCAATCTTGTACCCAATACTTAAGACACAACCAAAAAACCTCTAGTAAACAAGCTCGCTATAAAACTGTAATTTATGAATTTATAAGCATCTCCCCCTAACATCCTAAGGTAATAGCCACAACAAGTTGTAATTCTACTACCTCCCCTTCTCAGAAACAAGATAGGACAAACTCTGGAAAACCTCCACTTAATGCAATACTCTCTATCAATGTCCCTTCCCACCCTGTCACAAAACTAACAATCTCCAATGAAGTAAATGTAAAGGAACTAGAACCTGCAGAAAAGCAAGAACATGAATTAAAGAAACAAGAACTAAATGCAGCATATAATTCCAAGAGGAAATCCAACAAACAGCAAAAAAGTAAGGGCTTGATAAGCCGTTCCACACCATGATTATAGCCTGGAACGTAAGCAGCTTGAATTGTCCCAAAAATAGCAAGCATTAAAAGACTACATCAACCAAAAAACCATTTTTTATTAGGCTTATTGAAAACAAAAATTAAACTAGCCATAAATAAAAGATTGTGGTTTCTAGAGAATGGTGGAGTATAATTTCAAATCATGCTTACTATAGGTTTGGAAAATTTTACTACCCTATAAACCAAAAGAAATTTAGATTCTTAACACAAAACAGTCAGATTAGTTTTTGCATATGGAGGTGTTTCCATACTCACTTTTGAAGAGAATCCTAGTGACATTTGTTTATATTGCTAACTATGCCTTTCAAAGGAATAAGCTATAGAAAGATACAGGAGAGTTAGTAAAAAGTTTGAAAGGGCAATGGATATACTAGGGTATTTTAACCCCATCCTCCATTCCTATCAAACTGAAAAACCAAGTAGCAAAGTAGGGACAACAGACAAGGAATTAAGAGATTGTCTCAGCAAACAACAATTCAGCATTAGTGGATTTGTCATTTAGAGGAAATCTAGTTCCTTGGTCTAATAGACAAGAGGGGTATTACCATATAAGGAAAATGTTGGAGCAAGCTAGTAAATTCAGAATGGATGAAAAAATTTTAAAACACAAAAGCCTAGTTTACTAATCTTGGGATCTCAAACCATTCTTCATTAGAGATAGAAATTCTAAAAACCTTATTTAAGTTATTTGTTAAGATACAGGTTATGTTTCTTATTATTAATTTTGACATTATTTGGTATTTGAATTTGGTTAGTTTCAAATCCTAACTGAGATGGGATTTGATAATGGTTATCTTTTGTTTAATTTGATTATAGGTTATCTTGGATAAGATTGGTAGCTGATTGAATGGAGAAAGAAATTTATCTGGTGAAAACTCCTTGAGTAATACGTGAAACTATAGTTGAATGGGTCTTCTACCAAAAAACTTCTTCTTGGTTTTGTGTAGTAAATTTTCTTTTTTCTTTGACTTTCTAAGAATTAACCTCATTCTTAGGTTTTAGTCTCCATTAATCGATAAGTTGGATCTTTATTTGAATAAGGTATCATCTTCACCTAACTTCATTACCTCAATTTCGTTAGGAATTTACTTGACTAATTTATTAAGAAAATTTCTTTTCTCACCCATACATATTAGTCTATCTATTGCACTTATTAAACGACTTAGTCTCTCTGTATTCCAATACTCTTAGGTAACTCAATGAAACTTAATCCAGAAAGGCACTTCATTATGATTAAGTTTATCTAGTTCCAATCCTATTCTCCATTTTTTAAGGAAAAATGGTTTACTAAAAAGGTTCTAAGTATCTAATTCAGGAACTTTTTGTATACCATATTAACCGCTAAAATTAAAAACAAACAAGTCTACTTCATTGATGTACACTTACTCTAGACCAAACTTATTCTAGTTAACCATTGTCCATCTTTGAAGTAAGGAAAATTGGATCTTTTGTCCTAAAAAGGATCAACAAGGGTATAAGACCATTTTATCACCCTTACTTTAATAACTTCCAAGGGAAGAGAGATAATTGAACCAATAGCAATGACATATGGAGGGATGAAATATAGGGATTGAAAGTTATCCTCATCCCTAATCGCTTTAGGTGAAGAGCACATAAGGTATAAATAAGTTAAGAAGGTGGGAGGAGGAGTTATAACAATAGTGGAGAGGCATTTAAAGGAGTTCTATAGAGTTCTAACCAATAGAAAGTTAAAACTATGAAAAGAGAAGAGTGAGATAAAATGAATTAAAAGGGAAGTAAAAAGACTAGGTAGAGAAAGGAGTGATAGAATTCCATATTAAGTGAGACAAAATATGGTCGAGGTGGAGAGGAGGGAATCAATATAGGTAAGGGAGGAAGGGAAGGAGGACAACATTTGAAAGACATGCAAAAAAAAGTCACATAAAAAGGAAAAAAATGAAAAAGGTCACATCTAAAGAATTAACCTAAAAAAAAGACAAGAAAAGTCAACCAAAAGAGAGAGAAAGACAATACGAGAAAAGCACCTATAAGATACTTTCTTAATATTAATTTCCCTTTATTTTCTCTTAATCATATTAATTAAGAGTTATTAATATCAAATTTCAAAATTAGATTCCAACCTTAATAAGTAAAGAGTATGGCTTTATCTTTGACACTCTTATCTTTTCATTGTCCTCTTTCTTTCATAGACATTTTAGAATAAATGACATAGTGTTCCCTATAGTTTAACTTCAAAAAATATATTTTAAAACTAATTTTGATTTTAAAATCTCTTTCTTTTACTTTTACTAAAACATAATGGCGAAACATATGAAACATGAATGTCACATATATACCAATTTAAATGTTATTAACATGATGATCTAATCAAACTCGTAAATTTAACTTGAAATAGTTAAATCTAACTTAAATTAATAATTTATTATAATTATCTTAAATTATTTAATTGAGTCAAACTTTAATTAGTTCATATCGATTTAAGAGTGAGCTAGATCACATGTCAATATTATTTAAGTGATCGATGTGTCATGTTTATGCCATGTGTGTTTCATAATTTTTCTTAACAAAATTTAAAAATGAGTTTTTCTATAAAAATAAAAATAAAAAATCGTGTGTCTTTTATCAAAAAAATTCTGAAACTCTAATTTGTAACTTAATTTCTTTACTCTTCAAATGGTAATTGCTTTTGAGTAGAGAAAATTTAGCTTTTTGAAAACAACATTATATTACACTTATTAATCTTTGATTCTAAAATTCATTTAGTACACCCTCTTAGCTTAAAATTAAAATATAAATACAAATATATTTCTTGTTGGAACCCCTCTCCGGTGAGTCTCGTGCCCGACGTCCTATATGACATCTGGACGCTCATCTCACGAGGGAGGAATTCCTCACCACGAAAGAAACCTCAAATCGAACTTAATTTAACGTCATCCGAACAAAACTTGATAAATTCACCCTAATTATCTTTCAATAAAATTTATCTGCTTAGGGCCCATAACTAAATCCGAATCCTAAGCTAAAATGAAATTCCATATCTCTAGGTCAATTAGAATCAGAAATCGCCTCAATCGGATCTCTATAGCTCACAAAATAGTCCGAAAATGAAAAAATATTCAATACCGTCACATAATTGGCTTTCTTTAATAGTATCCATAAATTCCCGCTAAAACTCGATTCTCTAATTTTATCAAAAAGGGGTAAAAAAATTTTTAGAAAACCAACGCTTCAAAAACCGAGTGAATCCGAGGCCAAACGAAAAAGTTACAAGCAAAAGAGTGAGAGGAGGATATTCAGAGATTAGGCGTGGGCACGTCTAAGAGATTTAGAGACTAGACATGGCCACGTCTAAGGATGAAGTCTGGATTTGCAGGAAAATTTCAGAGTTTACAACATCATAACTTTTGCTCCCGAAGTCCAAAATTCATAAATTTGGTATCAATAAAAAGGTAAAAAGAAGCTCTACAATTTCCTAGAAGGATTTAAGAACTAATTTAGCCATTAAGGGGATCAAGAATTGCTTCAAAGTTTCAGCCCAAACTCAAATTTTCCTACACAATGTCAAAAGTTTGTAAACTCATATCTTTTAGCACACAAGTCTAAAAATGTCATATTTTACCTCGTCGGAAAGATAAAGAGATAATTTACAACTTTCATGAAGAGTGAAAAAGTCATTTTAGTCATTAAAAGAGGTAAAAACACCCTCAAAGTTTCTGCTTGCAAAAATTCAATAAAACAGTAACTCAATTCAAATGAATAGTAACTGTCATCTTCTCATCCTCATAACTTCTTCATTCTTAGTCTAAATTTGACTAATTATACCTCATTGAAAAGATAAAAAGATGCTCTACAAGTTTCATGAAGGGTGCAAAAATCAATTCAATCATTAAAGAGGGTAAAAACTCACTCAAAGTTTCAGCCTATAAAAAGATCAATGAAACAGTAAATTTACCTAAATAAACAGTAACTGTCAACTTCCAAACCTCATAACTTTTTATTCCTAACTCCAATAATTGCAAATCATACCTAATTTTAAAGATAGAAGGATAATCTACATTTTTCATGAAGAAAGAAAAAATCAAAACTGTCTCTAAGAGGGTAAAAAAGCCCTCCAAAGGTTCTGCAAAATTTTATGACTAACAATAGTAGCTGAAACCTTTCAGCTCTTATAACTCTTTCATCCTAAGTCCAATTGTGACAAACTTTATGTCATTGGAAAGATCTAAACATGTTATACATTCTTCAAGAAGACCACCCAAACTAATTAAAGCTCTAAAGTGTTCTAAAACCTAAGTGAAGTTGCTGCCAAATTTTAGGAAAAATTGGACAGCACCTCCCCTATTATGTCACTAACCAAACTCTTCAATTCAATTCATCCCGACTCAAATTGTAACATCCCACCCCTACTGGAAGGGTAAAATAGTAAAATTGGCTTAGGATGAGATGGATAGGAATGACTTAGGACTGTCCATGCATACTGGTACTTGTAACCAGTGAAATCTGTGTACATGAAATTACGGTACATGCATACATGACGTTCCCGGTTTTCGTGCCTATGATAATTTTATTGGGATTAACGTAAATTTTGAGTTTGAAAAATTATTCTGAGTGTGCCATAAATTGTTTTCTAATTTAAGGGATTTTCAGGAATTTTTCTGGATTTTTCTGGAGAAAATTCCCGGACCGGAAAAAAATCGCCAAGTGGCGAACTGGTCTATTTTCGGTAACGAAAATTTCAATCCAATGGCACTGCATTATTGGGTATATTATTTTGAGATTGAAATTAGGGTCATTGGACTAGAATGAGTCAAATTTTATTAGGATTTCTAACTCCTATTACAATTTTGTTTTATTCTTTTAAAATTGGCCATGTGTCATGAGACACATCTCCATTTTCTTTAAATGCTGGCTGGGTTCTCGACTCTTCTTGTGAAGGCATAAAAGATGAACTTTCTTCTTTATTTCTTTAGCCAACCGAAACTCTCTCTTCCTCCCTCTTCATTAAATTTTCGTATATCCTCCAACTTAAGTGCTTTATTTACAAACTTAAACCTCCTACTTCCTTATATGCTTGTAAATTCAAACCTTCTACCTTCTTACCATGATGACAACCATGTATGAGGATTAGGAAGTAGAGAAGGTGGAGAAGTTGGTGTTGTATGGAAGAGGGGAAAACTTGATTAAGTAAGCTTTTGTTTTAAGCTTTGGTTGTTTATTTAATGAATCATAGTTATTAGATGCATTCATTTGGTGTTATGGTGCATGAAAGATGATGTATGATGCATAATTAGAGTTTGAATTGTTGGATAAAGTATGCTTGTGTAAGGTATGAATGAGGGTTAGTGAATGAATATGGTTTAGATTGTTTTGAGCTTGGTTTTGATTGATTCTTGATGACTACTCTTGCATGGAATTTATGAAGTAAGTGCTGCCAAATTGAGATGGGTATTCCTAGTGAATGTATGAATGTTGTAGGACTGATTTTGTGCCCATTTGGATGCTTAGTGATGTGTTATTGGCATTGAAAATGATAGAAGTTAAGTTTAGTACCAAAGCTGGAAAATTGGTTTTTGACCTATTACACTGATTTAAGCATAACTCATTGTGTGGTTATCCAAATGAGGCAAGGTTTGTTCCCACTGAAACTTTGAGATGTGGGCTTCAATTTTGTGTGAAATAGGTGTTGTTAAATTATAATGTTAGAAGGTCGAAAATTTGCATGGAAAAGTTCTGTTTTGGGGTCTGTGAACAGTAACCGACACTATGACCTGATTATTTTGCTGATTTTGTAAATTAATTGATATGGAATTTGGGAAAAGAGTCTTCATGAAAGTTGTAGCATATTGAGTTAGCTTTCCATTACCACTGATCTTGCTATTTTTCGAGTTGTATATTAAGAGTTATGACCTGATAACTATTGACTGTTTTTATGTATTGAGTGAACCTAGCTGGATTAGCAAATGTGGTGTACATTCTGTTTTGGAGTAATTTTAGGAATTTTTGTGAACTGAACTGGTTTTAGGGGTCTACTGAAGAGTTTTATATAACACATTGATCTTGAAATTGGTGTATGGCATGTAATTTTTGGAAATCAGATGTGGGAGATATGGAATTTCAAAAGCTGAACTTACATTGTGATGTTAAGTGTTGATTAGGTCAGTAACTTGCATAACAGATTTGAAATTGTTAGAAATCGAATTGGAGATTGAGTTCTTCATGAAACTTGAAGTTTGAGGAGTTATCTGTTCAGGGACATAAAGTTTGGATTTTTCTGACTTGTGTACAGGGAGATATGTTTGTTATAAGTTTACTGTTCAAATTGCATGGTTTCAGGGACAGTAACATTGAGTGAATTAATTGACTTGTTTAGCAATGGAATTTGATTTTGGGTTGTTCATGAAAATTGTAGATGACATTGTTAACTTATTGATCATATTTATGTGGTAATTTTTAGCTGAATAATCAGTGAGTTCTTGCATTTGTAAGTTACTGTCCTGTGTTGATGAGTTTAGAGTAGGCAGTAGCTTGGATGGGATTTTTGACACCCTTAGAGGTGGAATTACTTTTTGTGGTCTTCTTGAGAATTGTAGAGGGTTTCATAAGCTTTCCAATGAGGTATAGTTTGTATTTTTCTAAATTGTGTGCTAAGAATTATGGTTGTTGGAAATTCAGATTGACAATAGGAAAAAAAAAAAGGGGAAGGAAGAGAGGTAGAATTTATTATTGTTTTTATTTTTATTTGGCATTAAGTGACCTAATGGTTTCTTTTGTCAATTTCTTTTCCGTCGGACGTCCGATTGACCTGATTCTTGAGGCATCGGATTCGTGACACATTGAATTTCATTTTGTGAAAAATTGGGAATTTTTAGACGGGAAATTGACGTAGCCTCGGGTAACGGAACATTTAATTACTGTTTTGTTTAATTGGGGACTTATAGAGGTCCGAATTGCGCACCGTCAGCGCCAATAAGTTTCTAAATTTAGATGAAATTTTTATGACAGAAAAATTTTGGATTAGGGCCGGGAATGCCATGAACATGCATTATACACGTTTTAATCATTCCATGTGCATTAATTGGTCACTCTAACTATACAGTTAGTAATGTTTGCCTATTTTAATTGCTATAGAGGCTCAGTTGGACCGTAGATCCACGGACTTGGCAGAGACTTCCCGGCAATAGCTCGGAAGTTATTAGGTGAGTAACCTAGATGGTTTCTCAATTTTTATGTGTTTAATATCTCGCAATTATGCCATGTGGAGATAATGGATGGGAACATGTGTGTTTGATTTTGATTGATTTGGACCATGGGTGTCTCAAAATATTTGGAATGAGATATCGAAGTGCTGGAATTGATTTTCATGTGACTACTTGGGATAGACATATGTGAATATGTTAAATAGGAATCGGTTATGGTGTGGATTTGGATATTTACATTCATACATAATTGCATTATCAGTAATTGGCAGTTGTGACCAGAGCGGCCAACGAGAGCTTTAAGCTCAACGGATTGGGCCTTGAGTCCACAGTGATTTAGAGCCTATGGCTCACCGATTAATGCGCCCTTTAAGGGACAGTTTGAGCGCCGATCACAACAACAAATTAAATTGGAAAAGCGTCTCATACACATTTTATGTGCATTTGAATTGGATTCTTTTGACTGATAACGTGATAATCATGTGGTACTTCTGAATGTGTTTGAGTGATATAGCTATGTGAATTTGTGAATATGCATGAATTGGGTGAACCATCGATGATGGTTTCTCACTGAGTTCGCAAACTCACCCAACATTGCAACTATTTTTTCAGGAATTGAAGAGTACCCCGTTAGTGAACCGGGTGTATGGTTACTACAAGAGAGTCGGTGTCCGATGTCGGGATCAGTTCACGTCTGCATTCATGTTATCTTGACTTATGTGTAAATTTATATTCCGCAAAAATTGTATTGAATTGATTGAGGGCCCTAATTGATAAATATTATTTGACATGTGATCTTTGATAAAGTGTATGACTAAAAAGGGTTTTTGTATCACGGGCCCGAATCGTTTATTTTAATTTCGCGCACTCGACCGGTTTTTTCAAAAAAATCATAATGAGTTTTAACACCGCAGATCGCTTCTCTAGATACTACCCTCATGGGTCGCTGGCTCGGATATCACCGTCGATGTCGGGTTCGGTCTCATGGGAGTGGGTGCTACATTTGTGGTATCGAGCCCGTAAGTACAATCTTACATGGGCATTCGAGAAAATGTGTCGAGTACATGCATTTAAGTCTTGTCACAAAGAGATGGTGACAATGATCCCCGATCTAGTGTATGAGTCACATGTAGATGCTGTACCAATTGTTTCACCATTGAAAATAGTGAGGGCAAAAGACGATATGTTAGAATGTGATAAAAGGAAGTTATGAATATTGTGAAATAAGAAAAGTGTGTGTGATTTGATTTGACAAATGAAGATTGAGCGATTGGTATTAGTGGATACATTATGGAGTGCGATATCCGAGTATACCGGGGTATATCCTTAAATGTGAGATAGATATGAATATGTCATTTTAAACTAATAGAGGAAATTAGAGAGGTGATAGAAATGACAAAAGTACAAGTGTATAATGTGGATGAAATTGAAATGTTCTATGATATAGAAAAGTTGCCATTGAGATTGATTATCGGAATGAGAACTTAGTGGGTATTGGTGGATGTACCTTGATATGCAACATTAGTGTTATACTGGGTATTCCCTTAAATGTGGAATAGATTTAAATAGTTGCAAATTGATAGAGGAAAACAGAAAGGTGATGGAGTTGGTAAGATTGAAAGTGTATCAACATAGTAAAATGTGATAATTGGGATCGATTACTGTGACGAGTGTTTTGAATAATGAATTATGATTGTGAATCAGTTATGTTGGTGAGAAATCAAGAGTGATTGTATATCGATGATATGGATTTGAGTGTGAAAATACATAGGTATGATGTAATCCCGAAAAGCGTGAAATGTAAGACTCTGATAATGGCAGATGAAAGAGTGGTCAAGGTTCAGCTGATTTGCCTAAGTGAATACACACCATATTATGGGAACCCCCCTTGGTAAGTGAAAATTATTAAGCGGAATTGTCTCATATATGTGGAGATGGTATGAAAAGCAATTAGTAAATTAAGGAATGATTGTATCGTATAAAGTTCAATATGAGTTAGAATGAGGATTGAAAGTGCCTATAATGATCAATTGGGAAAGAGTGAGACTGTTAATGATGTTAGTATAGGTAATGAGCTTGAAGGAATAAAGTGGAATATGAGCATAGCAAGATCCTCATGATCGAGAATTGGTATCAAAAAGAGTAAGGCTATCGAGGATTAAATGTGATTAAAGTGTTCCTAGTAGTATACGCTACTAGTGGGTGAATTAATGTAAACATATTTTCAAATAAGATTTGATGAATATAGTGATTAATTGAGAATGAATTGGAATTGTTACGTGTTGAGGACTTGATCATGATATAAAATCCTCATGGGTGAGGATAGGTGCAAAGAGAGAGTATTGTGTATCTTAGTGTAAGTAACTAATTGGTATATCGATGCAATGATTTTTGCTGGTACGGATCCCAATGAACAGTATTAAAAAGGATGTTCTGACTATATGGATTGTGGCATAGTTTGATCTATATGGGATATTGTGTATGGTTTGTGTAACTATGTTCTGAAAATACGAAATTGATTTGATGAATGTTTGTTTAACTCAGACAGTGATTTATTGTAAATATATTGAGTTTTGTGAAAAAAAAAATTAGGATAAAAGAAACATATGTCAGAATATGTTATGATGGAATTGAGAAAATTATAAGAAAATCGTTTCTCATGGGAGACCTTTGATATTTAAAGAGTTATATGAATTGATCATGGGTTTAAGAAATTTTGGATTGTAATTGTCTGAGATGACAATGCCCTGATAGTATTGTGCTACCGAAAGGTAAAGTGTCATGATTGCATTCAGATTGGAGAATGATTAAGATCATCGATGATCGATTAAATGCGTTCGAAAAGTGAAGAAAATAAATCGACACCGTTGAGGAAATTGTATATTATGCGAGTTACATAAGAGTGAATTTGACTTTGATTGAATTATGTGAATATGGCTCATTGTGTGACCTAATGACCATAGGGGTATTGATACAATGCGAAACGGTAAGGGACTTATATATGTATACGGGATTTAGAGATTTTGTATTATATACTGAAATGTCCTAGTAAAGGTTATACCACCATTTGATGAAAGTGTGTAAAGTGATTTTTGTACCTCTGGACAAGTAAAACTTCATGGGTTGTACTGTGATTGATGATTGGAGATCTGTTATAATGAGTGTTGTTCTAAGAGTTTGGAGACAATAATTGTATAGAAACAATTGAAGATGTTTATGAATGTGCAAATCAATAGTGATTGAGGTATTTTGTGAATTCGAAAGATTTGAAAAAAAATTAAGTGATTGAATAATTCAAATTATGTTAGTGATGAAATTAAAAAGGATTGAACAGGAAATTCAATAGAAATGATCGCAATTTGAGCGATAAGGTTTTGATTGTATGATTAAGTGAAAATCGTCGAGCTAGTAAAAAGGGGTAAAAAGAAAGTATTAATTGTTACTGGAATTCCGAAACTAGTGTGTATATTTAAAAAGATTGGCAAAGACCAATTAAGGCGTTGACATTTGCGAATGTTATCGAGTAATAGAAACTACCCCGACTGTCTTTTATGAACGTGATATGTATAGTTCGATTAAGAAGTATGTGAAGTGCAGACTAGAGAAACTGTTAGAGAAATCGTGAGAAGCAATTAGAGTATTATGGTTTAGTAAGGGCAAATCGAAAAAGAAATCGATAGTTAAAAAAAAAAGGGGGTTGTATGTGTGATTAACCAACAGGCTTGTCTGTTGGAATCAATTGTCATACGGATAATTTGGGAAGTCATAGAGACATAAATTGGCGTATAATCTGAATGGGTTGTACCTATATCAATTGTTGTGTTGGTGACACCATTATGAGATTAAGGTTTTAACTCTTGTAATCTGATAATCGATAAATGAAATGTGTTGAAGTGTATCGCCTCGGCCAGATACACTTAGATAGGGACACAGGTATAATGAAGGGAAATTAAATTCGATATATAGTGATTTCTATGGGATTGTAGTGTGAATGGAACTACGGATTTGTAAATCTGTAAAAGATGTTTCGGATCCAAAGTGTTGCTTGGACAGGATTAGGAAATATTGTTATGATCTGACATATATAATATCCATATCGAAAGTAAAGAATTTCGAGTGATCTTGAGGAAACAGTGAGACTGTGAAAAGTTAGAGAAAAGATAAAGAGTGATTGATAAAATTGATTTCAGTTATTTGGCAGAAATTGACCATATAGAGAAATAAGTGAGAAACAGTATCTAGTGATCAGAACAATTTCCCTGCCTCCCTGCTCAATCGTATATGAAATTTCGAGGACGAAATTTTTGTAAAGAGGGGAGAATTGTAACATCCCACCCCTACTGGAAGGGTAAAATAGTAAAATTGGCTTAGGATGAGATGGATCGGAATGACTTAGGACTGTCCATGCATACTGGTACTTGTAACCAGTGAAATCTGTGTACATGAAATTACGGTACATGCATACATGACGTTCCCGGTTTTCGTGCCTATGACAATTTTATTGGGATTAACGTAAATTTTGAGTTTGAAAAATTATTCTGAGTGTGCCATAAATTGTTTTCTAATTTAAGGGATTTTCAGGAATTTTTCTGGATTTTTCTGGAGAAAATTCCGGACCGGAAAAAAATCGCCAAGTGGCGAACTGGTCTATTTTCGGTAACGAAAATTTCAATCCAATGGCACTGCATTATTGGGTATATTATTTTGAGATTGAAATTAGGGTCATTGACTAGAATGAGTCAAATTTTATTAGGATTTCTAACTCCTATTACAATTTTGTTTTATTACAATTTTGTTTTATTCTTTTAAAATTGGCCATGTGTCATGAGACACATCTCCATTTTCTTTAAATGCTGGCTGGGTTCTCGACTCTTCTTGTGAAGGCATAAAAGATGAACTTTCTTCTTTATTTCTTTAGCCAACCAAACTCTCTCTTCCTCCCTCTTCATTAAATTTTCAGATATCCTCCAACTTAAGTGCTTTATTTACAAACTTAAACCTCCTACTTCCTTATATGCTTGTAAATTCAAACCTTCTACCTTCTTACCATGATGACAACCATGTATGAGGATTAGGAAGTAGAGAAGGTGGAGAAGTTGGTGTTGTATGGAAGAGGAAAACTTGATTAAGTAAGCTTTTGTTTTAAGCTTTGGTTGTTTATTTAATGAATCATAGTTATTAGATGCATTCATTTGGTGTTATGGTGCATGAAAGATGATGTATGATGCATAATTAGAGTTTGAATTGTTGGATAAAGTATGCTTGTGTAAGGTATGAATGAGGGTTAGTGAATGAATATGGTTTAGATTGTTTTGAGCTTGGTTTTGATTGATTCTTGATGACTACTCTTGCATGGAATTTATGAAGTAAGTGCTGCCAAATTGAGATGGGTATTCCTAGTGAATGTATGAATGTTGTAGGGACTGATTTTGTGCCCATTTGGATGCTTAGTGATGTGTTATTGGCATTGAAAATGATAGAAGTTAAGTTTAGTACCAAAGCTGGAAAATTGGTTTTTGACCTATTACACTGATTTAAGCATAACTCATTGTGTGGTTATCCAAATGAGGCAAGGTTTGTGCCCACTGAAACTTTGAGATGTGGGCTTCAATTTTGTGTGAAATAGGTGTTGTTAAATTATAATGTTAGAAGGTCGAAAATTTGCATGGAAAAGTTCTGTTTTGGGGTCTGTGAACAGTAACCGACACTATGACCTGATTATTTTGCTGATTTTTGTAAATTAATTGATATGGAATTTGGGAAAAGAGTCTTCATGAAAGTTGTAGCATATTGAGTTAGCTTTCCATTACCACTGATCTTGCTATTTTTCGAGTTGTATATTAAGAGTTATGACCTGATAACTATTGACTGTTTTTATGTATTGAGTGAACCTAGCTGGATTAGCAAATGTGGTGTACATTCTGTTTTGGAGTAATTTTAGTAATTTTTGTGAACTGAACTGGTTTTAGGGGTCTACTGAAGAGTTTTAGATAACACATTGATCTTGAAATTGGTGTATGGCATGTAATTTTTGGAAATCAGATGTGGGAGATATGGAATTTCAAAAGCTGAACTTACATTGTGATGTTAAGTGTTGATTAGGTCAGTAACTTGCATAACAGATTTGAAATTGTTAGAAATCGAATTGGAGATTGAGTTCTTCATGAAACTTGAAGTTTGAGGAGTTATCTGTTCAGGGACATAAAGTTTGGATTTTTCTGACTTGTGTACAGGGAGATATGTTTGTTATAAGTTTACTGTTCAAATTGCATGGTTTCAGGGACAGTAACATTGAGTGAATTAATTGACTTGTTTAGCAATGGAATTTGATTTTGGGTTGTTCATGAAAATTGTAGATGACATTGTTAACTTATTGATCATATTTATGTGGTAATTTTTAGCTGAATAATCAGTGAGTTCTTGCATTTGTAAGTTACTGTCCTGTGTTGATGAGTTTAGAGTAGGCAGTAGCTTGGATGGGATTTTTGACACCCTTAGAGGTGGAATTACTTTTTGTGGTCTTCTTGAGAATTGTAGAGGGTTTCATAAGCTTTCCAATGAGGTATAGTTTGTATTTTTCTAAATTGTGTGCTAAGAATTATGGTTGTTGGAAATTCAGATTGACAATAGGAAAAAAAAAAGGGGAAGGAAGAGAGGTAGAATTTATTATTGTTTTTATTTTTATTTGGCATTAAGTGACCTAATGGTTTCTTTTGTCAATTTCTTTTCCGTCGGACGTCCGATTGACCTGATTCTTGAGGCATCGGATTCGTGACACATTGAATTTCATTTTGTGAAAAATTGGGAATTTTTAGACGGGAAATTGACGTAGCCTCGGGTATCGGAACATTTAATTCTTGTTTTGTTTAATTGGGGACTTATAGAGGTCCGAATTGCGCACCGTCAGCGCCAATAAGTTTCTAAATTTAGATGAAATTTTTATGACAGAAAAATTTTGGATTAGGGCCGGGAATGCCATGAACATGCATTATACACGTTTTAATCATTCCATGTGCATTAATTGGTCACTCTAACTATACAGTTAGTAATGTTTGCCTATTTTAATTGCTATAGAGGCTCAGTTGGACCGTAGATCCACGGACTTGGCAGAGACTTCCCGGCAATAGCTCGGAAGTTATTAGGTGAGTAACCTAGATGGTTTCTCAATTTTTATATGTTTAATATCTCGCAATTATGCCATGTGGAGATAATGGATGGGAACATGTGTGTTTGATTTTGATTGATTTCGGACCATGGGTGTCTGAAATATTTGGAATGAGATATCGAAGTGCTGGAATTGATTTTCATGTGACTACTTGGGATAGACATATGTGAATATGTTAAATAGGAATCGGTTATGGTGTGGATTTGGATATTTACATTCATACATAATTGCATTATCAGTAATTGGCAGTTGTGACCAGAGCAGCCAACGAGAGCTTTAAGCTCAACGGGATTGGGCCTTGAGTCCACAGTGATTTAGAGCCTATGGCTCACCGATTAATGCGCCCTTTAAGGGACAGTTTCAGGCGCTCAGTCACAACAACAAATTAAATTGGAAAAGCGTCTCATACACATTTCATGTGCATTTGAATTGGATTCTTTTGACTGATAACGTGATAATCATGTGGTACTTCTGAATGTGTTTGAGTGATATAGCTATGTGAATCTGTGAATATGCATGAATTGGGTGAACCATCGATGATGGTTTCTCACTGAGTTCGCAAACTCACCCAACATTGCAACTATTTTTCAGGAATTGAAGAGTACCCCGTTAGTGAACCGGGTGTATGGTTACTACAAGAGAGTCGGTGTCCGATGTCGGGATCAGTTCACGTCTGCATTCGTGTTATCTTGACTTATGTGTAAATTTATATTCCGCAAAAATTGTATTGAATTGATTGAGGGCCCTAATTGATAAATATTATTTGACATGTGATCTTTGATAAAGTGTATGACTAAAAAGGGTTTTTGTATCACGGGCCCGAATCGTTTATTTTTAATTTCGCGCACTCGACTGGTTTTTTCAAAAAAAAAATCATAATGAGTTTTAACACTGCAGTGACTGCTCTAGCATACTACCCTCGCGGGTCGCGGGCTCGGATATCACCGTCGATGTCGGGTTCGGGTCTCGCGGGAGTGGGGTGCTACACAAGTACTTGCATGAAAACTCAATATCCAATGGCAGCAACACAATCCTAGGCTTCTAAACATTTCTCAAACCATAAGACAATCTCACTCCTAAGCATCTACTCATTTCCAATCCATAAAGTCACATGATTTCATTCTTTCCTTTTTGGTCATTCTCAACCATACAACAATACATTCTTAAAAACCATACATAAGATACATTTAAACTTCAAAACTCTTACATTTAAATGGAAATAAGTAAATACAAAGCCTTAGAGGGCATTTTAGCCCAGATACATCAACATCTCAAGAACAAAATACAAAATACATCATTAGTTCCAAAATGCTATCTAAAGCCTTGTTTTCTAACGTATGATTTCAAAGACAAAAATGTATTGGAGTATGCCTCAATCCCGATGCGATGACTCGGTTTCTCGCTCGACACCTGTGGAGGGAAAATGGGAGGTGAGCTCGACGGCTCAGTGGGTAATAACTTAATAAACGAGAATATAAGCAAAAATCATTATTCATTCTTTCATTTCCAAAACAACATCACATTAAGGAAAACATTGACAATTTTCAAATCTTTTCGTAGAATTTATCACATCAAACAATTTACAAATATAACATATCACAAAACAATCTAACTTTTCACAAAATCACAAACAAGATGGTTCGGGTGGATTCGAAACAGAACGTACTACACATTTTCGCGAAGCGGTCATGTGTAGCCGTGACGGATAGGAGTCCTTGAGAGGAACTCCACGGCCACTAGCGGGTAGGCGGGAGAAGCCTATGGGTAGACAGGTGCACCTGACTCAGACTGGACCACCACAAACCCAAAGAAAACATGCACATCACCTAATTCACACAATTTACATACATTAACCACAAATAGCTTTTACTAAATTCACTTTCACTTGATTTTCACAATTTGACAAAAATCACATATCCGAACCTATTCACTTAACAAATCATTTAACAAACACTTTCAACATAAACTTACATATAAAAGATACTTTATACAAATTATAATCAACACAAAGGGTAATTCATTTAAAATTCTTAAATCATTGGAAAGCATAATTAACTTTTATTATAAAACTTTTATTTAGCCTACAACTCAATTATTAAGCAATCACCCACCTTAATTCCTTTAGCTTTGGGATTGATCAAATGTCCTTGCTTCTTCCTCCAATTGCCTCACTTCACCTTCATTAAGCATGATTATCCCATAAGCATAAAAGATAGCAAAATTTAACTTTATAAGGAATGGGAAAACATGAATTAACAACTACCTAACCTTACCCATACCTTAACTAAGCTATTTAAACCCAAAACCCATCAAGAAACTTCAAAACTTTTGAAATTTTCCTTACCTATATGAAACCCACGAAATTATCTTTTTTCTTCCAAGGAAAGATTAAACTCTTCCTCTTCCTCTTTCTTCTTAAAGATCACTCTAGTTCCCTTTTCTAAAGCAAAATAAGACAAAGCTCTTACTTCTTTTCTTCTTCTTCTCCTCCTCTTCACATAGCCGAAAGTCACCCTTCTTTTCTCCTTTCTTTGTAGTTTCGTAGCTTTCTCATTAGAAGCCTTAGGGAATTATTTGTAACTTATAAAACCTATACTAAAACTACGTAGTTTTGTTAGGTTACTAATCTTTCCTTGCAATTTTTGTTTCTCCCTTCATGTTATACGGCTACATCATCACCTATTTCATTTCTTCTTCATTTAATCATTTCCTTCTTCATTTCATAGCATTTAAGAAGGGCTAAAAGCCCATCTCCTAAACCTTAAGCCTTAAGAACATATACAAACTTCCTAATTTACCCCTACATCATCTTATTCTTTTTAATTTCTAAAAATTTATCAAAATTCTAATTTTAACTAAATCCTTTCAATTTATTTTTATTAACTAAACACAAACATTTTAACTAAAAGGACTTAATCAATCTAAACCTCCAAATAAAGAAAACATGCTTAATGCGAATCGGGGCCCAACATTTCTCCCCCCCTAAAAAAAATTTCGTCCTCGAAATTTGTACCTGACATACTGAAGAGATGGGGATACTTCTCCTTCATAGCTTCCAATGGCTCCCACGTGGCCTCTTCTATTGAGTGGTTCCTCCATAAGACTTTTACTAACTGCACAGTCTTGTTCCTAAGAACCTTTTCTTTAGTATCCAAAATCTGCACTAGAAGCTCTTCATAACTCAAATCATCACTCAACTGAACTTCATCAGCTTGAAAGATATGGGAGGGATCTGATCGATATCTTCTCAGCATAGAGACATGAAAAACATCATGAATCTAGGATAATTCAGGGGGCAATGCTAACCTGTAAGCCAACAGACCAATCCTCTCCAGAATCTCATAAGGCCCCACATACCTCGGGCTCAGCTTACCCTTCTTCTCGAATCTTAAAATCCCTTTCCAAGGAGAAGTCTTAAGAAACACCTTCTCCCTGACCTCATACTCCATCTCTTTCCTGTGAGCATCTTCATAACTCTTCATTCTGTCCTGAGTTGCTTTCAGCCTATGTTTTATCAAGTTGACCTTATCAACGGTCATCTGTATCAACTCTGGACCCAAAAGTTTCCTGTCTCCCTCTGCATCCCAACACACTGGAGTCCTACATCTCCTCCCATACAGAGCCTCATAAGGAGCCATCTGAATGCTTGAATGATACGAATTATTATATGCAAATTCGATCAAGGGCAAGTGCTCATCCCATGCTCCTCTAAAATCCATCACACATGCCCTGAGCATTCCCTCAAGAGTCCGAATGGTCCTCTCAGATTGACCATCGGTCTGAGGATGGAAAGCAGTGCTGAAACTCAACTTAGTGCCTAGAGCTTCCTGCAAACTGCCCCAAAATCTCGAAGTAAAGCGAGGATCTCTATCAGACACAATCGAATCCTGGATCCCATGCAATCTCACAACCTCATCAACATACTTCTTGGCTAACACATGTAGATGATCTGTCTGTCTGATTGCCAGAAAATGGGCTGATTTCGTCAATCTATCCACAATCACCCATATGGCATCATGCCTCCTACTGGTCCTGGGCAACCCCATCAGAAAATCCATAGTGACTCTTTGCCATTTCCACTCAAGAATGGATAATGGACTCAACTGACCTGAAGGTGCCTGATGCTCAGCCTTGACTTGCTGACACACCAGACACTTACTCACATACTCGGCCACAACCTTCTTCATACCTCTCCATCAGAAATGTTCCCTGAGATCCCTGTACATCCTGGTGCTGCCTGGGTGCATAACATAAGGTGCATTATGCGCCTCATCCAGAATCTCATCTTTTACCTCCTTGACATCGAATCTGAGCCTATTATCGATCGTCAGAGTCCATCATCACTCAACACCATACCGGACTCCTTACCCCTCTGCATCTCTTCCCACAGCTTACTCAATTCGAGATCCTGAACCTGCAATTCTCTCACTTTCTCTCTGAGGATCGGTCTTGCCCTGAAAGTAGCAATTATGCAATCAGACTCTTCCTGCTTCAAACTGATCCTGAGCTTAGCCATCTCTTCCAATAGCAGTAGATAGACTGTCTGCACATATGCTATGGAAGACTTCCTGCTCAAAGCATATGTAATAACATTGGCCTTACTTGGATGATACTCAATCAACAGGTCATAGTCTTTGAGCAGCTCAATCCATCTCCTCTGTCTCAAATTCAGCTCCTTCTGACTCAACAAGTATTTGAGACTGTTGTGATCTGTAAATATCCTGGTTTGCACTCCATACAGATAATGCCTCCAGATCTTCAAAGCAAAAATCACAGTTGCTAACTCCAGATCATGGGTCAGATAGTTCACCTCATAAGGCTTAAGTTGTCGTGAGGCATATGCTATCACCTTATCTTCTTGCATAAGCACACATCCCAACCCTTTTCTGAAAGCATCACTATACACAGTATAACTCCCCTCTCCTGTAGGTAACGCCAGAACTGGAGCACTAGTCAATCTGTGCTTGAGCTCCTTAAAGCTCTGCTGGCACTCATCAGTCCAGACAAACTTATGATTCTTTCTCAACAATTTGGTCAAAGGAATAGCAATCATGGAGAAACCCTCCACAAATCTCCTGTAATAACTTACTAAACCTAGAAATCTCCTCACCTCTGTCACTGTAGTCAGAGCATGCCTGTTCACTACAGCTTCAATCTTCTTGGGATCCACATGCACCCCTTCTCAGAAACAAAGTGGCCAAGGAAGACCACTTCTCGAAGCCAAAATTCACATTTCGTGAATTTGACATATAGCTCTCTTTCCCTCAACCTTTGCAATATAATTCTCAAGTGCTCCTCATGTTCTCCCTCACTCCTGGAATATATCAGAATGTCATCGATGAACACGATAACAAACTAATCCAAAAACTTCTTAAAGACCCTGTTCATCAGATCCATAAAAGCAGCAGGAGCATTGGTCAATCCAAAAGGCATAACCAGAAATTCATAATGGCCATACCGTGTTCTGAAGGTTGTCTTGCTCACATCAGACTCCTTAATCCTGAGTTGATGGTAGCCAGACCGGAGATCAATCTTAGAAAAGACCGTTGCCCCCTGTAGTTGATCAAACAAATCATCTATCCAAGGCAAAGGGTACTTGTTCTTCACTGTCACCTTATTTATCCTCCTGTAGTCAATGCACATCCTCCAGGTTCCATCTTTCTTCTTAACAAACAAGACCGGCGCTCCACAACGTGAGGTACTCGGCCTAATGAACTCCTTCTCTAAAAGATCCTCCAATTGCTCCTTAAGCTCCTTCAACTCAGCTGGAGCCATCCTGTAAGGTGGAATAGAAATAGGAGCTGTCTCGGGAGCCAAGTCAATAGCAAACTCGATCTCTCTCTCCGGTGGCAAACTGGGCAACTCCTCAGGAAACACATCAGGAAATTTCCTCACAATGGGAATATCCTCCACCCTGCTCTCTTTCACACTAATATCCATAACACACGCCAAGAAGGCTTCACAGTCTCTTCCCATCAGTCTATCAGCTAACAAAGCTGAAACAAGCCTTGGCGGTGTCAACTTTCTATCCCCCCTGAAAACTACTTTCTAACCTTCTCCCAGATCAAATTCCACTTCCTTTCGACCACAATCCAGCTTCTCCTTATATTTTTCCATCACGTCCATTCCGACGATCACATCTAACCCCTTCAGATCTAGAGGTAACAGATCCACTACCAAACTAGATCCATCGATCACAAGCTCACAATCTCGAAAGATCCGGCTCACAATAACATTCCTCCCTAACGGAGTACTAACAAGTAGAAAATCATCCAATAGGACTGATTGCATACCAGGCAATATCATACTAGCAGAGACATAGGAATGCGTGGAACTAGAATCAAAGAGAACATATACATCAGAATGAAAAAACTGAGCCATACCAGTAACAACCTCCGGTGCGGCTGCAGCCTCCTCTCCAGTCATAGCAAACACCCGAGCCTGTGCTTGCCCTCTCGATCTCCCTGAAGGATTGGGCTTTCACACTGACCCAGAACTGCCTACCCCAGAAGCTAGTCTGGTCCCCACTGTCTCTGCTCTACTCTGAGCCTGAGGCTGAGATCCTTCCCCTCTAAGCATCCGAGGACATTCTCTAATTCTGTGACCCTTCTCCCCACACTTGAAGCAGGCACCCGACAACCTATGACACTCTCCTCGATGCGGGTGTCCACAGTGCTTACACGGAGGAGTCTGAATCTTGTTTCTCTCAGTTATGCTGTTTCCTCCCATTGAGGAAGCCTGTACAGACCCTGTCCTGATATGCTTGCTCTGCTGAGGGGCACTACTGGCACCCTGACTCTGAATCCGGGCACTCTTTCCACCTCTGTCAGCCTAATCAGACACTACCCCCTTCTGAATGATCGCTCTCTCTTTCTCTTCCTACTCACCTCCTCTTCGATGTTCTCCGACTTCTCGGCTGAGGCAAAGATCTACCAACTGCTGATAATCACAGAAATTATGAAGTATTACCTTCTCTTTGATGCCCAGGTGGAGGCCTCCCTCAAACTTTCTACACTTGTCTTCCTCACTGGCCACAATATGAGCTGCATATCTAGACAACTGGGTGAATCCTAGCTCATACTCGCTAACAGTCATCTCCCTCTGAGTCAAATTGAGAAACTCCCTGGCCTTGTCCTGCATGTAGACCCGGGAAAGATACTTCTTTCTGAATAATTCTCCAATATCCCTCCATGAAAGCACTGGTGGTACAACCTGACTCTGTGTGACTAACTCCCACCAGTGGAGAGCATCACCCTGCAATAAACTGACAGCATACTCCAGCTTCTCCTCATAAGAACATTTCATCTGAAGAAGCACCCTCTCTGTCCTCTTCAGCCAAGATTCAGCTTCCTCCGGATTGGTGGTACCATAAAATGTTGGACCAATGATGGTTGCCAAATTAAATCCCTTTATGTTTTGATAATAATAAAATATCTAGAATTAGTTAAGAAATTATTTCAGGTATTATTCAATGAAAGAATTGTGTAAATCAAGATGAGCAAGTGTTTAATCATTGAAGAATCAAGATAGGAGGTTCCTTATAAGGAAAAATGGCATAAAACATGAGGATTATAGAAGATTTGGATGGATGTTACCGTTGAAGGCAACACAAGTCGACTTGCAAAGCATAAGTCGACTTATACATGAAGATATGTCAACACAAGTAGACTTATACATTAATCAAGCAACGACTGGAATGAGCTTCAACAGCTATATTTCTTCGAGTATAAATAGAGGATGATGGAAGAAGAGAAAATATAAGTTATACAAGCCAAAATACTCTTCTATTGCTCCAAATTGCTCATTATTGTTCTTACTTTGTTACAATTGTATTGAGCACTTGTTCTTCAATCTTTATCATATTTCTCTTACAATTTGAGTGACTAGTGAAAGGTCACGTGTGAGGTAGGATTTGTGCCGGAAGACAAATCGATTGTAAAGGTTGCTTGAGCTGGAATTCAAGTGGCATTGTAAAAAGTTCACACTCAACTACAAAGTGTGTAATAAAGTGATTGGCAAAATCCTAAGTGGGAGCTTAGCTAGAGGATGTAGGTCTTAGCACCGAACCTCTATAAAAACAGTGTTTGATCTTCTTCCCTACTCATTTTATTTAAATTTTTTCAAATTGTTTTTGTGTGAATTGACTTCTGATTTTGTTGTAGAAAATTACAAAAAGATTAAGGATCTATTCAACCCCCCTTCTAGATCACTTACAATTGGTATCAGAGTAGAAGTATCCAGGGATGACACACAATAACCTAACGGAAGAAGGTAACACAAACAACCGCCCTCCTTTATTTAATAGTACTAATTATTCTTCTTGGAAAAATCCTATGAAGTATCACATTATAAGCGAGGGAGTAGAATATTGGAAGATAATTATCTTCGGTCCACAACCACCTTTAAAAGAAAATGGTGAGTTAAAACGAGCCGGAATACGATGACAATGACTGGAGGCAAGCTTACATCAACGCGAAAGCAATGAAGCTAATTTATTGCGCTCTCACGGTTGAGGAAAGAAACCGAGTTAACTCGTGTACCAGCGCCAAAGAAATATAGGAGAGACTTCGCATCACCCGTGAAGGAACCAACCAAGTCCGGGAGACAAAGATCAATATGCTGCTTCATGACTATGAAATGTTTGTCATGAAGGAAGGTGAGTCTATTTCCACTATGCTTGATCGTTTTGCAGAAATCATAAATGGATTAGGCGACCTTGGAAAGCATATGACGGACAGCGAGAAGGTAAAGAAAATTCTTCGCTCACTACCAAAGGAATGGGACTCACAAGTCACCTCCATTATGGAGTCAAAGGATCTCAATCATCTGGAATTCAACGCCTTGGTGGGATCACTTATCAACTATGAGATCATTCTCAAATCCAGAGGAGGTAGAGGTAAGCCACAAAAATCAATCGCTTTAAAAGCTAATACATCTTCTTTTGATGAAAGTGATGAAGAAATAGATGAAGAGGAGGAAGACAAAGAGATAGCAATGTACGCTAGAAATTTGAGAAAATTCAAAGGACTTCTCAAAAATCGTAGGAAGGAATTAAATGTTGGAAGAAATGGAGAAAAGAAAAAATTTGCATTTGAAAGAAAATCCAAGGGCTATGACGAAAAGAAAAGCAATGAAGAATGTTGGAGATGTGGAAAAAGGGGACATCTCGTAAGAGAATGCAAAAGCTCATCCTCCACATCAAACTTCCAGAAAAATGACAAATACGATAAAGGAAAAAAGAAAACTAGCCTGGTGGCAACTTGGAGTGATGATGAGGAAGCATACCACAGCGATGATGAAAACAACTTGTCACTTATGGCAAATAGCTCATCAAGTGATGATGAAAATGAGGTAACTTTCAATGACCAAGATCTAAGAGATTCTTTTGATGCTTTACAAGATGATTTTGAAGAAGCTATTGAGATTAACAAAAAATTAAGAAATAAAATACGAGAATTGGTTGCTGAAAATAGTACCTTACATGAAGCTATTGATGATTTAGATAGTCCAAAGGAAGATCATTCTGCATGCCTTGTTGAAAAGGAGAAACTTATTTGTGAGCTTGATAGACTTAGAAAAGAATTTTCGTATGTGGTTGGAAAATTTGTGAATGGAAACGAAAAGTTTGAAAAATTGTTATCATTGCAAAGATATTCAATTTCTAAACATGGATTAGGATATGATCCTTTTGATAGAGATTGCTCGTTAATTTCCAAATTTACTAAGGATGGAAAAATCGCTCAATGTGCTAGATGTTTGAAAGATGGTCATATAGAAATTGCTTGCAAGAGTACTAGAAGATGTGTTAAGGTTAAGAAAATTTGGGTAATTAAAGGCACAATACCACCTAATGTGGTTTATATGGCTAACCAAAATAGCTTGGGTACCTATAAGAAGAAAGAACGTTGATATTGTAGGAACAAGGAAGGGATGAAAGGCCGTCAAGCACTTGGTACATCGATAGCGGATGTTCAAGACACATGAGTGGAGATAAGAACCTTTTTGCAGAAATCAAACCAAAGAATCAAGGTTATGTCACTTTTGGAGACAACAACAAAGGTAAGGTCATTGGAATTGGTAAAGTGGGTAAGGAACCTCTGCCAACCATTGACAATGTTTTGCTTGTTGATGGGTTGAAACATAATTTGTTAAGTGTCTCTCAACTATGTGATATGAATTTTAATGTAAGTTTTGAATCATCACATTGCATAGTTAAGAAGGATGGTCATGTCGCTTTCATTGGTTTAAGACATGGAAATATATACATTATTGATCTACATGATGATAGTTCCTTTAATGAAAAGTGTTTGGTGACATTAGAAGAAAATGCATTTTTATGGCATAGAAAATTAGGACATGCTCCTTTGCCTTTAATTTCAAAGCTTTCAAAAAATGACATTGTGAGAGGATTGCCTAAAATAAAATTTGTTAAAGATCATTTATGTGAATCTTGTTTAAAAGGCAAATATGTTAGAGAATCTTTCAAACCAAAGAAAGAAATTTGCACATCTAGAATTCTGGAACTTGTTCACATGGATTTAATTGGGCCATCTAGACATGCTAGCATTAGTGGTAAATTACATGTTCTTGTGATTGTGGATGATTTCTCTAGATTTACTTGGGTGAGATTTCTTGCTAATAAAATTGATGCTTTTAACGAATTTACCAAGTGGTGTAGGTTGGTTCAAAATGAGAAAAATTTGTCAATTGTTGCAATTAAAACCGATCATGGAGGTGAATTTGAATGTGAACCATTCGAAAGTCTTTGTGACAAATACGGAATGGAACACAATTTCTCAACACCAAGGACTCCGCAACAAAATGGTGTAGTAGAAAGGAAGAATCGATCTCTTGAAGAAATGAGCAGGACTATGTTAAATGAGTACAATCTTCCTAAAATATTTTGGGCGGAAGCAGTCAATACAGCGTGTTATGTCATCAATAGGGTGCATTTACGAAGAGAAAAAAATAAGACACCATACGAACTTTGGAAAGATAAGAAACCCAATATCTCTTATTTTCATCCTTTTGGTTGTAAGGTCTTTATTCATAATAATGGAAAGAACAATTTAGGGAAATTTGATTCAAAATCTGATGTTGGTGTGTTTATTGGCTATTATCAAACTAGTAAGGCTTTTAGAGTTTATAATAATAGGACTGAATGTGTTGAAGAGAGTATTCATGTTAAATTTGATGATATGATTTTACCCCCGAGAAAGGTTTGTTTTGATGATGATGCGGGAAGTTCAGGTATTAAAATTGAAGAAATTGAGTTCAAGATTGAGGAATTGAAGTTAGATGAAGAAAATCATGTACCCAATATTAAAACATGGGCAAAAGCAAAAAACCATCCTATGGAGCAAGTCATTGGTGATTTAAATGATGGTGTAAGAACCAGGAGAAATATCTATGAGAATATGAGCAATTCAGCCTTCATCTCATTAGTAGAACCCAAGAATATAGAAGAAGCTCTTAAAGATGAAAACTGGCTATTAGTTATGTAGGAAGAGCTTAATCAATTCAAGCGAAATGATGTATGGGATTTGGTAGCTCCACCAAAGGACAAGACTATTATTGGAGTCAAGTGGGTAAATCGGATAAAATATGATGAGAATGGTGAAGCGATTAAAAATAAATCAAAGTTAATGGCTCAAGGATTTTATTAAGAAGAAGGCCTTGATTACAATGAGACATATGATCTTGTGGCTCGGTTGGAGGCAATTAGACTATTATGTGCCTTTGCGTCTCATAAAAGGATCAAATTAAATCAAATGGACGTCAAGAGCGCATTTCTCAATGGATACATTCAAGAGGAAGTCTACGTCAAACAACCACCGGGATTTGAAGATCATGAGCATCAGGATTATGTTTACAAACTCAAGAAGGCACCTTATGGATTGAAGCAAGCACCTAGAGCATGGTATGAAAGGTTAAGTACTTTTTTAACTCTACATGGGTATGTTCGTGGTAAGATCGATAATACTTTATTTATTAAACATGTTGACAAGGATATGCTTATTTGTCAAATTTATGTTGATGATATTGTGTTTGGTGCTACTAATGAATTTTTGTGCAAAGAATTTAGTGATTTAATGCAAGGCGAATTTGAAATGAGCATGATGGGGGAACTCAAGTTCTTTCTTGGATTGCAAATCAAGCAACACAAAAATGGCATTTTCATCCACCAATCAAAGTATACCAAGGAACTTCTTAAGAAGTTTAAAATGGAAGGATGCAAAATGGCAGCAACACCAATGGCAACAAATGTGGTCTTGAAAAAACATGAACATGAAGAAGATGTTGATCAAAAACTCTATAGAGGTATGATCGGCTCTCTTTGTATTTAATCGCTTCTAGACACGACATTATGTTTGCCACATGTCTTTGTGCTAGATTTCAATCTTGCCCCAAGATTTCTCATTTGAGTGCTTGCAAAAGAATATTTAGATATTTGAGTAGAAGCTGTTAATCATGGTTTATGGTATCCCGGTTGTGAATCCTTTGATTTGTATGCTTATAGTGATCTTTGATCATGGTGGCTGTAGAATTGATAGAAAAAGTACTAGTGGATTATGTCATTTCTTAGGTTCATCTTTGATATCTTGGGCTAGCAAAAAGCAAGTTAGTGTAGCTATTTCCACTGCTGAATCTGAATATGTAGCAGCTGGGAGTGCATGTGCCCAAGTTCTTGGGATTAAACATCAATTGTTTGATTATGGTATTGTGGTTAAAAATATTCCCATTTATTGTGATAATACCAGTGCAATTTGCTTAAGTAAAAATCCAATTTTGCATAGTAGAACGAAGCATATAGAAATTAGACATCATTTCATCCGTGGTCATTGCTTAAAAGGTGACATTTGCTTGAAGCATGTATCAACCAGTGATCAATTAGCTGACATTTTTAATAAACCTCTTAAGGAAGATGTGTTTGTGAACATTAAATTGAGATTAGGCATGTGTGATTTAAATTCCTTTGGTTGAATTTAATTTTGGCTACATTCACATATCAAATGGTCAAATTATGAGGCAAACGGGCAATCACATCTGAAGATATATTCATCATGTTGCATACTTGGGCTGAAAAGAGATTTATTTGGAGTTTGGAGACATTTTATGACTTGGCCATTAACAAGTCGACTTATACGGGAATCAGTCGACTTATGATTTTTCACAGCGTTTGGAAAATACAGAAATTTGAGGATAAGTCAACTTATATAGATCGACAAGTCGACTTATGAAGGTCGATAAGTCAACTTATGAGGGAAACAAGTCGACTTATTAAGGTCGATAAGTCGACTTATGCAGGGAACGAGTCGACTTATGTCTACACGGAGGCTTTAAAACTCTTTTCCCCTTTTTTTTCTCCGAAACCCTATTCTCTCTAAAACCTCTGCAATTTTTCTCTCCAACTCGACTTATTCTCTTCAATCTCTTCAAGTCTTCCTTACACATCAATTTTTGACCTCCATTATCACAAAACCCCTTCTTTTTATCTTCAAATCAACCTCCTTTTTGAAACTCCTCTCTCAAACCCTAAACCTGCGAAAATTTTCTCTCTCTAAAATTTTATGGCTCCTCGAAAATCTTCAGGAAAAGGGAAAGAAACCACTCCTCGACAAGGTCCTCGGTTTCACTTTGGACTAAGAGCTCGTGGATCCTCTTCGACGGGAGATGCTTCGAGAGAGAACGATGTGGTTGAACCTAGGTTTGTGTCAAACGACGCACAAACTCTCTACTACAAGGTGCTACAAACTGAGGTATTGATTCCCTCTATGAGATTTGACTGGGGAGAACTTGATCATAGCGAGTTTACTGATGTGTTTACTGAAATTACGAATATGGGGTTGCGAGATTTCTTAGGATTTCAAGAGGATATTTATGAAGATATAGTAAGGGAATTCTATGCGAATCTGATTGTGACTGACAGTAATGTTGAGGATGGAGTGAATCTGTCATCTAAAATTAACGGGAAAGCAATTTATCTATGTGAATCAGTTTTGTGTACCATGTTTAACTTGCCTAGAGGAGGAGTTAGGCCTAGAGCTTCCTTTACTGATTTTGAGATTTTGAGGAATGCTGAAGGTGATACTAATGAGGAAGCCGAAGAGAATTTCGACTATACTGAGGAAAAAGGGGCTGATATGTTGGTTCAGTTATGTTCCGATCATTCCCCTCCCTTTGAGGTTATGGATCTACCGTTAAATTATCGATTATTACATTATGCGATTAACAGGGTTGTGTACCCAAAGAAGGCTAGTAATAATCATATCACTTCACTGGATAAGGAGATTCTGTGGCATATAGAAGAAGGACGAAAAATTAATTATGCCAGTCTGATTATTCAGATGATGAGGAAGAAGGCTAGCTTATTACAGGGACATCTGAAAGGGAAACCTGTCCGGCATAAAGGAATGCCTTATGCTGCTTTGATTACCCATCTCTCTCAAGTTCAAAGGTGTGATATGGCTTCTTATACTTCTCTTCCCTATCCTCAGAGTTGGAGATTCACGCCTTATAATTTGAGAAGTATGAAGCTGGTAAGAATAGTTGAAAAAGGCTGGGTCTACTCTCATCATGTTGAGAAGCTTGGGTTGACTTTAGCAGGTGAGCAGGTACCTTCGAGGAAGCGATCTAAGAGGGCAGTAGATCGTCCTAGTAGTTCACGGCCCGGTAATGAAAGAAGAAGTGAGGTATCTCAAGATGAGATTGCTGAAATTAATGAAAAATTGGATGATTTACATGAGCACCTCGATGGTCTCCAATCTATACTTCATGGGTTTGCAAAGAAAATGGATGCTCAACACAAAATGCTTAAGAAGATCTTTAAGAAGTTAGGGTGTAGGCACGACGATTCTTCGTCATGATGTGTATTGACTTGTGCCTTGACCAACATTTAAACTTCTGTTTTTGTTTTATGTGCTTTTATGTGTTTGTGTTGGTTTGCATATTTTATAATGACTATTGCTATTATTTATGTATGCTGCTATGTTTGGTTATAAACTTCATTAATCTTCATTTGAGTCTATTTTCACTATTGATTTTTTATTATGACAAAAAGGGGGAGTAAAATTAGAAATTGATATTTGATTGAGGGGGAGTAAAAATATATTGATTTGCAACTATATTGATTTCTATTGGTTTATTAATTAAGGGGGAGACAAACTAACCATCAAGACAAGGGATTAAAAACCTTGATCAAGTTTTATGTTTCTCAAATTTCTTTTCAATTTCTAAATATTTTGTCATTATCAAAAAGGGGGAGATTGTTAGACCAATGGTGGTTGACAAATTAAATCCCTTTATGTTTGGATAATAATAAAATATCTAGAATTAGTTAAGAAATTATTTCAGGTATTATTCAATGAAAGAATTGTGCAAATCAAGATGAGCAAGTGTTTAATCATTGAAGAATCAAGATAGGAGGTTCCTTATAAGGAAAAATGGCATAAAACATGAGGATTATAGAAGATTTGGATGGATGTTACCGTTGAAGGCAACACAAGTCGACTTGCAAAGCATAAGTCAACTTATACATGAAGATATGTCAATACAAGTCGACTAACCATATATAAGTCGACTTATCGAGGACGACAAGTCGACTTACATAGCACAAGTCGACTTATTGGAGAGCAGAGATGAAATTTTACGTAAATGGTTAACATAAGTCGACTTATTCATTCGACAAGTCGACTTATAGATGCAATAAATCAATTCCAACGGTCCAATTAGCCACAAATGGAAGGGAGATTATCAAGGAACGGTAATATTAATCAAGCAACGGCCAGAATGAGCTTCAACAGCTATATTTCTTCGAGTATAAATAGAGGATGATGGAAGAAGAGAAAATATAAGTTCTACAAGCCAAAATACTCTTCTATTGCTCCAAATTGCTCATTATTGTTCTTACTTTGTTACAATTGTATTGAGCACTTGTTCTTCAATCTTTATCATATTTCTCTTACAATTTGAGTGACTAGTGAAAGGTCACGTGTGAGGTAGGATTTGTGCCGGAAGACAAATCGATTGTAAAGGTTGCTTGAGCCGGAATTCAAGTGGCATTATAAAAAGTTCACACTCAACTACAAAGTGTGCAATAAAGTGATTGACAAAATCCTAAGTGGGAGCTTAGGTAGAGGACGTAGGTCTTAGCACCGAACCTCTATAAAAACAGTGCTTGATCTTCTTCCCTACTCATTTTATTTAAATTTGTTCAAATTGTTTTTGTGTGAATTGACTTCTGATTTTGTTGTAGAAAATTACAAAAAGATTAAGGATCTATTCAACCCCCCTTTCTAGATCACTTACATAAAAGTCCACCGCTCCGAACTTCAGCAGTTTATCAAACTGTCCGCCCCTAACATCAGAAACTGGCATGAAAGCTCGAGACCCTTGACCCATGGCAAAAGTGAAAGCCTGGGCAAAGGCCTGGAAGACTTGCGGGTCCATCGCAGGCATGGTAGGAGGAGGAGGAGGAGGTGGAAGCTCCTCAGGTTGCACACTAGGTGCCTCAGGGCCAGGAGCAGAATGTGTCCCTGCAGCTTGTGGGACGTGAGACCCATCTGTGCTCCCCTGGAGAGAGCTTGAGCGAGATCGAGTCCCTCGGGTTCTACCCCGACGTGGCATATTACTCCTTCAGAACAAAACCAGTGAAAAACTTTAGTTCATACAAAAACAATTTTCAAAGTATCTCGAACGCTTTAATTCATGCAAAATCATGCAAAATAAACATTTAAAATCATTTAAAACAATTCAAAATAATACAATTCATGCACACAATGCGCACATAAATCACTTTCAAAAGGTCTACAAAATCCTAAATTTTTCTTTCTACCCGAACCTGAACCAAAAGCTCTGATACCATAAGTGTTGGAACCCCTCCCCGGTGAGTTGCGTGCCCGACGTCCTACATGACATCTGGACGCTCATCTCAAGAGGGAGGAATTCCTCACCACGAAAGAAACCTCAAATCGAACTTAATTTAACGTCATCCGAACAAAACTTGATAAATTCACCCTAATTATCTTCCAATAAAATTGATCTGCTTAAGGCCCATAACTAAATCCGAATCCTAAGCTAAAATGAAATTCCATATCTCTAGGTCAATTAGAATCGGAAATCGCCTCAATCAGATCTCTATAGCTCACAAAATCGTCCGAAAACGGCAAAATATTCAATACCGTCACATAATTGGCTTTCTTTAATAGTATCCATAAATTCCCGCTAAAACCTGAATCTCTAATTTTATCAAAAAGGGGTAGAAATTTTTTTTAGAAAGCCAACGCTTCAAAAACCGAGTGAATCCGAGGCCAAACGAAAAAGTTACAAGAAAAAGAGTGAGAGGAGGACATTCAGAGATTAGGCGTGGGCACGTCTAAGAGATTTAGAGACTAGACATGGCCACGTTTAAGGATGAAGTCTAGATTTGCAGGAAAATTTCAGAGTTTACAACATCATAACTTTTGCTCCCGAAGTCCAAAATTCATAAATTTGGTATCAATAAAAAGGTAAAAAGAAGCTCTACAATTTCCTAGAAGGATTTAAGAACTAATTTGGCCATTAAGAAGATCAAGAATTGCTTCAAAGTTTCAGCCCAAACTCAAATTTTCCTACACAATGCCAAAAGTTTGTAAACTCATATCTTTTAGCACACAAGTTTAAAAATGTCATATTTTACCTCGTCGGAAAGATAAAGAGATAATTTACAACTTTCATGAAGAGTTCAAAAGTCATTTTAGTCATTAAAAGAGGTAAAAACATCCTCAAAGTTTCTTCTTGCAAAAATTCAATAAAACAGTAACTCAATTCAAATGAATAGTAACTGTCATCTTCTCAACCTCATAACTTCTTCATCCTTAGTCTAAATTTAACCAATTATACCTCATTGGAAAGATAAAAAGATGCTCTACAAGTTTCATGAAGGGTGTAAAAATCAATTCAATCATTAAAGAGGGTAAAAACATACTCAAAGTTTCAGCCTATAAAAAGATCAATGAAACAGTAAATTTACCTAAATAAACAGTAACTGTCAACTTCCAAACCTCATAACTTTTTATTCCTAACTCCAATAATTGCAAATCATACCTCATTTTAAAGATAGAAGGATAATCTACATTTTTCATGAAGAAAGCAAAAATCAAAACTGTCTCTAAGAGGGTGAAAAAGCCCTCCAAAAGTTCTGCAAAATTTTATGACTAACAATAGTAGCTAAAACCTTTCAGCTCTTATAACTCTTTCATCCTAAGTCCAATTGTGACAAACTTTATGTCATTGGAAAGATCTAAACATGCTTAATGCGAATCGGGACCCAACATTTCTCATTTTGTTAGTTTTGAATATTGTTTATTTTTGAAGCAATCTTTTGCTTCCAAGATTGCAAAGCTTTGAATTTCGACCAAAATGAAAATTAATATTCTTGAGATTCTCATTTTATATAATTTTTAAAGAAAATGGTAAATGTTGATCAACTTAGTGTGGCCTATGGAACTGATTTAGAAGTCAAAAATTAATTAAATAATATAACATATCTCTAGACCATCCAAAGTCATAACAGTTATAAAGTCATCAAACTATTTAATTAGACCATGAAATTATGGGAGAAGGTGATTGAAAAGAATGTTAGAAAGGATGCACTTATCTCGGATTACTAGTTTCGTTCATACAGGGAAGGTCTATGATAAAAGTTTTACATCTTTTTAAGAGATTAATGGAATATTACAGAGAAAGACATCATAACCTACACATGATTTTTATTGACTTAGAGAAGACTTATAATATGGTACCTCAGAAAATAATGAGGAGCTGTTTAGAAGTTAAGAGAGTTTATATGACCTATATATAAGTTATTAAGGATATGTATGAAGGAGTTAAGACTAGAGTAAGGATGATATGAAGAGATACGAAGCATTTTTTATCGATATTAGGTTACATCAGGGATCCTCATTGAGTCCCTTTTTGTTCATAGTAGTGATGGATAAGCTCACTAAGAATATTCAAAGGAATGTACCTTAGTGTATGTTGTTTGTTGATGATATTGTTTTAGTGGATTAGACAAAAGAGGGTGTCAATGTGAAGCTAGAATTATGGAGGGATACGATAAAGTAAAAGGGTTTTAAATTGAGTAGGATTGAGATTGAGTACTTTAGAGTGTAACTTTTCGAGTCATAGGATAGCTTCTGATGTGGAGGCAAAGATTAGTTCAAAATTATACCACAGAAAGGATATTTTAAGTATCTAGGATCTATTATCTAAAGCAATAGAAAAGTTGATAAAGGCATTGTTCACTATAATAAATCAGGGTGGATTAACTACAGAAGTGCATCATGAGTTTTATATGATAAAAATATACCAATCAAGCTCAAAGGTAAATTATATAGTTTAGTCATTAGGTTAGCCATGCTATATGGAATAGAGTGTTGACTCATCAAACATGTATATAGTCATAAATTAATGGTGGTGGAGATGAGGATGCTTCGATGGCTATGCAACCTTATAATGGTAAAAGACAAATTAAAAGTAGCTAATATTAATAAAAAAATTAAAAGAGATAAGGCATAGATAGTTAATACATGTTAAGAAGAGATATTCTAATGCTCTAGTGAGAAGATGCGAGAAAATTGTACTTAAGGGACTACAAGAAAAAAAGGAAAGCCTAAAAAGAAATGAGAGGAGGTGATTAAAAATGATTTGGTTGTGTGAGAACTTACTGAGAACGTGACTCTTAATAAAAAACTTTGATGTAGTTGGATAAGGGTAAAAGATCTCACAAACAGAGTTCATTCTCTTTCTCATAGATCTTTTAAACATTAACCTTCGAGCCTTATGTCTTGTGTTTGGCGTACACTTTTAATGAGTTGTTTGTTTTTATTTATTTACTTGTCTTCCTTCTTATTTGTGTATTTATTTACATATTTTATCTTTTATTTTTATTCCTAACCTTGTTATATATTTATTGTATTACTTATTTTTATATTCTATTTGTGCAATTTTATTATCAATAATAATATATGTTTATTATTTTCATTTTCATTGTTTTATATCTGTATATTGGTTATACAAACTCTCTATTAGTTATGGATAAAATTGTGTACTTCTAGACTTTTTTAGATCAGGCGTTCAGTGAGACTTCTATTGAGATATTGTTGGGTCTCGATTCGTCCTTCTTATTAAATAAGTATGTTTAATTTATTTTGAGGTTTAATTTGCCTAATTTCTTTTGGTTAGAATAATTTGAGGTTTTACTGCTTAAGTTAATAAAAATTAATGGAGGGGTTTAGTTAAAATTAGAATTTGTATGGAGTTAGAAATTAAAGGAATGAGATGAGTAAGGTCATTTTAGGTAAATCCTTAGGTTCTTAAAGTTTAAGGCTAAGAAGGAGGGGTAATTTAGTCTTTGTAGAGTCTTTAAAGGAAGAAGGAAAGAAGCAAAAGGTGTGGTCGTATTAAATGAAAGGAGAGGACGAAAATTTGCAAGTAAAAAGGAGGAAGAGTGAAACTACGTAGTTTTGGGGCTTAGGTTTTAAAGTTAAGAAACAAATTAACTAAGTCTTTGGAGAGAAGACTTACGAAACTTACAAAGAAAAAGAGAGGGAGAGAGACCTTCGGTGGAGTAAAGGAGAAGAAGAAAAAGAAGAAGAGGTTAGGGATTTTTTTCATTTCTTGCTTTAGAAAGGTGAATTTAAGAGTTCTTTAAGAAGGAAAAAGGAAGAGGAAGGGGAAATCCTCCATTAGAGGCAAGGAGTGAATTTCGTGGGTGGCTTTTAAGGTAAGGTATTTTCGAAATCCTTTGAAATTTCTAATGGGTTTTGGTTCTAATAGCTTAGGAAAAGTATGGGTAAGGTTATATAGAATCAATTTCATGCTTTTATTGCTTAAAATTGCCCAATTTCGATATCCCTTGTAATGTTGGGATTCTTGTGTTTTGATGAAGGGCAAAGGAGGCAATAGGAGTTAGAGAAAAGGTAAATTGATCAAGCTTAGAGCTAAAGGAATTAAGGTGGGTGATTTGTTAATAATTGAGTTAATAAGCATATTAAAGATTTTGTCATAAATGCCATTTATTGCTTTCTAATAACTTACCAATGTTGTATTTATCACTCTTTGGGATGTTTTAAAGTTGCATTGTGTGTCTTTTTGATTGAGCCAAATTTATACTATAAATTGGCCCTGTTTTCTTAAGTAATTATGCACTTGTTGACTCCTAATTCATGATTTTGTGCTTAAATTGGTTCCTCATATCGATCTTTTATAATTTGCATATTGTCGATGGTTTGTTGTCATTTGATATTAATTTCGCATAACTTTTATTGGGACAATTATCTGCAAATGTGTTGTATTTTGTAGGAACAATTGGAGTCAACAAGAGAAAGTCAACACGTCGTGAGAAGCCATCCATTAAATCGGACGAACCAACACTCCATTAAATCGCGACAAATTAATTTGGTATAAATTGATTAAATCATGACGAGTGACCATTTTATTAATCATGACGAACTTTATTCATTAATCGCGACGAATGTGAGATACCCGACCCTAAATAGCAAAATTATCCTTTGTTCGACACGCCGATTCTGACTCCTATAAAACCTTCCATTTTAGGTTAAAGAGGACGGCCGCATTCAGAGGTAGCTCTCCATCCTTCGTCTTCTCCATTTTTCGATAGTTTTGTTTCCTCTGTTTTGCAGATTTGGCGCCACCTCCAGACGACGTCCACCATCATTATCTTCATCTCTTCCATCATTCGTCGCACCCATTCTCAACTGTTCGTGTAACATCCCCTCTCCTATAGGAAGGGTATTTTGGTAATTAGGATGGGTTCAGGATATTAAATTATATCTCGGCATGCACATACAGCATATAGTCTCTATAATTACAGATTGGTTGCACATGCACATAGTATACATGCATTCATGACAGTTTCCGGCTTAGGTTTTAAGTTGAACTTCTGTATGAAATTAATGGGGTGATTGCGTTTGAAAAATTATTTGGACTGCATCATAAATTGTTTTGCATTTTTAGGGATTTATAGGAATTTTTCTGGATTTTTCCGGAGACAATTCCTGGACCGGGAAAATCGCCAATTGGCGAATCGATCGATTTTCGGTAACAAAGATCGCTACCTAATGGCACAGTAATATTAGGTATATTATTTTGGGACTGAAAGTAGGGTCATTAGAGTTAAGTGGAGTAAAATTTTGGACTGGATTAAATAAGTCATATTTTGACTTTTCAACTAAAAAGAAACCAATGGGAATTTGCCACCTTGAAACCAATGGGAATTTGCCACTTTTAAAGTTACATTTAATGCACCTCTCAATGCCTACGGATGTGTATGTGTTTAAAAGGAAAGGAGGATAAAATCTTCATCAATTCTTCATCAATGCTCTCACCCGAAACATACTTCTACTTTACATATACATAGAAAATTTTACTCTTCTTTCTACTTTCTCCACAACTTCAAGCTATCATCTAGAAATCCATCAAAGCTGGAAGATGAATATTGTGTATACTTGAGAAGGGAAGGAGGTTGGTACCTTGGTGTAGGAGTTAGAAGTTGGTTATTGAAGCTTTGAAGGAGATTTTGGGTAAGTTTTCATTTAAGGGTTGAGTTTTTAAATGAGGTTTGCATATGGATTTAATGCTGCCAATTTTTCAGTATTAGCTCTAGGATATGTATGACTGTAGTAATATTTAATTTGTATTTATTTTGATGTCTAGTGATGTGAAAGAGGCATTGGAAGTGATTGAACTAAGATTAACCTTAAATCTGGAAAATTAGATTTGTAATTGATGTTACTGTTTTATTCATAACTTATTTTGTAAAAATTAAAATGAGGTAAGGTTAGTGGCCACTGAAACTTTGGAATGTTGGCTTCAATTTAGTGTGAAATAGGTGTTGTTGAATTTCAATGATAGAAGGGTGAATTGTTGCATGGAAAGTTGCTGTTCCATTGCCTGTGAACAGTAACCGCAACCATGACATCTGAGTTTTGTTGATTTTTGTGAATTAATTGAGATGGAATTAGGAAAAATGGTCTTCATGGAAGTTGGAGAATATTGAATTATCTTTCCATTGCTACTGATCTTGCTATTTTTAGAATTGTATATTGGGAGATATGAATTGATTACTAATGACTGGTTTTGAGCATTTTGGATGAAACCTAGCTTAAGTGTGATTTTGTGAGTTTACTGATTGAAGGCAATTTTAACATTTTATGTGTACTGAATTGGTGTGAGTGAGCTTCTGAAAAGTTGTATAGGAAGAGATTACTTTGAAAATGATATATGGTGTGTAATTTTTAGAAGTTAGAATTGGGAGTTATGATTTTGCAAAAACTGACCCTACATGAGGTTATAAATGGCTGATCATAACAGAAACTTCCATAACAGTTTTGAAATTGTTAGAGATCGAATTGGATGTTGAGTGCTTCATGAAAATTGTAGTTTGAGATGTTATCTTTACAGGGATATAAAGTTCTGATTTTATTGACTTGTATATTGGAAGTTATGCTTCTTGTAAGGTTACTGCCCAAATTGAAGGATTTCAGGGACAGTAACATTAGATGAATTAACTGACTTGTTTAGAAATAGAATTTGATTTTGGGTTGTTCATGAAAGTTGTTGAGGACATTGTGAACTTATTGAGCATATTTATGTGGTAATTTATTACTGAAGAATCAGTGAGTTATGGAATTGCCAATGTACTGCCCTGTGTTGATGGAAATTGAGTAGGCAGTAGGTTGGATGGAGTATTTGACACCCTTAGGATTGGAATTGATTTTTATGGTCTTCTTGAGAATTGTAGAGCTTTTCATAAGCTTTCCAACAAGGTATAGTTTGCATTTTTTAGAAATGTGTAGAAAAAGTTATGAATGTTGGAAGTGGGTTGGTGTGTTAGGACAAAGGGAAAGGGATTTTATTAATTATTAATTGGCATATAAAGAGTTTTGACTTCTTTTGTCAATTACTTTCCGTCCGACGTCCGATTGACCTAATTCAGAGGCATCGGATTAGTTGAATATTTAATTTCATTTAATGAGAAAGCAGAATTTTAGGCGGAATTTGGCGTAGCCTATTAACGAAACATTGAAACCTTTGTTTTATTTAATTGGGGACCTATAGAGGTCCGAATGGCGCCGTCGGCGCTTATGGATTTCTAATTTTGGTAGAATTTTATAATGGGAAAATATTGGATAGGGCGGGATTGCCATGAACATGCATTATACACATTTTACTGATTTCATATGCATTATTTAGTCATTTCAAGTATACCAATGGTAATGGCTATTCATTTAATGTGCTATAGAGGCTCAAGTGGATCGTCGTTCCACGGACTTGGCAAAGACTTCCCGGTACTAGCGTGGAAGTTATTAGGTGAGTAACCTAGTTGGTTATTCAATCTATGTGTTAGCGTGGTTTGATTGCCTACGGGGATTCGTGGATTAAGGCGTGAATTGGCGCCTACGGGGATTATATGGTTATATGTGGCTCCATTGACGGTGAAATAAACATTAGGCAACTGTTAATTGGATTGTATGACTATACTGTGTATTTGGACTGTGTATCATCATGTTATTTGCTATGAGACATGTGCATTCATGCACAAATGCATCCTGCTTTAAAGGAAAATTGTGAGCAAGGGCATGCTTTGTCTTGAGCGAGCCTAGAGCTCGATATCTGAACCAGAGCCTCGAGCTCGACGGAGATAATTCTCCCAGACGCGTCTATCTTGATCAACATTATCGCTTTCGGTCACAATCTTGAAATGAGCTGGAAAAGAGTCACGTGTGCATTGCATCTTGAATGAACATTTGACAATATTATTATTTGCTGTATATTTCTTGCTGTGAATGAATTATTATTGTGTTTTGTATAACAACTGAGTGTATATTGTTACATGCTTATATGATGCATGAATTGGGAGAACCATCGATGATGGTTTCTCATTGAGTTATAAACTCATCCAAAATTGCAATTATTTTTCGAGGCGTAAGCATGAGCGGATAGCTCCTCGGGAATTTGTAGAGTAGTATCTTGTGGATTGGCGATAGAAGCAATAGCTCAAGGTCGGTCATTTGGGCTTTCTTTTGGAAGCGATAGTTAGATCTGTTTGTTATCTGATCTGATCTGATATGTTATTTAGCGTCGATGTTTGGACCATGTGTAAATTAAAAAATCTTGAAAGTTGTAAATTCTTGAGTTTTAAGTGAATGAAATGGAATCTAATTTGGTTTTAAAAAAGTGGTCAATTTCTTATTCTTGTCTTATGATTGTGATGCCATGAGGAGTGTAGTGGTTGTTGTCGATAGTGGTCTCTTGTCGTAGGATATGTATCGGAATGACCTACAGGCGTTCCCGGTGGATACCTATAGTAAAGGGCGCTTCTGATTCGTCGTTAGTCATGGACGAGGTGATATTCAGCGATGATGGACTCACCCGGCATCATGCGTGGCTAGGCGTTGGATCTCTGAAGATATAGCAGGTTTGAGTTCCATGAGCTTGAAAGGGTAATCGATCATTGTTTTAGATTTACGTCGTATTTTGTAACAACTCAGAGTTGGAGATTGCATTGTATGACCGAATGAATCTTGCTATAGTTTAGTAGGATGTTAAACTTTGATCTATGTTAAGGATTTATTTGTGTTGAATATTGTGCCTGAATACATGAAGTCTCATGTATATCAGTCAGATTTTGCATTAATTAATCTAATCTGCCTAGTTGTGTTTGGTTAAATTGGTTGTGTTATTATCTGATTGATTTATTGCATAAATCATTTCATACCATACACTAAGGGTTTTAACAAGATTTAATTAATCGAGTTGATTAATTAAATTCTTGGACTTAATGAGTTATTAAGGTTATGTTTTGAAACTTAGTGGATTTCAAACCCGAGCATTTATTTTGAGCGATGATGACCCGAGCCACATTTTCGGAGAACTTTAGTTAATTGTTTTCAATCTTAATTATTTCAAATTGTCTTGCCTTTTAAAAATCCCAAAACATTTATTTCATACTTAGCTTTCTTTAATTTTAAAGATCAAGCCAAAACCCCTTTAATTGCTTTAATTACATGCATCATTAGACTAAGTGGTCTTAAGATCAATCTACTGGGTTCCTTGAGAGTCGGCAGAGGTTGCACCACAATGTTGCAATTCTTGGTATAAATTGATTTTGACGGTTTCGAGGATCAATCTTGGATTGAGCGATAAGCCATGATCAAATTGGCGCCGTTCTTGGGAACCAAAGTAATTGGTTTTCTAGGTTAGCCAAGTGTTTGTTTACATTTTAGTTTAGTTATTTGCATTACATTTTGCATTTCATAATTTTGTTTTATTCTGTTTGCTTGATCTTTTTAGTGTTAATTCTGTTTTGTTTTAAGTGTTTAGTGTTATTGTTCACCTTATTGTGCCTAATTTGAGTTATTGTGCTTTCTTTGTGATTCTTGGTTGCGACAAGTTCATCATTCGTCATAACGAGTTCATCGTTAAATCATGACGAATATTATAATTTTGTCTGTTAGCATGGCGAGTTCCTACGAGTCATGACGAATAGTAGTGAATTAAACCCTTCATCATTGTCGTTTTAATGAGCTAATTTAGGAGAACTTCTTTTGTGCATGCCCATAGACTTAGGTTAGTTCATTTTCAACCTGAAATCGGCGATACTTAAGGAGCGTAGGAAAGACAAAAGAGAGCAAGCAACCCTTAGCACATTAGAACATCAAGTAGGAGAAATGGTGAGCATCAAAATTTCCGGTCACCAACCTAGGAGCGGAGATCATGGATTAAATGGTGATCGGGAAAGAGTCGATGAGAACATAGGGAACAACGGCGTGAAACGATCGGAGAAGCTACGACCTCGGACGTCAATTATGACCCTTCACTGCATGACTGCCCGAACTTGACGTGAATTTGAAGTTAAGGGCTATTGATCAATTCTCTCCCCAAATTTCACGGTTTGGCGGGAGAAGATCCTTACATGCATTTGCAAGCGCTGACAATGATTTGTCAAAGCATGAAACCCGTAGGAGCTCCCTTAGATCATGTGTTGTGGAAGGTGTTTCACTTATCCTTAGAAGGAAAGGCACGGGAGTGGTACATGAGTCTCCCAAGGCATGTCGCGAATGCCTATCACAGTTGGGCCAATTTGAGAAAAGCTTTCTTTGGAAAAGTATTTTCCACCTCGAGAACGTCATCGATGAGGAAAGAAATTTATTCTACCAAGCAAGACTATGACGAGTCCTTGTATGACTTTTGGAGCAGATTTGGGATCTGTTGTCTCGGTGCCCCATCATCAAATTCTGATGAGCGAACATTTCAATATTTTTATGATGGGGTGAAGAATCGAGAAAAGGAATGTTAGATCTTTGCTTGGGAGGATCGTTGATTGACCTCACCGCACTTTGAAGCGTGGGCCTTGATTAAGAGGATGGCCTAAATCATCAATGATATAGTGTCGAGATTCGAGGAGTGTCCATGAAGTGGGAGCCATATAGCTTAGACAAAAGGATGGAAAGCACGGAATCAAGGTGGATTCTGGAACATCGGATAACTTCACAGTTGTCCTCGATTCACGTGGAGTTAAAGAATTTGAATGTACATCGCTCATCGCCTTCCACTAAATCGGCGCACCTAGTTGCGAATCTTGCGGATCGGTGATGCATATAACCGATTATACATCCGGGAGGTATGAAGAAGTCTACATAGTATACAGGGAGACAAAATCTAAGTGGGATCCGTACTCCAACACGTATAATGAAGGATGGCGATCTCATCCTAACTTTAGTTGGAGGAGTAATGAGGGAAGAGCACCCAACCGCTTCCAACAAGGGAGTGGAGCTGGAACATCTACAAACCAGTTCCCTGATCAGCAAGCATTGACGGTGCAACCACAACCGCCAAAAGAAGACACCAACCAGCTGCTGCACAGCATGATGACTCTCATGAAGGAAGAGAGGAATTGATTGCGAATCAATTCAACGCCATAGCTAATCGATTGAAAGGGACTCCTCGAAGAATCTTTGCTAAAAAGGCCTTGGAAAAGCGGATGGAACAATGGGAGACCAAGGCTGAGAACTGAACTCATATGTCACTCAATTGTCTAACAATTTGAGTGAAAGCCAGCGAATAATAGCGGATCAATTCCTTCCAACACGGTCATAAATCGAAAAGTCTCAATGCTATTGAGCTAAGGAGCGGAAGGAAAGTGCGATTCAACATACGATAAAGAAGAATGCACCAGCGAAATCGAGGTTGAAGAGGAGCCTCAAATTAAGGAAAAGTCGGATGTGAGATCAGAGTGAACAAGAAGAGAAGTTGAGAAAGAACAACAATCAAGCAATCGAAAGTAAGAGTGAAAAGGAACAAAGAAAGCGAAATGAAGCAACACAAAGGAAGTCAATCGAAGGACCTTCCTTCCCAATTCCTACTTGATGAGCAAGAAGGTCAGCGAATGAAACATAAAAGGAAATTATTGACCTATTTGGGAAGGTGGAAGTAAATGTGCCTTTTGGACTGGTTAAGAGAGTATGGCCTATGCCAAGTATTTGAAAGACTTGTGCACCAACAAGAAGAAATTTAGGCGAGCGAAGAGTCGAGTCACTCGAATGTTTCCGCGTTATTCAAGCCCCAAATTCGGTAAAGTGTCAAGACCGGGATCGTTCACCATTCCTTGTGTCATAGGAAGGTGACAATTGGAAGAAACCTTCTTTGGATTTGGGGCGGCAATCAATGTGATGCCAAAATCATCTATGAAGCCACAGGGGTTAGAGCGTAAAACCTACTTGGTAGTGTTACGGTTGGTGACAGATCATTTCGACACCACAATGGGCATAATCGAGGACATTACGGTCCAAGTAAAAGGATTAGTGTTCCTACTTGGATTTTTACGTGTTGGATATGTCTCTTGAAGTGGTGCGGGACACTTCTCTAATCCGTGGGCGACCCTTCCTTGGACGGCAAGTACAATGATCGATATGAAGGAAGGGAAGATCACCGTGGAGTTGGAGATCAACACGTTAGCTTGACATGTATGAAGCTATGAAGCACCCTAACGAGGATTACTCCTTGCTTGGGGTGAATATGCTAGATGTTGTGATTGATGATGCTTGTTCTAAATTTGCAGAATCTCTAATTCCGACCACTAATGATCTCTTTGGAGGTAGTTTCTATTTTGATGATAGTGCAGGTACTTATTCGGATACGGGAATGGACATGGAGCTGCCGGGACCCAAGTTGTTAACATGGAGCTTGGATATCAACCGCGTCTATCGAGCTACAAGATCCACCTTGAGCACCGGTGTTTCTTTTCTGCATTTTCAATATATTTATGCACATTATTTGATTTGACTTGAAATGTTGTGTTGCATGAGCGTATTGTTTAAGTGTGGGGAAGAAACCCATCGATGAGAATAATTTGTAGTTAAGTAGGATTTTCATATACATTTCAATAAATTGATTCCCTCTTGTTAGCTCTGCATGTTCCTTATTTGATGAAGCATGAAATAGATTAATGCGATCGAGTGAAATGTGGATTAATAAATTGAGCGATTGTGCAATTTGTGTAGGATCCTTAGAAATTTTGTTACATTTTGGGTGGTTAGCATTGCGAACATCGCTGTTCGTCGCGACTTATCTAGGGTTTTTCTGTTTTGTTATTGCGGCTAACGATTGCCTCGTCATGACGAATATCTGTGATTTGCCCTCTTGACCGTTGGATTTCTTTTTGTCGAGCCCTTTTCGGTCTTTTCCCTTGGCGTCTTTTAAATACATCTCCGCGTTTTCTTTTCTTCTTCTTCTTTCTCCTTCTCTCCTCATTTGGTTCTCTCCTCGCCTCGCTTTCATTTGTCGCCCTTAAGTATCATGCGTTTTTCTTTTGAGCTCAAGCCTTCGCGTCTTCTCTTTTCTTCGTTTCGTACAGGTAAGAATCCCTTTCCTTTCATTTGTCCTTTGAAGTTCTCATTTGTTAGATTTAGGGTTGCGGCGAGTCTTTTGCTCGTCGCGTCTGTTCGCGAGAATCGCCGTTAAATCGCGACGAAGCCGTGCCGTCGCGACGAACGCTGGTTCCCATTAAATCAACGAGCGTCTTCGTTCGTTGCGGCGAATGAAAGGGACTCTCCTTAAATGCGCAGCGAATGCTCATATTCGTCATGACTAATACGGAGAGCCTTGCCTCGTCATGACGAATGACATTAGTCGCAACGAGGAGGACCATTCTACATTCTAAATTTTTGTTGTTTCTAACCCGCGTATTATGCAGGATCATGGCGGATGAAGAATGTTTCCCTTCTGAGCATTGCCGTCCTCTTGGATTCCTCCGACCAAACTCATTCTCCTTCTCCATGACCAACCATTAACCCTAGCTTTTACGACCCTTCCTCCTCTCGCTTAGCAGATTACGAGTATGTTCGATTGGCCACTCGAGTTGCTAGCGAGACCATACTTAAGAAAAACCATTCCCTCTTATCTGGCTACCAACCCTTTTGTGGGTCAACTCTTCCAACTCGAGTTGACCGGCCTCTCTACCCTCGAACCTCTGGCAACCTTACCTTTGTGCGCCATATTACACAATGCCGTTATTCTCACACTACGAATTAACTTAGGGTGTTTCTATTCAAATACTTTCACATCTGCTATTATCAAAACCTTACTACCTCCCGTCTTCCTCATTATCACTATTCGAATCGATCATTGCATACCCTTGGGATGGCGTCATTCGTACTCTACGCCTATTTGGTACTCAATAGCTTCAACCTAGAGGCTCATTATTATATCCGACGTTCGACCTCCTTCCGAAGCCCGTCCTTGGTTGCACTTTATATCAACAATATCCTTCCTACCCTCCACCTCACAAATATCCACAAGGAGCAGGCCTATATATACCTTCTCATGGTGGCATACATCAATCTTACCTGACCATAGCCTCAGCCCTTAAGCCAATGTGTTATGGCCACCGATATCCGCAATACCTTCTTTTCCCCACCTCATTTCGATTTGTTTGGACCTTTCGGGTTTGAAACAACCGCCGACCTAACTTTTTTTCGCTGCCCTCCTTTTGTTTATGTCCGTCTCGGTGCGCCTCGCCACCTTCCACCCCTCCTCCTCCCTTGACTGCTCCATGACTCCTTCCTCACCCTCTCCTCCTCCTAGCCCTCCGTCACCTCGGGTCCCCTCTCCCCCCTCAGGTCCTTCCTCATGTTCCTTCTCGCCTTGTGTCTCTTCTCCAGTGTCTTCCCACCTAGCACCCCCTGCTCCTTAGAGGTGGCTCTGCTCATGACGACATCCATCGGCTTGGCCTGTTGACGTGACCGTGCCTTGCTCACTTCCTTCGAGCACTGGTGGCTGCTGATCGTGAATTCATTAGCGCCATGCTCTCCATGATTGCAGCTCACCTTGGGTTACCTCTTAGCTTAGGCTCGGTCTCTGCTCTGCTCCTAGTTCTCTGCTGCTGCCCCTCCGGATCCTTGGTGGCGATCACCTTACATAGTTTGGGTTTTTATTTTCCTTTCTTGTTGTTCTTCTTCATCTTTTCTTTTCTTTGCTATATTTTTAGCTAGTACTTGGATCCTCCTTTTTGTACATTTACTTTTTGGGCAATGATATATCCCATTTCTCTTTTGTCAATTTTTGTTCCATGCTTCTATGTGTGCCTTGCTATACGCCATTGTGGACAATGCCATGTTTAAGTGTGGGGAGCTAGTTCCTTCTTATATTTTGCATTGCATGCCTATTAAATTTGTGCATAATTTTGTGGGCCCTTTCAAATTTCTTGATAAATTTGAAACTCAATCAACATTTTCTGCACTTTTGTTCTTTTGTGCCCTTGAATGCAAATCATTTACAAGTTTCAAAAGCGATACTTGAGTTTTGAAAATACTCTCCATTCTTTGAGCGATAATTGGATTTGGCAAAATTTTAACTTTTGAAGTTTTCAAAACAAAGTGAATGGGAGCATGCTAACAAGATAGTATTGTCGGTTTTAAGACTTGAGATTGATCATTGGGACAAAACCCTTGTTGGAAGGATATTGAGCCAAAATTTTTCTTCTATATCTTTGTGTGTGCATCTGCTTAGTTCATACTTCTCTAGAACTTGTGTCAATTTTTACTCAAGCTTGATGGACTAGAATTTTGTTGATATGATAGGCGTTCCTTCTTTCAACCCTTTCCTAAACACCAACCTTTAAACACTTTTCCCTTTGCTAGCCCTTGAGCCTTTATTCATGAGCATTTGCATGCATATTAAGATGATGTCGGTGATACGTGTTTTGTAAAAAAAAAAGTGTTGGTCTTGTGTATCCCAAAGGGATAATAATGTGTTGTATCTCAAAAGGATTAGCATCTCGAAAGAGATAGCCAAAATGTTAAAAAAGTGTATATTCAATTTATTTCGGTGTTTAGTTTTAGTTTGGTTGTTGACATCAATTCCTCATTTAGTCGCATGCTCATATATTTTTCTTTCACTTCATCCATTCATCTAGCCCTCCGCTCATTACAACCACTGAAAGACCTCTTGATCTTCAAAATGATAGTCCTTGTAGTGGAGAAATAAAATTGATACAAGCCTATGGTAGGAGATGCATTAAGCGGATGGAGAAAATATCCTTAAACACAAGTGAGTTGGCGTAAACACCACATCCAGTGATCCTCTTTTGTTCAATCTCATGTGCTTAAATTCTTTCGATTATACATTTTATTAGCACTCTTTCAATTTGCTGCGTGTGAATTCTGATGAAGTGGATTGCGTCATTTATGTTATTATTTGAGCATGGGCGGAATTTTCTTTCACTCTTGTACTTTTTTTTAACTCTTGTAAACTTTGTCCAGGAGTACAAAGGTCTAAGTGTGGGGGAATTTGATTGAGCCAAATTTATACTATAAATTGGCCCTGTTTTCTTAAGTAATTATGCACTTGTTGACTCCTAATTCATGATTTTTGTGCTTAAATTAGTTCCTCATATCGATCTTTTATAATTTGCATATTGTCAGTAGTTTGTTGTCATTTGATATTAATTTATGCATAACTTTTATTGGGACAATTATCTGCAAATGTGTTGTATTTTGTAGGAACAATTGGAGTCAACAAGAGAAAGTCAACACGTCGTGAAAGCCATCCATTAAATGGGACAAACCAACACTCCCATTAAATCGCGACAAATTAATTTGGTATAAATTGATTAAATAGGGACGAGTGACCATTTTATTAAATCATGACGAACTTTATTCATTAGTCGCGACGAATGTGGATACCGACCTAAATAGCAAAATTATCCTTTATTTGACCCGCCCGATTCTGCTCTATAAAACCTTCCATTTTAGGTTAAAGAGGACGGTCGCATTCAGAGTAGCTCTCCATCCTTCGTCTTCTCCATTTTATGATAGTTTTGTTTCCTCTGTTTTGCAGATTAAAACCACCTCGACGGCGTCCACCATCATTATCTTCATCTCTTCCATCATTAAATCGCACCCATTCTCAAGCTGTTCGTCGTTGGAGTCATAGATCGGTGATATTCCAGCGATGATGGACTCACCGGCATCATGCGTGGCTAGGCGTTGGATCTCTGAAGATGTAGCGGTTTTGTTAAGTCAAACCAGGACTTCACGTATTAAATAATTTTGATAATAAACAAAGAGAAATTTACGAAGACAAAAGCGAGCGATACAAAAAGGCACGGAAGCTTTACGAAGACAAAAGCGAGCGATACAAAAGCGGGCGGAAGCTTTACGAAGACAAAAGCGAGCGAAGACAAAAGCGAGGCGATACAAGCGAGACAATACAAAAGCGGGGCGGAAGCTTTACGAAGACAAAAGCGGGCGATACAAAAGCGAGCCGGAAGCTTTACGAAGACAAAAGCGAACAATATGAAAATAAGGCGGAAGAAAGAAACATCAATTTAAGACGGTTACGGAGCTAAACTGAATAACCGTTTCTTTAAAGATTCAAGAAGCAGATAGTCAATAAACAGTTGAAGTTCCGACTATAAATAAGAGTCGAGAATGAAGAAGAAACAACTTTTGGAAAAAGTGAATGAAACTCTGTGTATTCAATATCTGTCTATCTGAGAGAAATATTGCGAACTATTTTCGAGTGTATATTGTGAAGAGCAACTCTTTTGTAAAGCTCTTTATCAGTTTTCATTTTGAAAAGTGCTCTGAGATAACTGAAGAGGCTAAGAGTAAAAAGAATACTTCTTTGTTAAGAGACTGAAGAGGCTCGATCTAAAGAATACTTGTAATCGGTTTGGAGATAGTGAAAATCTCGGAAGAATATCGAGAATTGGGCGTAGCCACGGTTTAGGGTGAACGAGGATAAAATTGTTGTGTTTCTCTCTCTAACTCTTCTTGTTCTTAAATCGTAGTTTTCATTATTAACAAAGTTTTTCAAACTAGTTAAGAATTGATTCGATAAGTTTTACGAAAGAACAAGCAATTGTTATTGAAGGATTAAAAAAGTTTATCACAATTCAACCCCCTTCTTGTGTATCTTGGTCATATTATTACTCAATATATTAGCGTGTGATTTACTTGATTGGTATCGAGCTTGGTGTTCAAGAATCACTCTAATAAAGTGTGAACTAAAGAAAATGGTGGAATCACACCGTATATTGCGGAAGGGCGTCGATCACGGACCTCCGGCATTCAATGGTGAAGACTACCACTATTGGAAGGATCGGATGAGATTGTTTATCGAGTCTACTCACATTGACCTTTGGGACATCATCGAGAATGGACCTTACACACGAAGATGATGATAAAATCCAATTCCACGAGAAAGATGGACAAGCGAAAGCGAAAGCAAGATTTCAACTAAACTCAAGCGAAATTTTTCTTGAGTTGTGCATTGGCGAAGCGAGTATGACAAAGTGTATGGATGCGATCTGCCAAAGAAATGTGGGATACATTATCAATTGCACATGAAGGAACAAATCAAGTGAAGGAGTCCAAGATAAGTATTTTGGTGCATCAATCGAGTTATTCAAGATGAAAGAAGAAGAGACCATTGATCAAATGTTTGGAAGATTCCAAACAATTGTTAATGGGCTAAAAGCTCTTGGAAGAGCGTTACAACGATCAAGACCATGTTGAAAGATTTTGAGAGTCCGCGAAAAGATGGAGACCCAAAGTAGCTTCTTTGTCTGAAGCCAAAGACCTAAGCGTCTTGAAGCTTGATGAATTGCTTGGATCGTTGAAGATACAGTAGAGCTTGATCGGAAGATAAGCCCAAAAGGAGAAGTCCATAAGCGCTCAAAGCAAGTCAAAAGAATCACAAAATCCGGAAGAAGAAAACAAAAGGAATACATCAAAGCGTTAAAGATTGAAGAAGCAAGGATGATGATTCCAATGAGTCGAATCTGAATCAAGTGATGAAAGCGATGAGCTATCTTTCATTTCAAGAAAGATAAGAAGAATGTGGAAAAAGAAGTCAAAGGAAATTCAACATTTAGAAGGAGCAGTGGCAAAGCGATGAAAAAGTCGATAAAGCATCCATTACATTATGAATGCAAGAAGCGGGACATTACAAGTCAAGTGTCGATGTTGAAAAGACAACCCGGAAGGAGTAAAGATAACAAGAAAAGCATGATGGCAGCGTGGGAAGATCTGGATTCATCGAGAATCGGATACAAGTTCTGGCGTCGAACATGCTAACATATGTCTAGTAGTGAAGAAGAAAGTGATGAGGAGGTAACTTCCGACTATAATGATATACAAGATGCATATTCGAATTGTTAGAGGATTCTCATGCTATTACGAAGCAGTACAAAAGTGTTGAAGAAGAAATATGAAAACCTCAAACATACTCATGAGATAGAGTGAGAATATAAGTTTGAGAAAGCAAGTTGAGGAATTGAATAACAACAAAGTTGTAGATAGATCTGAAGAGATTAATCAATTGAAACTAAAATTAATAATCTCTCAATTGATCTAGCTAAATTTACTGAATAGTACAAAAAGATGAATAAAATGATAGGAGAATCTGAGACATCAGGGGATAAAAGCTGGATTAGGGTTTACTAAAAATAAGCTGACATTACGTAGTAAAATCGGTTACTCGAAAAAATAAGAAAAGATATCAATCAGATTTTGGAAAGGTCATCAACATTATCATTCTACACATCATTATCATTCATTACATCCTACTAACCCTAAAGGACCCAAGAGAATCGGGTACCTAAAAATAAAATAATATCTCCCACGAAATCCTTCGTTGGAAGAACCAAAGAAGCACCATTGGTATATGGACGGTGGATGCTCGCGTCACATAACGGAAACAAGTCTATGTTCCTAGATCTTGATACAAGAAAGGAGGATCGGTAACTTTTGGAGACAACCAACAAGGAAAGATAATCGGGTTTGGTAAGATTGGTAAGAATTCTCATGCATGCATTAATAACGTCTACTAGTTGATGGTTTAAAGCATAACTTGATAAGTATTAGTCAATTATGTGATTACGGTTTTGAAGTTTCTTTTAATCAAAATTTTGTGAAGTCGAAACAAAGATGGTTCCATCTTCTTTTCAGCCAAAAGACGAAACAATCTTTATAAAATTGATTTAGGCGTTTTCGGTCTCAAAATATTTCATGTTTTTATCTACTAAAGATGAAAGGCGATCGGCATAAAAACTAGGTCATGTCGGGTTTTAAACATATTTCAAAACTTTTGAAACATGATTTGGTAAAGGTTTGCCACAAATTCGTTTTGACAAAGATTTCTTTTGTGAAAGTTGTCGAAAAGGAAACAAGTTAAAACCTCTTTCTCTTGAAACATTTCATAACTTCTTCAGACCACTTGAGTTGTTACATATGGACTTATTTGGTCCAACAAGAACAATAAGTCTTGGTGGAAAGAAGTATGGACTTGTGATTGTTGATGATTTTACAAGGTTTTGTTGGATACTCTTTCTATCACATAAAGATGAGTCTTTCAAGTGTTTTAGAAACCTTTCCATGAGATTACAAAATGAAAGAGGAATGTCTATAGCCAGCATAAGGAGTGATCATGGAGGAGAATTTGAAAATGAGAAGTTGAGTATTCTGCGAAGAAAAGGAAATTTTCATAACTTCTACCTTGAGGACTCCACAACAGAATGGAGTTGTTGAGAGGAAGAATAGGGCGATTCAAGAGATGGCAAGAACAATGTTGTGCGAGATGAATCTTCTAAATACTTCAGGCGGAAAGGCATCAATCTGACGTACTACATTCGAATAGAGTCTTCTGCGACCAATCTTTGAAGAAAACTCCTATGAGTTGTGGAATGGAAGAAGACCAAACATTTCTTATTTCCATCCTTTTGGCTGCAAGTGCACTTTTACGAACACAAAGGAAGCTCTGGACAAATTTGATGCGAAGACACTTTCGAGAATTTTCTAGGCTATTCTCTCACTTCAAAGGCATTTAGAGTCTTCAACCTCACCTCAAAGACTGTTGAAGAATCTATTCACGTTAAGTTCGATGATAGCTCTCAACCCAATAAGGAAGAGGAATCGAAGATGATCTTTATTCTGATGCCCTTGGCCTTGAGTAAGGAAGTATCTTCATCAGGAACACTTCATGATGGAAAGACAGATATCTCTAAAATTTTGAGTTAAAGAAAGATTGGAGATACAAAAGCTCTCATCCTAAAGAGTCAATTATCGGAGAAACCTCGGAAGGTGTAAGAACAAGGTCCAAGTTCGGAAGAGAAGCCAGCGTGGCATTTATATCGAAGTAGAACCTAAAAAGATTGATGAAGCTCTAAAAGATGAAGCATGGATATTAGCTATGCAAGAGGAGTTGAATCAATTCAGTGGGAATAAAATCAGTCCTTAGTTCCTAAACACGAAAAGAAATCCATTAGTGGTACTAGATGGATATTCAAGAATAAGCTAGGCGAATCAGGAAAAGTAAGTCATAACAAGGCAAGATTAGTAGCACAAGGCTATAATCGGCGAGGAAGGAATAGACTATAATGAGACATATGCTCGATAGCAAGACTTGAAGCAATAAGGATCTTGCTTGCATATCTTTTTTGCCATGACATAAAGCTTTTTAGGATGGATGTAAAAGTGCATTTCGAATGGCTTTATAGATGAAGAAGTCTATGTCAAGCAACCTCCTGGATTTGAGGATATAAAGTATCCAGATCATGTCTCAGAGACTTCATAAAGCCTTATATGGATGAAACAGGCTCTAGAGCATGGTATGATCGTTTGAGCTCATTTCTTATTGAAAATGGATTTACTAGAGGTAAAGTTGACAAAACTCTTTTTAGGAAGAACTTGTATAATGATTTTATTATTGTGCAAATCTATGTTGATGATATTATTTTGGTGCCACCTCAAAAGGTTATCATAAGCTTTGAAAATATGATGAAAAATGAATTTGAGATGAGCATGATGGGTGAGTTAAAATTCTTTCTTGGATTGCAAGTAAAGCAAACTAAGGATAAGATTTTTATCCATCAACAAAAATATGTCGAGAATTGTTGTCTAAATTTGATATGTGCGATGTTAAAAGTATGTCTACACCGATGCATCCTTCAAACTTGTTGTCGAAAGGCGAAAGTGGTAAGAAGGTGGATCAAACCCTATTAGAGGATGATTGGTTCTTTGCTTTATCTTACGATAAGTAGACCTCGACATTCTATTCGGTGTATGCTTGTGTGCAAGGTTTCGAGCCGATCTAGAGAATCTCATTACATAGTCAGAAGCGAATTTTGAGATATCTCGCAGTACTCTTGATCTTTGCTTAATGTATGAGATAGGTAAAGATTTCAGGTTGAATGGATATTGCGATCGGGACTATGCGGTGATAGGATTGAAAGGAAGAGCACGAGTGGTGGTTGTCACTACCTTGGACCAAACACAGTGTCATGGTCAAGCAAGAGACAAAGCTCGATTGCATTATCAACCGCAGGTTTAATATATATCTGCCATGAGTTGTTGTTCACAATTCTTGTGGATCAAGTATCAATTGGAGGACTACTCAATACAAGAGGAAGAGATTCCAATATCTGCGACAACACCAAGCGCCATCGACTTGTCAAAGAATCAATTCAACATTCAAGGGTGAAGCACATTGAAGTTAGACATCATTTCTTGAGAGATTACGTTCGGAAGAAAGTTGTCGATCTACAATTCGTGGAAGCGAAATTTTAGTGGGCGATATCTTCACAAAACCACTAAGTGAAGATCGCTTTAAAGAAATCGACGCAACCTCAATATGGTGATGTTAACGGACCAATCATCGGTTTTCGCAAAGAAGAAAGCAGATGAGCGGAGGAGATAACGGACCAATCATCCGGTTTTCGCAAGAAAAGCAGATGAGCGAGAGAGATAACGGACCAATCATCTGGTTTTTTGCAAAGAAGAAGCGAGATAGGCGGAGGAGTTAACGGATCATTCATCGATTTTCAAAAGAAAGACAATGAAGCGGTTGAGTTAAGCGGCGTTGGCGGTTTCGGACTTAAAACTTCTTTCACAAAGAAAATTTTAGAGGAAAAAGGCATCGGATCATCGAGAAGTACAATCGTTCTAGAATTTGCTATAAAATCCCTAAAACTGACGTTTGGGATCTCTAACAAATTCAGAAATTGCTAGTTCTCTGAAATCTCTCTGAAAATTCTTCAAGCAAGTTCCTATTCACTCAGAATCAACAAGATGAATGTCAAGCCCATTTTGCAAGTTGATCCAGGAGCAAACTGGGGAAGATTGGTAAACTTTGAAGATCTAAGAAGGGAACAAATGGATATAGAGCCGGAGATAATAGCGGCAGGATGGAGAAACTTCTTTCAAATTCGAGAGCAAGTTTATCTCAGCGAAGTTAATGAGTTACGAAACATACTAAAAGTGTGGATAATACTATACGTATCGTATGTAGAAACACTCCTCATTATAGTAACCAAGGAGTTCTTGGAAAGAGTCACTGAATGTCCGTGTAGTGGAGTTCAACCTACTAACATGGTGAAATGGATGACTAAGCTGAAGTTGAACGAAGATGAAGTTACTCGTCAACTTTATGGTCAGAACAACCCAACTGAAAGAAGAGCCTCTTGGCTTGTACCAAAGGCGAGGGTTTTGTTTCTTTGTTTTGTGTATTTGTGTGTTACCTAGGATAGGATCAAGACATCAAGTCACTACTTTGGATGAACAATGTATCCTTCATCTCCTGAATCACCAACCAATAGATTTACCATTTTTGATTTATCAATATATGGTTAAATCAATAAAGGATACAAACACTCTCCCGTATGGGATGTTGTTGACAAGGATGTTTAAAGAATCAGGGATCAGATTGGAGTTGGGAGTCAGACAGAAGGTATCTGTAAGAAGTTATATAGACTCTACATCGATTGCCAAAATGGGTCTGAGATTTTCAGACAAACAAGGAGCAGAAGAATCAAGGAAAGCAACAAGCGAGGGGAGCCTAAGCAGAAGAAATCCTCTATGAAGGAGAGAAGATCACACTCTCAGGAGTCGAAGTCAAGAACTGTTCGATTTTTTGAATCAGGTGACTTAAAGCGGAAAGGGGAACCTTTGGTGAGTGACATTCATAAGCAAGCAAGAACGTCACCCACAAAGGAAACTGTGCGACGAGAAAAAGCCGATCCTTCCGAGATTCAAGCAAACCAAAGCATTATGAGCGACGAGATCAAAAACTACAAAATCACTGTCATCAATCATTGAGAAAGTTTCAGACACTCAATCTCAAGGAAATGAAGGAAAAAGGAAAGTAGAAGAATCTGAGAAGAAGAAAGTTCAATCCAAGAGGTCACCAAGGTTAAAGAAAATGAGTGCAAGAAAAGAAGAAAATCCAACAACAGAGGCAAAGGCTAAGAAGACAAGGCTAGAAGAAACTGTTGTTGACATTTCTAAACAATCTGCTGCATATCTTTATTAGTCTTTGTTGAAATTGCTGAAGTTAATATGGAAGGCACTCTTCAAGCAATTGTGGAAGGCATTAAGGGTAATATTAAGGATTCTCACAAAATTCTTAATAATCCAATTTTGAAGAAATAGTTCCTACTACTTTTCAGTCCACACTTGTCCATAAACAAGTTGCTACACATGTTTTGGGGACGAAGGCTACCGAAAGTTGTAAGTGTGATGACTAATGTTCCATCCAAGTATTTAACTTTTCAAAGAGAAGTTGGGAACACTGATTGGTTGTAATAGAGGAGAAGAAGACCAAGTCTGTCATCATCCGAGACAAACCAAAGAGATATGTGAAAGCCTTCTTCAAATCAGTTGAATATGATAATGGCATTTTACATCTGTTGGATAGGGGTTACAAAAATTTCTATGATCAACTGAAGAGAGTTGGGAGAGAACCATATCCACCAGAGCCATTTGGAGAGCGTATCACTTCTTATCCTATACTGAGCAGTACAATAATCAAGGTGGTACCTGATCTTCAACCACCAAATTTTGTTGAACTCAATTATGAGAAGCTAAAGCTGAAAGTTCAACCTGAGCCAGTATTGGATGACATGTCTGCTGATCAGATTGCAGAGGCAGTAAAATTGATTGATGCAGCATGTAAGGAGAAAAGGAGTGGTAAGTCCATCTGCGTGTATCAAGATCCAGGACCAAGTCTAACTAAGGCAACAGCAGATGATCCACGAGAGGCAATATCGAAATGGGTCGATATTGTTACATTACGATTGGCAACTCGAAATGTTGTTTTACTATAATCTGTAACATTCTGCGAAATCGACCTCTGTGGAGATCACTTCAATTCAGAAGCTATGCCATGGTTTGGGCACTTTTCAGCGAATAAGAGATTCCTATGATCTTGATATCAATGAACAAGTTGTATTTGTTCCTCCTCCTCTTCGCAAATCATTGAACCAAATGTCTTTAACAAGGAAGCTTATCAACAACAAAGGCTATCGTTGAAAAGCAAGTTGTTAAGGCAGTACCCTCGACTGCAGATGAATCATCAACTCTAAAGAAGCGAGTTGGAAGCTTGATAAAGATATGAAGAAGATTAAGAAGATGCTGAAAAAGTTGGTGAAGCAGATTGGAAAATAATTTTTTGATCAATAACAAATAGGGGGAGAAGGGAGAAGGAAGAGAGAAGGGAGAAGGAAGAAATCAGCTGGAAGGATGAAGATAATTTTTTATCTCAATACTTCTGTATAATTCACAAGTATATGATACTTTTCATATTTCTCACAAGTATTTGTTATTATCAAAAAGGGGGAGAATGTTAAGTCAAACCAGACTTCACGTATTAAATAATTTTGATAATAAACAAAGAGAAATATACGAAGACAAAAGCGATTTATACAAAAGCGAAAGCTTTACTTTAAGACAAAAAGCGAGCGATACAAAAAAGCGATTTAAGCTTTACGAAAACAAAAGCGACGATACAAAAGTAGACGGAAGCTTTACGAAGACAAAAAGCGAGCGAAGACAAAAGCGAGCGATACAAAAGCGGGCGATACAAAAGCGGGCGGAAGCTTTACGAAGACAAAAGCGAGCGATACAAAAGCGGGCGGAAGCTTTACGAAGACAAAAGCGAGCGATATGAAAATAAGGCGGAAGAAAGAAACATCGGTTTAAGACAGTTCGAGCTAAAGCTGAATAACCGTTCTTTAAAGATTCAAGCGCGGATAGTCAAGAAAGCAGTTGAAGTTCACTATAAATAAGAGTCGAGAATGAAGAAGAAACAACTTTTGGAAAAAGTGAATGAAACTCTGTGTATTCAATATCATACTATCTGAGAGAAATATTGCGAACTATTTTCGAGTGTATATTGTGAAGAGCAACTCTTTTGTAAAAGCTCTTTATCGCTTTTCATTTTGAAAAATTACTACTGAGATAACTGAAGAGGCTAAGAGTAAAAGAATACTTGCTATTAAGAGACTGAAGAGGCTCATCTAAAGAATACTTATGTCGGTTTGGAGATAGTGAAAATCTCGGAAGAATATCGAGGATCGGCGTAGCCCACGGTTTGGGGTGAACCAGGATAAAATTGCTGTGTTTCTCTCTCTAACTCTTCATTTCTTAAATCGTAGTTTTCATTATTAACAAAGTTTTCAAACTAGTTAAGAATTGATTTACGATAAGTTTTACGAAAGAACAAGCAATTGTTATTGAAGGGATTAAAAAAAAAGTTTATCACAATTCAACCCCCCCTTCTTGTGTATCTTGGTCATATTATTACTCAATATATTAACGTTTGATTTACTTCAGGTTTGAGTTCCATAAGCTTCAAAGGGGTAATCGATCGCTGTTTTATATTTCTGTCATATTTTTGTAACAACTCCGAGTTGGAGATTGCATTGTATGACCGAATGAATCTTGCTATAGTTTAGTAGGATGTTAAACTTTGATCTATGTTAAGGATTGATTTGTGTTGAATATTGTGCCTGAATACATGAAATCTCATGTATATCAGTCAGATTTTGCATTAATTAATCTAATCTGCCTAGTTGTGTTTGGTTAAATTGGTTGTGTTATTATCTGATTGATTTATTGCATAAATCATTTCATACCATACACTAAGGGTTTTAACAAGATTTAATTAATCGAGTTGATTAATTAAATTCTTGGACTTAACGAGTTGTTAAGGTTATGTTTTCGAAACTTAGTGGATTTCAAACCACGACATTTATTTTGAGCGATGATGACCCGAGCCACATTTTCGTGGAGAACTTTAGTTAATTGTTTTCAATCTTAATTATTTCAAATTGTCTTGCCTTTTAAAAATCCAAAAACATTTATTTCATACTTAGCTTTCTTTAATTTTAAAGATCAAGCCAAAACCCCCCTTTAATTGCTTTAATTACATGCATCATTAGACTAGGCTAGTCTTAAGATCAATGCTACACTGGTTCCTTGAGAGTCGACCCGAGGTTGCACCCTGTGTTGCAATTCTTGGTATAAATTGATTTTGACCGGTTTTCAAGGATCAATCTTCGGATTGAACGATAAGCCGCGATCACTTTTGCAGGGAAATATTTGTAAAAGTGTTTATCAAGTGAAAAAGATTAGAACATGTGATCTCGGAAAAATGTCATTTTGGTAGATTATGTGAAATGCATATTTATATGGGTTTATGGTGGTCCCTTAAGAGTCAAGTGCACTTGTCTATTTCATAGGCTTCTCCCACCTACCTGCTAGTGGCCTTGGAGCTCCTCACGGACTCCTATATGTTCACGGCTACACATGACCGCTTCGCGAGAATGTGTAGTACGTTCCATTTGGATCCACCCAAACCATCTTCTATGTGTTTATGTGACATTGCTATGTAATTGTTAATTTTTTTGTAAATGTTTTAACTCAACTGAACTTGATGAGGAATTCTTTATGGCAAAAGTGTTTTTGGTAAAATTGCTTTGAAAAGAAGTTGTTAAAGAATTTTTGCATGTTTATTCTTAGTTATTAAATTGTTACCCACAGAGCTGTCGAGCTCACACCCGTTTTGTAACATCCCGTTACCGAAGTGACGGGTATATTTGTAAATTGGATCGGGTCAAGTTAAAGTACAGGCAAATGTGAATGCTTCCTGCATTATAGTTTCTATGGTCATCGGTAAATGATTATTGATGGCATAAGTATATGAATATGCGTACATGTATGACATTTCCCGATTGAATTGTGGAAATTGGAAATTTGTGCGAAAAATGTATAAATGAGTTTTGTATATGAATTGGAATGAGAAAAATTGAATTTAGAGAACTGGATTATGAGATTGGAGTGTAGGAATATGCAATTCCTAATTTTGTGAATTTATGGAAATTTTTCGAATTTTAGAGAATCGAGTCGGATAGGAAAAAAATGGTATAGTGACTGATAAACCGAATTCCGGGTCCGTGATTGATTGGCAATTGATATGAGGCAAGTTGAATTATGACTTTAGGATTTATTATTAATTGTTATTGCGTATTGGGAGAAATTAGAATCAGAAATTGGATTGAGGTTGTTCGATCTGGACTGGTGGCAATTCATTGCCAAACAAGTCTTAAGGTACTCAGTATATATATAACTTAAGCCTTTGAAATTTGACGATGCTTGCTTCTGTTATGGAGAAATTGCTTTGTTCTTCTTCTTCCCTTGCGTGGATTTCTTGGTGATTTGGAAAGGTTTAAAGCTTCAATCAAGTAAGTCTTTGTTTCCTTATGATATAAGTTGTTTAATTTGATCATTGATTAAGTTATGAAATTGTTTAGAGAATTTGAAAGTTTCGGATGTTAGGGTTTTTGAGAAAATGTTGAGTTTGATTTGGGATTTTGATGAATAATAAGTTTTAGATAGTTTTGAGGTTAGAAATGAGTTCAAGATAGTGTATGAAACTAATTGGGAGTGTTTAGAATGGATTTGGATGGAGTAGAATCGAGAAACTGGAAATTTCTGGGTTTTCTGGCGTGTTAAATCGTTGCCTTGTGGCATGAAGAACACGCCTTGGCGAGCATTTCAGAAATGTATGGCCGCGACGTCTTGTGAAAGCTACCGGCGAGGAAAAGAACGCGTCGCGGCGTCTGAAGTGCGTCTGCGCTTGTGACAGCCTTGATTCGCTTGGCGTGACGTGGCGAAATGAGGAATGCTGATTTTTCCAAATGAGATTTTGAGGTTTTTAATTATGGGGATCTAGGAATTTGATAGTTCAATTACCTATGGATTAAATTCAATATGGAGATTATGAATTTGGAGGATTAGTTTCTAATGGATTGGCTATGGATCAATTGAATTTACGAGACTAGGAATTTCAATCTGGAGAATGAAATGAAGTGATTTTAAGATGATTGTTACAAGTAATGAATTTGAGATTTGATTTCAATTGAATTGTTTTCTAAGTGATTAATTGGAATTTAGAGATTAAGAATTTGAATTGATAAGATGGAATTTTGGATTTTAATTGATGATTATGGGAATCTAGTGACAATAAATAGTGATTGTGATTTTAATTGGAAGGTGACCGCAGAGAATTGGATATTAGTCTATTGACTTATGGTAATTGGATTTTGCTATGAATTAGAGTGAAAGTGATCGAATTGGGAAAATTTAGGGAATGTCATAACATATACGATTACTCGATGTATTTGCTATATTTGCATTTTGAATATTGGAAATTGTGCGATGAGTGATATTCAATTTTCGATTGTTTTAAAGGCACCGATGGAGCAATTCCACAGGCAATCTTTGAGACTTCAGTGTAGCTCGGAAGTGCGGTGAGTAACCTAGTTGGTTTCTCAACCTATATGTGTTACATTTGTGTATATATGCCATGTGGAATACGGATGGATATGTGTGATCATTTTGATTGATTTGAACCATGGGTGTTGAAATATTGGATGAGTTATGGAAGTGCAAAATGTGAATAAATGTGCATAAATGCAATAGTGAATCAAATTGTAAAAGTGTTAGTGAAATAATTGAGATATGTATATGATCGAAATACCGACTAAAGGTCCAAGAAATGAGATATGACGGTGAAATGTGAATGACATATGCACTCATGCATAATTAAATGATCGATAATGATAGTTGTTGACCCGAGACGCCATCAGTATATTTGAGGACGCCAGGTAAAACCCATGAACACACGCCGATAAAACACTGCAAACACTTACGGGTGGGGTGTGGGGTCCTATATGTGAAAGGGATTAGTGCATACCCAGTGGGTTCCCTATCCCTAATGTGAGTGGGCGATAGTGCATACCGGAGGGCCCTCCTACTTGCCAAAAATGTGATTCTTGATTTCGATTAAGCTCGATCACAACAATGAAATGAAATCGAAAGTGTCACATGCATCTGCATATGTAAATGATCTAAAGTGAACTGTGTGAAAGTGAAATTGAATGCACGGAATATATGAAAGTGTGAATATGTGATTCAGTGTGTATATGAATTGTGAATGCATGAGTTGGGTGAACCATCGATGATGGTTTCTCATTGAGTTCGCAAACTCACCCAACATTGCATCTATTTTTCAGAATCGAAGAGTACCCGATTAGACTAACGGGAGTATGATCATTACTAGCAAGGCGCGAGTAGCGGCCTGGATCGGTGTCGTCACATCTCGCATGAGTACAGTGTTTTGTTTGGTGGGCCTAGCTTAATAAATGTAATAGTGTATTGAGATTTTGATTCTTGAATGGTGTTGAAAATGGCATCGAGCCCAGTTGGGTCATGCCTTTACCTTATGTCTTGATTGAGCAATCATCGAGTGTTAATTAATAACTGAAAGTGTTTTGTATCTGAAAATGTTTTTGTGATATGTCGGGCCCAAAGTGTGTTTTAATTTTCGCGCGTTAAAACGTTTTTGGAAGAAAAATTTCATAGCGAGTTTTAATTGTGATTGATTGCTCTAGCATGCCACCCTCGCGGGTCACGGGCTCGGATGTCACTGTAGATGTCGGGTTCGGGTCTTACGGGAGTTGGGGTGCTACACGTTTTTCCCTCCACAGGCGACGAGTGAGAAAATGAGTAAGCGCATCGGGATTGAGGCATTACTCCTATGCATTTTACTTTTGAAGCTTTATTTGGAAACAAAGCTTTAGATGCATTTTGGATCAATGATCTTTCTTTGTAATTTGCACTTTTGATACTTTTGATGTATTTGGGCTAAAGTTGTAACATCCCGTTACTGTCATTAAGGGTATTATGGTAATATTGGGACAGACTGATAGGATTTCACTGCATAAATTGACTGAGCATGTTACTGGCCTCTAATCATAGAGGAATTGGTTTACTGCATATGCATATATTCATTGGTACATGCATTCATGATTTTTCGGTATTTAATTGTGAATTGAAACTGACTGAATTGACTGGTTTGTTAACTGATCAAATTGTGGACTGACTGGACTGACTGAATCATGACTAAATGAGGAATTAGGAGTTAATGTGTTCAAGTGACTGATTTAGAATAGTTTACGAGTGATTGGTAATTTATAGTGGCTTATAGGAGATTTTGAAATTCGGAGAAAATACCCAATCGAAAATATTTGGGTGATCAATGATTGACCGTATATCATTGAGAGAATTGTCCAATGGTAATGGAAAAAAATCAGAATTTCTTGATAGAAAATTATGATGTTGAGTAGTTGAAATTTAGAGACCAAAATCGGACCGATATGGAGACTTAAGGCTATAAATAGCTAGGGTTGAGAAATTGGGAAAAATTGTCTAAGGCTTTATCGTTTCCCCTTTCTTCTCCTTCGACGGTCGTAAGATTCCTCCATTGGATTGAGAAGGATTTGGAGTGGATTATCGCGATTTGAGAAAGTTAGGGTTCTGGTGATTTTGAGATTTGGGATTGATCGCCGATTGGTAAGTGTTTTTGTGTTTAATGTTGTTTTAATGGTTTCTATAGCATTTATGGCCTTTATTATAGTTGATTTGAGTAGTTGAGAGTGTTTAATGGGGTTTAGAGTGAGAAAATGGATGAAACGATCGGAGAAGACGATCGGATCGTCGCGACGTCATGCGACGAAGCCTGCGCTTCGTCATGACGAATAATCGAACGTAATTATTTTTATTAGTCGCGACGAGCTCGGGTCGACGACGCGACGAGCGTGGATTGGTGCGTCGCGACGAATGGGTTCCACGTCGCGATTTAACGTGGCTTTAACCAACGCGACGAAGCGGTCCCTACGTCGCGACGAGTGAGCTTTCACGTCGCGACGAAAGAAGCGTGGAGGTCGCGACGTATAGGCGATTTTCGATTGAATGTATATTCGTTTATGGGACATAACTTATGGTGTAGACCTCCGTTTGAGGTGATTCTCGATTCACTGTGAACTAGGGAAAGAGTTCTACTATTGAGAAAAATATTGAGAGTTGGAATTTAATTTAATTGATACTAATTCTTGAGATTTAAGGTTAATTATGGTTTATAGTGTGATCTAAGTACTGAATTGAGACAATTGGAGTTTTAATTGAGATTTTCAACGGATGACTTGACCGATGGATATGAAATTGTTATAGGAATATGAATTGAGAAAATTGAATCAATTGAGGATTGAACCAAAGCGGTGTTGATCCAATTGAGTGAAGAGTTGAAATTGAGCATAGGATATCGAATTTGGGTATTAGCACCGGAAATCGTGAACATGCATGGTACATAATTCTGTAGAGACATATGCATTATTGTACTATTTAACTGGGCAATTAGTAATGGGTTGTACTTTACTGTTATAGTGGCGCCATTGGATCATCGCTCCACGAACATTCTTTGGGACTTCGAGCAATAGCTCGGTTATTCTGGTGAGTAACCTAGTTGGTTTCTCAAATTCTTGATTGTCTAAATGTTCACCGTATGAATTCTTGAAATGAATGTGATTGAATTGTATGCTTTTCTTGTCTTGAGCAGCATCGCTACATGACAATCGAAATTGCATGATTATTGAAATATACATGATCGAATCGTATGTTCTCACCGTTTGAATCGACTCTTGTATGACCACCAAATGTATGAGTGAACTGTATTATTATGAATTATATGTGGTGATTCGCATACGATTCGTATTGATTGAATTATTGAGTGACACCGAGAATCGTAATATCGGGCTTTCATAGCCGTATAATCGTAAATCATCGAACATCGAATTCTCAACATTGAATTATCGAGATCCTTGCATATCATGCATAAATGCATGATCAGATAATGGAATGTGTCCCAAGTTGCTAATATCATTTGAAAGAGCTTGAGTTCGAATCTTGTCTTGACCGGCCTGGCAGGGGAGAAACTCGACGCGTCCCACTGATCATTGTTACTACTGACCGGGCCTCGAGCCCGAGGAGATTTATCCTTAAGCACTATACTGACCGGGCCTAGCCCGAGGGGAGAAATCCCTAACGCGTCCAACTGATCACTGACTGAGCACTTGGGCACAACACTGAATAACTGGAAAAGAGTCTCATATGCATTGCATACTGTATTGAATGTCTGAAATGACTGCATGATTACTGTGAATGACTGTGACTGTCTACTGCAAATTATTGTGAATGAATGACTGATTGCGTGTTGACATGATTTATCAGAATCGCTGATAATATCGCGAACCGTGATGTGACATCAGAAATTGTTATGTATGATTACCATAGATCGTTAATAGACTCATCGTGAATCGTGAGGCCATATCATAATCTACGGTATGGTATCAGAATTGGTTATCACCGTGAATTATATATAATATCATGAATCGCTTATCATCAGAACGTTATATCGTCTTTCAGATAATATTATACGATCTCGTTAATTGACTACTATCAGATTGTGCTATACGCGATACGCTATACCCGTAATGCATGATTTGAGTGAACCATCGATGATGGTTTCTCATTGAGTTCGCAAACTCACCCAACATTGCAACTATTTTTCGTGGATCGAAGAGTACCCCGTCGATTTAACGGGAGTATGTTCATCGCATTGAGTCGGAGACTAGGGTCGGGATCAGTTCGCGTCTGCATAAGTGTCTTTCCGAGTTGTGTGTGTAAATGAATAATTCCGCGTTTTCTACTAAATTGAACTGTTATTACATAGGGCCCCAGAGTGATAATTGTATAACTGATATGTAATTACTGAAATTGTGTTTTGAGTGAATGTATTCGTTTTAAAGGGGACCCAACTGTTTATTGAATTGTGCATTTCTAATTGATTCTAAAGTGTTATATAAATTGTGTATTGAGTTATGTACTGTAGTTGACTGCTGTAGCCTACCATTCTTGTATGGCGTGGACTCGGATATCACCCACGATATCGGGTTCGGGTCCTGCGGGGTTGGGATGCTACAAAAGTGCTCTCTAAAGCTTTGTAATAACTCATATCTTCCATGTAAATGCAAGAGATTTGAATTTTTAATGTATCTTATGTATGTTTCATAAATATGTATTGTTGTATGGTTTGAGATTGTCAAAAAGAGTAAGATTGTGGTTGCTGCCATTTGAGTTAGTTTTTAGGATTGTATGGATTGGTTTGTGATTTGGGAGGTTGAAGAATGTGGAAGTTGAAGTTTTGTGCAGGTGTTGGAATTTTGGTAGATGTGTTTGAAGATTTTGGCTAGTGAACTTTTAGGGGAGGTGCTGTCAAAATTTTCCAAAAGGGTAGAAACTTTGACTGAGTTTTTGACCCTCTTAGAGTTGGAATTGAATTGGGAAGTCTTCTTGAAGATTGTAGTTCATGATTAGAGCTTTTCATTGGTGCATAATATGTCACTTTTGGACTTAGGAATAAGAAGTTATAAGGTTTGAAAGAATGTTGTTACTGTTGGTATGGGTATTGTCCAGGAAGTACATTTGGAAGGATTTTTCACTTCCTTAAAGCCTACATTGATTTTTGCATCCTTCATGAAAGATGTAGATTGTCTTTTATTCTTTCCATTGATGTATAATATGCCATTTTTGGGATTATGTTGGACCCCAAACTTTCTTGAAATTTTGAAGTCTACATTAGATGAGGAATTTGTGGTGAATTATTCATATGCAAAGAAAAAGACAATTCAAGAATGTGAATTGTTATATGAAATTAAGATAGGTGAATTTGGCAAGCTGATGATGAGAGAGTATAGGTGTGTGTATGCTTTTGTTATTGATGTCTATGATTAATTATGGTCTAAAGTGTGGTTTTGAGTTTAAATGAAATTGATAGTGAATACATTGTTGGAAGTTAAAAATCAAGAAATAAAGAGAAAAAAATGTGAGAATATGAAGAATTGAGAAAGTTTGACTTTTTGGAGTAGAGAGTTGACCTTTTGATTTAAGCAGAATTTGAGAAAATGATCTTCTTGAAACTTGTAGATTATGTTGAAAGCTTTCTGTCACCATAAAGTTTGATATTTTTCGATAACGAGAGTGAAAGTTATGATCGGTCAAAGTTAAGTATTAATTTGTTTTGTTTTGTGAAAATGTCTATAAGTACACATTTAGGTATAATGTGATTTGAGGCAAATCATTTACCGATGTGGTCTGAATTAAGTTCAGTGATCTACATGAAAGTCATAGAAGATTTTCCTAGCTTTTCAATGATGTATAATATGTTATTTCTGGTTGTGGAATTTGGAAGATATGAAATTTGAAAGTTTGGTTGTTGTTTTAGGATGATAAATTCTGGCAGAAACTTTGATTGAAAAATTGACCTAGCTAGAGGTTGCATTTTGTCTTTAAGTGCTTCATGAAAGTTGAAGATTTTAATTTGATCTTTAGTTTGACATAAAATATGACATGTTTGGAACCTAGGAGTTGAAAGATAGAAATTTTGGAAGTTATGTGATTGTTTAGGAGGATATTCATAAAGACAGAAAGTTTGATTGGTTTTTAATCCCATTTGCAATGGAATTGATTTGTGAGTTCTTCATGGAAGTTGCAGATCTTCCTTTGAGCTTTATGTTGTTACCAAATTTGTCAAATTTGGAGTTCGGGATCTAGAGTTATGAATTTTGAAATTTTCAGTTATTTGTACGCCATTTTGACTCCTATTTTTGTTATTTCTTTCCCAATCTGACCACTTTTTTGATCTTTTGCTTAAAATTTCTCCGTTTGACATCCGATTGATTTAGTTTTCAAAGCGTTGGATTCCTAAGATAATGACCTACATCATGATGGGAAATTATGATTTTTCTGAGATTAAATTGAAAAAGATTGATTTAATCAAGGTGAGTTAGATATTTTCTGAGCATGGTTCAGTATTTTGATGATATCTTGAGCTGTAGAGATCCAATTAAGTTGATTCTTGTTTCTAAATAAATTTGAGACATGGGACTACAAGTTATCTGAAGGAATCGAATTTTAATTCAGTCCTTAATGTTTTCAATTTCTGAATTTAAGTATGAAAGTAATAAGAGTATATAAGGGCAATTTGGGCATGACACTTAAGTCTAAGAGTTGCAAGGCTTATATTGGAGGGCAAAATGGACATTGCCCACTTATTAAGAGTATGAATTACAAGAAGGAAATGAGGAATGAGAAGGAAAAAGAAGAGAGGAAGCCGTGGAAGAAGAAGAGAAGAGGAGAAAGCTAGGGTTTGAAGATCTTTGAAGAAGTTGAAGCCAAATAAAGTAAGTATAAGCATCGTTCCCCTTGATTAGATGAATGAAACAAGTTTTGATGTTAGTTAAGAGAGGATTGAGTGTTAGAAGTTGTCGAATGAGTTAAAGCATAGGTTTGGTTTTAGTAATGATGATGTTGTTTGTGGATGATTTTTGTGTTGAGATGAGTTTAGAAATGAAGTGGGAAGGATGATTTAGGGTTAAGAGGAGTTATTTGTGGAAAATGGAATGTTTGAAGATGAAAAATGTCGAAAATAGGTGTTCGGAGGATTTTTGGTCTTGCATGTCGCGGCGCGCGTAGGCTCCCACGCCGCAGCTCACGCAGGCGCCCACGTCGTGACCCGCGCAAGCTCCAACGTCGCGGCGTGCTCGAGCGCCCAAGTCGCGGCGTGCACGAGTGCCCACGTCGCGGCGTGTGTGAGCGCATTTTCGAGTTTCGGCCCGGCGAGTTCCTTTCCGTCGCGGCGAGAGGTCTTTTCCTATACAGACATGTTTTGATATTTTGGGTATAACTTTTGCTATATATATCCAAATGAGGTGATTTTTGATTCGTTATGAACTAGAGGCATAGAGCTACATGTTTTGTGAAGAAATGAAATTGAAATTCAGTCACTAAGAATCTTAAACTTTGGTCGTAAGTTGAGTATAGATTATTGTTTCAGCATAAGAATAGTCCCAACATGTTTGGAGTATAACTTTTGGATTTCTGAAACAAATTGAATGGTTTTGGAGTCATTAGAAACTTAAGACAATGGGGAAACTTTTTATAGAAGAGAATATTATCAGATTTTGTCATTCAATTGATCAGAGTGATCATGGAAAAATTGATCCGAATGTTTAGACTTTTGGAAGAGTTTGAGTTTTTAGAATTTATGGGTCCTCAAATTTGTATTCCTATTGAATGGGATTTTTACATTTTGATAAAGGGAATCAAGGAAGGCAAGAGGATCAAGAGGAGAGGCATCTTTTAAGCATGTATCCAAGAAAGGAATTCAGGTGGGTACATGTTTATAATTTAAATAAGCTACTACTGTTTTCTTTCAATCAAAGAAGCTTTCTGATTTCAATTGCATCATAAGTGCTGCATTATTGTTTATGAATGATTTGTGAAACATGATATGTGTTGTTACATGATTTGAGAGATATTTTGAAAAACATGCATGTTATGAAATCATGTTTTCAAGAAATAGTTTGCAAGATATACATCAAGCATATGATAAGCAAGTTTTCAAGAAAAGTGTCATTTTGGGCATCAAATTACAAGATTTTGAAATTTATGTGTTAAGTGGGTTTGTGGTAGTCCCTCAAGAACCATCACGTGCATATTGACCTAAGTTATAGGCTTCTCCCGCCTGCCCGCTAGTGGCACGGAGCTCCTTCAAAGACTCCCTCAAGAACTACGACTACACAGGACCATTCCAATGGAATTGTGTAGTGCGTCATGAATTTGGACTTACCCAAACCAATCTGATGTGCCTATGTGTTCATGTTATGTTTGATCAAGTTTGATGCATTCATGATTTGTTACTTATGGATTTTGGCTGGAAGCCTAGAAACATGTATTTTATAAACTCCATGAAAGTTTTCTAAGACAAGTGAACTGTTTTCAAGGTTTTTGCTTATCTTTATTATAAGTGTGTATCTACGAGCTCTAAAGCTCACCTCCCTTTTATCCTCATCTCCAGGTATCAAGATGGAGATCGGATGAAAGAAAGTTTAGACGTTCGTTCGTTACATATATGATTGGCTTTTAAGTAAATTGGTTGCAAGATTCAGATTTCAGTCATGTTGAGCATTTTTTGGATTTTTGTATTTTGAGCATTTTGAATTTTGATATTGATGTTGTAACATGGCGTGGAATGCCATTAAGATTTTGTAAGCATGTATATCATGATGTAAATGAAGTATAGACTTGTGTACTGGATTGAGATATGGATGAATGTGATATTGTTGTAAATAAGTTTCATGAATTATTTGAGGAATTAAAGTGACTGCTTGATTTAAGTGTCAAGAGTTTGATTGAATAAGAATAAGATTTGTTAAAGATGAGATTGAGATATTGCATGATTACGAAGAATATTTTGAATTGAGTTTTGATTGAGAATGAATTTCCAATTGGGAAACTATATTGTTTTTATTTGTATAAGATTGAATAAAGATGGAAAGAATGAAAAAAAAAGAAAAATTTATACCGATTTCAGATTGGTTTAGTCTTAAGGTATCCAATGCTATTTTTTCTAAGTTACACGTTCTTGGATGTCGGAAATTTGTTTCAGTTCGATTGAACTGTTTGTTTGTTTTGATTCCGAGCCAATTCATTTTGCTTTCGATTTCTTTCGCTTTCACCAAGTATAAGTTTGCTCACGTTTTGTACATGTGTTCGATTATGATTCTAAGGTTGGGTTCCGAAAACGGAATCCAACATTTGTGATTGATTGATCCGTTTTGTTTCTTTGTTTCCGAAATTTTGTAAATCCGAGCCTTTCAATTTTTCTATGGCTCATGAAGAATCCGATTCGTTTTCGATATTTGTTTTTGTTTTTTCGGTTGAGATCCGGTTTCCAAGATCGGGTCCCAACATAAGTGGTATCAGAGCAAGAGTGTAAGTGTTAAGTTTATGCAATTGGGTTACGGAAACGGGATCCAACAGATTAGGAGTAAAAAGTTATGAGGTTTAGAAAGATTCAGTTACTGTTTAAATGGTCATTTTATAGGCTATAGTTTTGAAAGAGTTTTTACCTCTTTTAGAGACTGAATTGATTTTTTCTTCCTTCATGAGAATTGTAAATCGTCTTTTTATCTTTCCTTTGATATAAAATGCGACATTTTTGAGCTTTTGTGTTAAAAGATATGAATTTTTGAATTTCTGTTATTGTATGGAATAATTTTAGTTTAGGCAGAAACTTTGAAGTAGATTTTGACTCTCTTAAAGGACAAATTAGTTTTTGAATCTTTGGTGGAAGTTGTAGATCTTCCTTTTATCTTTTTATTGACACTTAATTTTCGAATATTGGATTTCGGTGTGAAGAGTTATAATTTTTTAAAGTTTCTGCTGTTTTAAATTCATTTTAATTTTTTTATTATTTTCGGATCTCGCAGCGCCCTCGCGAGGGCGAGTGCATCGCCCATGTGAGCGACTCGCGATCGCAAGGCGACGTCGTTTGCTGGTTTCCGATTTTATTTTTTTATTTTTATTTTATGATTTTCCTTTACAAAATTCAACCTTCTCCCACTATTTTGCTTGTAACTTTTTCGTTTAACCTCCGAGTTAATTGATTTTTGAAGCATTGGTTTTCTAAAAAAAATTTCTACCCTCTCATGCAAAATTTAGAATTTTTAGGATTGAGTTGAATTTTATAGATTAAATCGAAGGGAGACAATTGAATAGAGATATTAAATATGATTTCGTATTTGGGCGATTTCTCGATTTATAGGAATCCGATTGAGAGGATTTTTAGTCCTTATTATTATGAAGACATGAAATTTTCATTTTAGTTTAAAAATTGGATTTAATTTTGGTCCCTAAGCATATCATTTTTTAAGGAGGGAAATTGGGATGAATGTTTCGAGATCCGTTCGGAAGTAATTGAAATGGGTTTAGGTTTATGGTTTGACGTGGTGGGGAATTCCTCCCTCGTGGGATGCGCATCCAGATGTCACGTAGGACGTCGGACACGTGACTCTCCAAGGTGAGGTTCCAACGGATATTATTATTGTTGTTGTACTCTAAAACAACCTTCTACCAAACTAACTAAAAATGTAATGTAAAGCATAGCAATTTAGATCTCTTGAAACATGGTTAACCTTATAACCTATTCTCCTTAATACACAAAATAGCAATTCATTAATAAGTGATATTATGTGGATGAGTTGTGCCAAGTTTTATATGCTAGAAAAGGAATTTATTGGAAAGAATTTATAAAATTAATTTGCACAATTTAATAATAAAATATTTATTTAATAAATAATGTTAAGTATCTTTTAAAATAAACATTTTTGAAGTTAAAGTCTTTAATATTTATTTTAGAATAAAATATTTAAATTGTATTATATCATACTAACAATTTTGTGTATAGTAAATGTTAAATTCTATTATAATTCATATGAGATGTTTATAACAATTTAAAATTAGCATACATTTAAAATTGGTCGGGTCGGCGATGCTGGGCCTGAACCCAGTCAAGACAACCCTTGGGCCGATCGGTCCATTCTTCATAGAACAAGTCTCGAACCCAACGGCTACGACAGACCCAAGCCCGATCCATGCTCTTCTCAGCCCATCCACATGTAAGAGACTCCCATGCAAACACGTAAAGGTTTAACCCTAGCGTCCATCCCCTATATAAGGTATAATTCTCCCATAACAGAGGTACGCAATCAAAACCTAGCTTTTCTCTGCATTGATCAACCTCACCTTCACAAAAATATTGACTTGAGCGTCGGAGGGGCTAATCGGGACACAACCCCCAACGTGCCTTTTTTGTTTTGCAGGTATCTTCACGTCAGATTAATCACAAAAAGCAACCAGCTCATGGATCCAAACGGTAACGTACAATTCAGCCAAAATTCGGCAGAACCAATTGGCGCCCACCGTGGGGCCCGACTTCCGGGTACCACGTCTAGAAACACACAGATAAGTCAAAGGTAGGGCGATGAACCTGATATAGCGTCCGTCATGCTCTGGCGATGCAACGATAGGTTTTCGACTACCTACAACTCGCCATTGCACCACATGTTTCACGACGAATCCTCGATCCTAACGATCAACCACACCTCAAACATTGGAACAAGAAGAACAGAGCGTAGCTTTGGAGGATAACGTCGCGCTCAATACGCACCCGAATATTCAACTCCGACCGGGTGCAGATCCTCTTCCGATCGTACACACTACCCTCGACCAAAACAGATCGAGGAAGTCGACGATCCGTTGTTCCGCCAAATTTTGCGCCTCAACCAACAAGAATAAATAGCTCATCGCACGGCAAGTCCGCCTCGACAAACCAAAGATGACGACCGATCATCGCCTGGCTGAAGCCCTAGAAAAATTGTGGACGATCGGATTAACGCAGCTATGAGTTTTCGGCCCAGATCGCTCGACGTCGCGATCTGACTCTCCTTCACTGAAATTTGATAGCCTCCCACACCCGCACAAAAAATACCGACCCAGAAATACCTGGGAAGATCGACCCCCTAGATTACCTGCAGCATTTCCAGTCCATGATGAATTTACATTGTGTTCCGGACGCTATCCAATGTAAGGCTTTCTGCACGGCCTTCCAAGAGGGAGCTAGCGATGGTTCAATGCCTTACCCTCAGTCAGATCACATGCTCAAGATTTCAGGTTGTTATTCCTGAACCAATTAGCCACTAGTAAACGGCCGCAGAAGACAGCTTTGGAGGTGATGCAACTTACCCAAGGAAGGAATGAAAGCTTGCGGGAATTCATCACTCGATTCAATAACGAAGCGGTCGAGGTCCCCAACTTTACTTGCTCGTCCATGTTGGCCGCGTTTATGAATAATACGAGGGATGAGGAGTTCAAGAAGTCGTTAGCCCTCGATCAACCCCGATCCGTTCAGGAAATAAGAAATAGGGCGGATAGGTATATTCAGCTTGAAGAAGTGCTGAAAAATACGAGGCGTCGGACGGATGATCGGTCGCCAAACGATAGGGCGAGCAATTCGCACAAGCGACAAAAAGGCCATTCGAGCTGGAGAAGGCCGACCAATCGACAGGGAAATCAATAGGAGTTCACCTCGCTCAACAGGCGATATGCAGAAGTTCTGGCGGCCATGAAAGCGGATGGGGAAACTATCCGAGAACCCAATAAAATGAAAACCCCCTACAAGGATAGGAACCCCAATTTATATTGTCGTTTCCACAAAGAGGTCGGCCATGATACGGAAGATTGCTGGCAGTTGAAAAGAGAAATCGAATTCCTCATACAAAGGGGAAGGTTAGGCCGATTCGTGAGGCACGAATAAAATGCCAATTGGGATAATCAGTGCAAGCCAGGTCGGCAAGACAATAGGCGATCGCCCTCGAGGCGAAATGACAGGAATGATGGGGGGAGGCAGAATGCGACCACAGATAATCGAAGAGAAGAGAGAGGGCGATCGAGAGAAAGAAACGACTGAAACACCGAGCAACAAGACGACCGACCGACTGGGGTCATTAATATGATATTCGGTGGAAATGCAACAGGAGGATCCACCACTAAAGGGAGAAAAAGATATGCCAAACAGGTCGGCAGGGACTCATCCACCAAAAAGTCGAGAGAGAACGACGGGACGATATCATTCGACGAGTCCGACCTCGATGGAGTAAGTTGCCCTCATGATGATGCACTCGTGGTAAATTTGAACATGGACGGTTACGAGGTGAAGCGGGTGATGATTGATACGGGCAGCTCGGATGACTTGTTGTACTATGAGGCCTTCAAGCAGATGAAGGTACCCGAAGACCGACTACTACCTACAGACGGTCCCATTAAAGGCGTAACCGGGGCCTCAGCCTATCCGTCTACCCGGGTGCACTTGAAAGTGAAGTTCGGAAAAAAGTCGTGTCAAATAGAAAGGGACGTCGAGTTCTTGGTCGTAAAGTTTCAAGGGGCGTACAATGCAATAATCGGGCGGGCTACTCAAAATGTCCTCAGATCGGTCGTCTCCACCTACTACCAAGTTATGAAGTTCTCGACACCCCACGGAGTCGGTGTTGTCAGGGGCCAACAGAGAATTGTCAGGGAATGTTATTTAGCAAAAAGGAAGACATTAGACGGGGCGGTGGTCCTGACGAGCTCCCTTGATGTGAGAGCCGACGAGGACATGGATAGGATGAACCCAGTGGAAGAAACATAGCGGGTCGGACTGGACGACGCCGACCCTTCTAAATACACAAACCTAGGTTCCGAGCTGCAGCACGACCTAGTTAAAGAAATCACACTATCTGGTGAAAAATAGATCGGTCTTCGCTTGGGTGCCGAGCGACATGTCTGGAATTTCTCGATCGGTTCGTCCGCACTCCTCGAATTCGCACGACTACATGTCGATCGCATGTAAGAAGCGATGGCACAGTAAGGAGCGACAGGAGGTGATCGAGAAAGAAGTAGAGAAGTTACTCGAGGCCGGGTTCATCCGATAAGTCAAGTACCCTGAGTGGCTCGCCAATGTGGTTTTAGTGAAAAAGAAGAACGGGAAGTAGAGAATGTGTATAGATTTCACTGATTTGAACAAAGCATGTCCAAAGGACAGTTTTTCATTGCCCAAGATCGACCAGCTGGTAGACTCTACCTCAGGGCATGAACTTCTCGACTTCTGGACGCTTTCTGCTATCACCGATTCAAATGAGTCCGAAGACGAAGAAAAGACCGTCTTCATAACCGATCAAGGCACATATTGCTATCAAGTAATGCCTTTTGGCTTGAAGAACGCGGGGGCGACCTATCAACGACTCGTCATGGAAGTCTTTAAGAAACAGATAGGCCAGTCGGTGGAAGCGTATGTGGATGATATGGTGGTCAAAAGTAAGACGGCCACAGAGCATGTGGAAGATCTCAAGGAGGTTTTCCAAACCCTAAATAAATTTCAGATGAAGCTGAACCCAAAAAAATGTGTTTTTAGGGTGGCATCCAGAAAATTCCTAGGGTTTATGATCACTCAACGCGGGATTGAGGCTAATCCAAAGAAGATCGAAACCATCATCCAAATGCCCTCACCCAAATGCTTAAAAGAAGTGCAGGTGTTGACCGGTCGGATAGTCTCTCTAAGCAGGTTCATCTCCAGATTAGGAGACAAGTGCCTCCCATTTTTCAAAATCTTGAGGAAGGCGAACGTAACCTAATTCCAATGGCTGGATGAATGCGAGAAAGTTTTTCAACACTTAAAGCAATACTTGTCCAGCCCGCCTATCCTGCAAAGCCCGGTAGAGGGGGAGAACCTGATCTTATACTTGGCGGTTACGAAGGGGTCTATCAGCGCGGTACTTATTCGATCGGAGGGAAGCGAACAACACCCTATTTACTACGTCAGCAAAGTATTGACCGGACCGGAAATGCGATATATGCCCATAGAAAAACTAGCCCTCTCCTTGATAATGGCAGTCAGGAAGCTAAGGCCTTACTTCCAAAGTCATACCATTAAGGTATGGACCGACCAACCCCTCAGGCAATGCCTTCAAAAGCCCGAAACTTCGGGTCGATTGATAAAGTGGGCGGTAGAGCTAGGGGAGTTCGACATACAATACAAACCCCGCACGACCATCAAAGCGCAGGTGTTGACAAATTTCATCGCAGAGATGAGCCAACCAAGCTCGAAGGACGAGCAGCTCCCTGCCTGGAACTTGTTTGTTGACGGGTCATCCAATGCCTAGGGATGCGGAGCAGGAGTAGTGCTGATCAGCCCACACCATGAAGAAAATGTGGAATATGCCCTTCGGCTCGAGTTCAAGGCCTCCAATAACGAAGCAGAATACGAGGCCCTGATAGCCGGCCTCCAGTTGGCTAGGGAGATGGAAATAAAGCATCTGAAGGTGTATAGTGATAGCCAAGTAGTGGTCAGCCAAGTCACCGGGCAGTATGAGGCCAAGGAGAACAACATGATCAGTATCCGAGTCGGTAAAGGTGAGTTGAGCAATTTCGAACAGTACTCGATCAGCAGAATAGAACGAGCTCAAAACGCTAAAGCGGATGCGCTCTCCAAAATGGCTTCCGACCGTGATGCAATAAACAATGTTCTAATCGAACGACTGGGCCGGCCTAGCATTCAAAAAGTCGAAGAAGTTCACAACATAAGTACCGGTCGGTCGGTTTGGATGAAACCGATTCAAGCAGACTTTTAGAAGGAAAACAACCGTAAGACGACGGAGGCCAAGAAACTAAGAATAAAGGCAGTAGTATACATCGTTAATGGTACTCTATATAAGCGGTCTGACGACCGCACGCTTGATGCTTGAACGAAGAAGAAGCCGAAAGCGTGCAATGGCCGAGGTCCACAAAGGATGTCGGAAATCATGTAGGAGGCGAATGTTGGCTCACAAACCGACGACAGGGTACTACCGGGCGACAATGAAAAAGATCGCAAGAGAAGGTCGATCGATGTGAGGCTGCCAGAGAAATAGCGACCTATCTCATCACCGACCGAGAGGATGCAAATCGTGAGTCACCCTATTCCTTTCGCTCAATGGGGAATGGATATACTGGGGCCCTTCCCTCTCGGTCCCGGACAAAAGAAATTCCTGATAGTGGCAGTGAAATACTTCACTAAGTGGGTAGAAGCGGAGTCGATCGCTACAATCACTGAGGGAAAAGTAGAAATTTTCGTAAAGAAAAATATACTATGTCGCTTCGGGATGCCTATGGTGTTGGTTACAGATAACGGTCGACAATTTGATAACGACAAATTCAGAGACTTCTGCGACCGACTAAAAATCAAACTACAGTTGACTTCGGTAGCTCATCCCCAAAGCAATGGACTTGCGGAGAACGCCAACAAAAAGATAATGAGTGCCCTCAAGAAGCGCCTAGATGGCCGAAAGACCTGGGTGGAAGAACTAGACGAAGTGTTGTGGGCATACAGAATCACACCGAACGGAGCCACAGGGGAAACACCGTTCAGGATGACCTTTGGAGCAGAAGCCCTAGTCCCAGTAGAGGTGGCATTACATAATCAAAGGCTGTCAGGCTATGAAGAAGAGCGGAATGATGAAGCCCGCAAAGCGTTTGAAACTCGTTCTCCTCGGTGAGGATAGAGAAAGGGCAGTCGCTCGTTCGGAAGCCATCAGGCAAAAGGCGACCAAATTCTACAACAGAAGGGTCACCCAAGCGATGTAAAGGTAGGTGGTTACGTCCTATGAAAGGCCAAGGCGGCTGGGAAGCATCCTGGAAAACTCGGAAAAACGTGGGAAGGACCTTATCGAGTGATTAAGCAGGTCGGGCACGGTTCTTACATCCTACGTGATGCGAAAAGGAAAATTTTACCAAGGCCGTGGAACTCTCGAAACCTAAAGGCGTTCTACCAATAGATAAGTCTTATTTTGATTAATGTTAGTTCAACAATGTCTTTGTACAACACTTGTGGGTACCTTTTTTCCTGTCCCAGCCAGGCAGGTTTTTTAACGGCCCACGCCCTCGTTATCATCAATAAAGGAGTTTTTCAGATTTCTTGGCGATAAAAAATTCCATTGTGGCAAAGAGTAAAAATCGATCAATCATCGCCGAGATTCCATAGATCGACTACGATCGATCGGTCGCCAAGACAAGATCTTTGGGACTTCGCCGGTATTCCATAGATCGACTACGGCCGATCGGTCGCCAAGACAAGATCCTTGGGACTTCGCCGGTATTCCATAGATCGACTACGGTCGATCGGTCACCAAGACAAGATCCTTGGGACCTCGCCGGATTCCATAGATCGACTACGGCCGATCGGTCGCCAAGACAAGATCCTTGAGACCTCGCTCGGTATCTCCATAGATCGACTACGATCGATCGGTCGCCAAGACAAGATCCTTGGGACCTCGCCGGTATTCCATAGATCGACTACGGTCGATCGGTCGCCAAGACAAGATCCTTGGGACCTCGCTCGGTATCTCCATAGATCGACTACGGTCGATCGATCGCCAAGACAAGATCCTTGGGACCTCGCTCGGTATCTCCATAGATCGACTACGGTCGATCGGTCACCAAGACAAGATCCTTGGGACCTCGGCTTGGTCGACCACGAGTAATACCTAACCTTACTATACGTCCGAAACAAAGCACATAAGCACGAAAATTGACTTCGAAAAAATGACTTCGACAAAATAAAACACAACTAAAAATTTTCATTCATATTAAATTCACCCTGGCTACAAGCTCGACCAGGTGAGCTCTAAAATTCGGGAGAAGGGGAACAACAAGTAGCTTAAGGAGCAGGACCCGGGGGAGCAACCAGAGGAACATCCTCGCAAGGAGGCTCTTCCCCTTCGGAGAGCGACACAACGGGAATAGGAGCAGGACCCGGGGGAGCGACCGGAGGAATATCTTCGTAGGGAAGCTCTTCTTCATCGGAGCTGAGATCCAGCTCTTCTTCCGAAATGGCGTCCCATTCTCCTTCGGCCTTCTCCCTGACTTCCTCTAAAGAAAGCCCAAGAGCCGCAGGAAGAAGCGGCTCGGCATACTCCTCGAATGAAGGGCACACCGACCCCCTAGGAGCATAAAGTTCGTTGCCCCTCCTCAGAACCGAGAGGGTTATGTCGCAGGCGAGTTCTAAACTCTCCTCGAACAGAAACCGCCGTTTCCATCGCTTAATCGCCTCGACCTGTTGCATCCTCACAGAACGCCGCACCTCCAGCAGGGTCTCCTCGGCTCTGTCCCTACCCTCCACTGCGGAGCGGCAATCTTGGTGGAGTTTCTTGTTAGACTCCCGCTCCGCCCTCACGGTCTTCCTGCATTCATCCTTCTCCTCCTCTCCCTTGGCCAGTCGAGCCAACAAAGTGCCCACCTCCCTCTCCTGGGATTTCTTTTCCTCCTCCAAGGATGCGTTTGAGCCTGGAGGAGGTCTCTCCCCTCCTTCACCTCCGAAAGCTCGCCCTTCAAAGCCTTCACCTGATCATGGAGGTCCTGGACTTTCTGGTCTAGAGTCTCCAAACGCTGCAGCACTGTAAAGGCCGTCGTCGCACTCCGCACACCGAGACGAACGAGCTGAGACCCTAGCTCTAAGTTACTCCTCTTCTCCATGAACTGCTCGTCCACAGGCAGAGTAATCCTCTCAGCAATGTAATGGGACACTTCGAGGTCCCCGATTATGGCATTCTTAGCCAACTTGAGGGCAGACTCCCACTGCCCGGGATTTGCGGCTTGTGCCTTCCTCTTGCCCTTCTTCCCTTTCCCAGTCCCGGCTCGACTTGCCGGGCCGGACGGTAGATCCCCCAGTCAAACCAACCTTTTCCTCTTAAGAGGAGGACCCGCATTCTCCTCCTCCTCCTCTGTCAGACTACTCGCCCAAGGCCACAAGCACAATCGGCAATGACCCCAAATCAGAAGGTCGGCCCCCGACAGGTGGAACATCTGTCGACACTACGGACGAGCCCAACCCCATAGACAAAGCGGCGCCATCGCCAGTCCCCGTCTCCGTCCCTTTCTTCTGTACAGCCTGCTTCTTCGACTTGGAGGCCCGGGCGGGAGCATCTTCCATTCTCACCATGATTGCACAACGATAAATTAAGTTAGAAAATGAAACCAAGGCTAAAAAATACAACAATTAGCTCAATCACGAGGAGTCAACCGGACGGGGCGGTCTCCTCTCCTAGCCCGCTAATTCGAGGAGGGGGGTCAGTGAGAAATGAATTGGCCGAGACTCCCCCGAAGTACCCCTGCATAAGCCGAGTAAAGTCGTATCTGTCGAGCTCTTTTATACGGCCGACCACCTCCCACTCCTCTCTACTAAGAGATATGGTCGACACGTCATTCCATTGCTCGGTTAGAGGGTATCTCCACGGCCGAGCTTCGAAGGAGGTTCCTGGGGGCTTCACAAAAAAGTACTTCGTACACCAAGAAGTGACTTTCCCTGGAGTTCCATCCGGCGATACCGGCATCCTCAGATCAAATGAGGAATCCCACCCAATTATGGGGCTCACCCATTCTTAAGAAGTGGCGGAGGATGTCAACTGACGGAGGACAACCGAATTGATGACATAGCAGAGCCAAACTATTAATAAACCTCCAGCCATTCGGGGGGATCGACTCGGCATCACCTCATATAGGCGCACACACCTCGTCAATAATCGGAGCGCATTTAAGCCTCATGCCGCCAACAGAGAAAAAGCTCTCGATCAAACAAAATACCCGCCAGATTGTCAAGATCCGTTCGTTCGATGGCCAGCCTAGGCCCCGGGGCGAAGGAATGTTACACCTAATAATCAGCCACAGTTCCCCTAATCTCATCTTCGATTCACCTCTCAAGATCAGCCCACAACCAACCCGTCCCTTCTTTCCTTCGTCGACACTTCCTCGGTACCTCCTACCATATTTCTAGAACTACCCATTGACATGATTACCAAGAAAAGAGCTCTTGAAAAGAACTTTAGAGGAGGAAGGACGTACCTCTTTGTTGGATGGAGAAAGGAAATCGAACAACGATCTAATGAAGTTTTCAAAACCGGAGCAAGAAAGAACGAACGAAAGCGTAGCGTATGCAAGAAGGAAATAAGCGTGAAGAAAACCAAATGGTTCGTCAACCTAAACATTTATAGGAGGCACTTGGACGAGCCATCCAATCAAAGTATAACACGTGGAAAAATCCGAGCTATGCTTGGACACGCAGATGATCTCGAGCCATGGAATTAGGGTTGTCCAAATCCGGAAGGGCGCGCCGATTGAAGGGACGACGAGGCAAATTGTATAACTGCATATAAGGACGATACGTTTATATTCGAATACCAAAAGGACATGCGTCGTCAAACAATAAATGCTCCAAGTACCTTCACATCGCCTCATCAATGATGACCATCCGACCCGCTTTTCGCGGTCGTCAAGAACAAGTGGCGAGGCCGATCACCGGGCACACAATGATCGATCCGAACGAAAGAAGCGATTCGCTCACCGGTCGACATCCGAGCGATCATGCATAATCGGTTGGTATCGATCGATCGGGACCGCCTGAGTTTTCCCGTGACCGAGCTACAACAACAATTTTCGACCGATCGATTACTTCACGAGCCGACCTACAGACGAGCCATATCTCAATGTCCGACCGATTGCCCCAATCATTAGCCGTCCTAAGTACGAGCTATAAACCTCTACATACTCTTCCGACCCTTCTCTTCGCTCAGACTAGAGGAGTAGGGGGGCTTATGGTCGGGTCGGCGATGCTGGGCCCGGACCCAGTCAAGACAACCCTTGGGTCGATCGGTCCATTCTTTATAGAACAAGTCTCGAACCCAACGGCTACAACAGGCCCAAGCCCGATCCATACTCTTCTCAGCCCATCCGCAAGTAAGAGACTCCCATGCAAATACATAAAGGTTTAACCCTAGCGTCCATCCCCTATATAAGGTATAATTCTCCCATAACAAAGGTACGCAATCAAAACCTAGCTTTTCTCTGCATTGATCAGCCTCACCTTCACAAAAATATTGACTTGAGCATCGGAGGGGCTAATCGGGATACAACCCCCGACGTGTCTTCTTTGTTTTGCAGGTATCTTCACATCGGATTATTCACAAAAAGCAACCAGCTCATGGATCCAAACGGCAAAGTACAGTTCAGTCAAAATCCGACAGAACCAAAAATAATTAAGTAAAATATTAAATTCCAATAATATCAATTTTCTTTGAAAAAGTTAGCACAAAGATATATATAAATTATAGAAATATAAGTTCATACTAACCCGACACCTCGGGAATAGCCAAAGAGGAAAAAATCGAACATATTCTAAAACCCGTAATAACTAAAATATAAAACAAACGTAGAGTTGCTTTTTAACTAAAAATGTAAAACAAACATAGTATGCTTTTCTTCTCCACGAGTATCTTTCATTTCTTGAATTTTCTCCATTTTCTGGTCCAACAACGATTAAAAGAAAGAAAAAGGAGTCAAAACTCAAAAGCATATTTCTTTTCCATCAAGAAAAGTTAATCAATCAATTATTTTTATCTCTTTTAAATTTATTTTTATTAAAAGTACATTACTATTTTTTATATTTCTAATAATAAAACTCCACAAATCGTTTTTCTTCATCAATTACGTCCATTTTGATACTGTACCTCAAATTGCGTTTTCTTTTTTTAATTTGGAAAGAGCTTGATCATGTAGCTAGAAAGGACATTGCCTTTCTCGCTTAACGGTGAAGGCGGAGCCCAATGCTTTTTTTCTGACGAATGAATGTTGAAGAGACGAAGGCCATCCTAAGACGTTATGATTACGGAGGTAGAGTAGGAATTAAAACTCGTAGGTTCAAATTATGTTCAACCAAGTTTCATGCCCGTTTTATTATTTGTTTTCTGCCCTATACGTATATATCTTGGTTAAGGTACAGTCAAAAATGTTCTCTTCGCATAAAATTTTTCACAAATTTGGAGAACATTTTAAATGCCCTTTTGTTGTTATGTCAACTTAATTGACGTATGATAACCAAGGTAGCTAATCAGTGTGGCAAATCATTTCCAATTGTATATTAATATTCGTTTTTTTGGGGAGATTGTAGAGTTACCACATCATTTTCATGCGCACACATGCGAAAGCAAAGTTGAAAAAGAAGAGGAAGTAATTTACCATATAGCGTAATCATGATCATCTATTAATAAGGACCAACATCAAATAGTTATCCTTAATTTCTCCAACAGGGACTCCTCGCCAAACATATGCATAAATTGTCGAAATCAAAGTTTGAATACTCTCAAAATGTTTTAAATTGTGCGCTCGCTTTAATTACTAACTGAAGGAAAAAGGAATGAACACTCTCCTTTGAACTTAATTTGAAGTGAGTAAGAGAAGAAAGCCAAAAATGTGAATTTCGTGTGCTTATTACATATGATGCATAGTAGGTAGCTAACATACTCCTTTAATATACAATCTTCTTTTGACACTTCATTACTCTTATAAGCTAAAATTCACGGCTTTGTCCAATTAATCTCGAATTTTATTAATGCAGAACCTATATGCTCGCAACTCTTAAGCAACAAAAGTAGATTAGCTGCTCTTTTCTGTTCTCTATCATGATTGTGTAGCTTTAATGCATTCAAATAAACTAAACCATTGACCCAATTTTACGTCAACTTTTTCCTTCGATCGAATTAATCGAAAGTGTCGGCATTAAGACTTAAAATCTGATCCAAAAACATACTAGTTTATTAGAAAAAGATGGTGCATCTCTATGCTGCAATTAGTTATTCCACATCCAAAGGATCAGTGCACCTCCACATGAACTCAGCAATAATTAATAAGGATACATTACAATAATATTTTGTTCGTGATTCCTTCATATAGAAATCTATGAAGTCCTTAAAAGTCACCTACTCGTATAGAAATCTGACCTCCTTTAATTCTGTCTCGGGTTTATAAGAAACTGCTCTTACTACAATAACCAGCAATCAATCTGTTGCTTGTTCTGAAATCATCCTCTTTTTCCTTTTCTTTTCACAAAATCTTGCATTCATAAGTCATCAAGATCCAGTTAAAATGTCTACGGATAGTTCAGACCTTCCCCAGCTAGAACCGCTTAAGATCAGGAAGCATGTGAAGGTCTTTTCCAAACGACAAATGGCAAGCCATGTTTCCATGACCAACACCTCTACAGATCAGGACTACCATGGAGGTTCGTCTGTTACAGTACCATTCATTTGGGAGTCTCAGCCCGGCACTCCTAAGGTTAAATTCCACCATGACAATTCTCTTCCTCCGCTGACGCCACCGCCATCCTACTTCTGCAACTCGCCCAAAGGAACTACCAGTAGAAAACAGTCTAAACCTAATAATCTTCTAGTTACCATCTTCTCCAAGCGTACTGCAAGAACAGCAAGTCTCCAAGTCTCTCCTACCTCTTTGTCTTCTTCTTCTTCTTCTTATTCTTCGTCCCGTCTATCTCCGCCATGGTCACCATCATTTTCTAAGTCGTCATCTATTGCTACCAAATACGGAGAACGTTATGGAACGTTGAGCCCTAGAAAGTCAAGTGATGCAAGAATGGTGGAGGACGAGGAACACAAGTGTAGTAAATCGCCTGTCTCTGTTTTGTGTTTTGGAATTCGTCGTGGAGCCAATGCTAGGTCGCTATGCGTCTATGATTAAGATATTGCTTAAAGATTACAAGTAGGTTAACGAACTCCAATTTGCATCAGGTTTCAGATGCATGGATGATGGATCACTATTTTTTTTTTCAAATGGAGCGATGAACAAGTCTACCATTTACTAATTACTATCTTGTATGAATACTAAAATAAGTCACTCCCGAGGAAGTACTTGAATCAATAATACTTTTATAGTAATTATATGTCTCTTTAGATTACAGTTCGTTTTCAACATTAATACGTTAATCAATGCGAAGAACTGAGATATTACATGAACTCAGCTTAATATTGCAACTTCCTAGTTTTTTTTTTCTCTCTTTTTTCTCTTTTTTGCATCTTCTATAATGATATTTAAAAAGTTGGAGATTGGCATTCATCAAAATGTCGAAGATTTATTTGTGCGCAAGATAGAGACGTCTACCTTTATGGTGTGAAAACTACCCACTCATACTTAGGGCCGTTTGGTTTGAATGTTTGAGAACGAAGGAATGGAATAATTGTAAAAAATAGTGTTTGTTTTGGAGTTTTCAATTTTAAGGGAATAGATTTATTCCATTAGGTTTGGGAATCTACTAAACCCTCCAAAATAGGTGGGTATCAAGTTTTCATTCCAATCTAGTAGTTACTATTTATACCTCTCCCCCACATAAGCAATTTTCATTCTTAATTATATTACTCATCACTTATCATCATCATCATCATCATCATCATCATCATCATCATCATTATTATTATTATTATTATTATTATTATTATTATTATTATTATTATTATTGTTGTTGTTATTATTATTATTATTATTATTATTATTATTATTATTATTATTATTATTATTATTATTATTATTATTATTATTATTATTATTATTATTATTATTATTAAGTTTTAAATTTTTATTATTAATTATTATTGTTGTTGTTGTTGTTATTATTATTATTATTATTATTATTATTATTATTATTATTTTTATTATTATTATTATTTATGATTATAAATTTTAAACTTATTATTATTATTATCCTTATTATTATTATACTAAATTAATTATCTTATTATTATTATTATTATTATTATTATTATTATTAATGTTATTATATGAAATTAATTATCTTATTATTATTATTAATTTTATTATTAATTTTATTATACAAAATTAATTATCTTATTATTATTATTATTATTATTATTATTATTATTAATTTTGTAATAATAATAATAAAAATGATATGAAAAAATGGTATTATATTATCTTTCATTCCAATTAATGCAACAAACCAAACAACATTATTGGTATTAATACAAAAACCCAAGTTACAAACCAAACATCATTTTTTATTTTTCATACCCATTCTCATTCCCTTCAACTATTATACTCATATCCATACCCAACCCTGTGCTCAAACCAAACGCCCCCTTACTTTTAAATGAAGTTAGAACATTAAATGGACTGCATTACCATGTCCAAAGCAAAAAGAAAATGATTCACCGAGAAGTTTTGGATATAATGCATGCAGGTTTCATCCTTTTAAATAATTCGACACAAGAAGTATCAGTTCAACGAAAGTTATCGCGTACAAACAAATTAACTTGGATACATTGATTTCATGTTATAGATGTTACTACAGCACCAACTCTACTGAGCATATAATATGTTCTAGTTAATTTAAGTCAACCGAATTTATCGGTTAGTCAAGTAGGATGACCCGTACATTATTAATTGAGAACTTATTATTAACATCAAATGACGATTATCCTAAGATTAAAATGACCATTAATAAAGATCATGATTGAATCTATTGTTGTTAAGGCAGATGAGGCCGCTATTGTTCTACTCCGAATATTTTATTAAGCATGAAATTCCGTGGTCGAAATTTACTTAATTATGTTGTCTTATGGAACCATGTGAAATAATAAGATTCTTATGGCATTAATAGCTACTATTAAGAAACAGATTGCCAAACTTTATCTGTGAATATTAAAAGATGAATTAAGTACTACAACTTGCATTCAATTACTTGCAAATCTCATCATGTGATGTCCACATGGCTTCCCATAACTCTTGGTTGCTCTTATTTTGTATTACTTAATTCAAGGCCATTTCAAATGACCTTATAATCTTATATACATACTGAATTGTACAAAAATCTGACAATCTTTGAAATATAATGGAGAAGATATTTTTTGTATTTGTCACTTCCTTTATATACTTGTACGACTTTCTAACCCACTATTAATAGTACCTTGAAAAACTGCATCCATATTGCTACTTTTAGGTCGGCGTTTAGGTTGGTTAGATGGACATCATCAACCACCATGCGGCAAATTTAATGGTTTTATTAATTATGGTTTTAAAAGCTATGACATGGATTACTACTCTTCAAGAATTACATTCGACTCTGAAATCTAAGGCAACGTTGATTTTGTCTAAGTGGATGTCTGCTTTGATAACTCCGTCTTGTCGGATTTATATGTAAATTTAAAAAAAAATGAATGTGAACTTTCTATTGGTAAACTTTCATAATTGAGTTGCAGGTCGTATGCTCTACTCCTGACCTAATGCAGATACATGTAGTGACGGAGCCAGAAATTTATAATAGGAGGGTCCAAATATTTAATTTTTTAAAATTTTGAAGGGCCCAATACACTAGTAGCCCCTCAAATAACTTCATCCTCATATATGTATATCTATATAGAATATTTAATTTTTTAAAATTTTGGAGGGCCCAGTGGCTACGTCCCTGGATACATGGCAAGTGTTGGTAATGGACAGTATCTTTTTTTTTTTTCTAAATTCAAACTTGAATGTGAGTTTAGATCTAATCAAATTCGATTCAAGTTATAAAACAAATTGATCTATCATAAATTTGACTATCTTGACTAATCAATTTTAAAATTTTGTTAAATTCACATTCATATTCAAATTCTAATTCAATTAAACTTAAATATTCAAATTCAAATTAAAATTATATTATATTAAACTAAACCATTCAGTTCGAACTAAGTTGGGAGCGTGGCAACCCATCTCAGTGGTGTGGTGGAGTGATAGAGACCTACCTCTAGAGACCTAGCGAGAGTGACAGTAGGAGAGACCTAACGTGGCGACCCACATCTAGATCTGCAAGCAAGAGGTGATTCTGATCTCTGCCTCCCTTGTTCAACATTGCAGACACTTCCATCTCGATGGAAGGCCCTTCATCGATTATCCATGAGGTGGTGAACAAGGGTGATTCTTCACTCTCCAACACTGATTTCCCTCCTCTTTTAAGGGAAACCCTAAGCTCACCCACAAGCAACAATGACATCGTGGGGGTTGATGTCTCAATAACTCCCTTAAATACTACAATACCAGCTGTAAAGTGACCCAACAAATTTCCCTCTCACCATAACAAGGGCCAACTGAAGCATTATCAAAATGTATTTAAAGATGGGGTTGTATTTCCACCTTTAGAGCTATTAGTTGCCAGCATCCGAGCTTGATCCACCTCTCTCATAGGATTTTTCTGGACTAAGTGACCTACTTTTTCGACTATAAATACCTGGACGAGAGCTCAATGGGGAAACAAAGGTCTGCAGAATGTGAAGTTACATGAAGATGGTACGATCCTCTTCAAATTTGTTAATGAAATATTTCTTAAGGAGAATGTAGAACAAGGCCCATGGCACATTGGAGGTCAACCACTCTTTTTACAGCAATGGAGGCTAGGAATGAAACTTGATAGAAGTAGGATTAAGGTTCTGCCATTGTGGGTTCAATTTCATGATTTATCGATAGAATTTTGGATGGTGAAAGGGCTAAGTTTCTTAGCTAGTGCCTTGGGGAAACCTGTGTGTATGGACTCTCAAATGACGAAAATGGAGAGAATTGGATATGCTAAAGTTTGTATTGAAGTGTAGAAAAATGCATCTTTACCTAATCACAACCTTTAATATCTCATGCGTTGTTTGTAGCTTGGCAGAGTCACATGATTTTTTTCTATAGCTTTCCTCATTCTCTCTCGATTATTCTTCTCTAACACCCCCACTCGAACTGAACCTAAGGCTTTAAACTAGGTTTAATTTTTTAGTCAGAAAAAGAAATCTTGTCAAGCTTAGGGATTTTGTGTGGATGTCGGCGAGTTGGTCTTCTGTGTTAACATATTTGATGTGTTAACATATTTGATTTCTATTTCTCCTTTCTCCACCTTGTCTCGTATGAAATGTACGCCGATTTCAATGTGTTTTGTTCTTAAGTGAAAGAGAGGATTTTGAGCGAGAGCTCGTGCTCCATTGTTATCACTCCACAGAATAGGTTTGTGAGTGAGGTAGAAGCCTAGCTTAGATAGTATAGATGTGAGATAGAAGACTTTGGTCGATACTTGAGATAGAGCTCGATATTTAGCCTCAATGCTAGATCGAGCTACTGTCATCTATTTTTTAGAAATCCATAAGATTAGGTTTCTCCCTAAAAATACACATCCTTCGATTGTTGCATAGATATTGAAGAGCTCCTATTATACTTCGGTAAAGTTTTGGGAGTTCAAATGGCATGCCATTATGCAGAGACAACTTGGTTGCTAGAGTGATGGGTGTTGATGAAGGTTTAAATGAGAACATATTTGTTCGGGTAAGCAGATCATCAATGTATTACTTCTGTGAAAGATATGTGCCATTGTTGTTTCTGTATGCTTCGAATCCTAGAAAATGATTTATACTTCTGAGCATTTTAAGTGCAAATTGAGATTGCAATTGAATGATAATTGCATGAATTGTTTAAGTTGAATTTCATGTGATTAGAATGTCATCTATATAGACTAATAGCATTGTAATAATTTCATTTTTTGTTTGAGTAAAATAGAGAGGTATCTGTCGTTGAGTTGTGAAATCCCCATTAAGATAGTGCACATTTCAGTTTGTGAAACCAAGCCCTAGGGGCTTGTTTCATTCCATAGAAAGCACTTTCCAGCTTGCATACATGATGTGGTTGTGTTTTGTTTTCAAATCCTTGTGGTTAGTTTATGTAAACAATTTCATGTAACTCCCCATGTAGAAAGGCATTGTTAATGTCGACTTGCTGAATCTCCCAGTGATGGGAGATAGCAAGTGAAAGCATTACTCTTATTATTGAGGCTTTCACAATAGGGCTAAAAGTTTTTGAAAAATCAATCCCAGGGTTTTGATTAAACCTTTAGCAACAAATCTAGCCTTTTGTTTAGAGATAGTTCCATCAGCATTGTATTTGATCCGAACCACCAATTTTGTGCCAAGAATATGCATGGTAGGCTTATAAGGGACAAGTGTCCAAGTGTGATTATGTTATAGGGCATTGAATTCCTCTTGCATAGCTTGAAACCATATAGGGTCATTTAGAGCTTCAGAGACTATTTTAGGTTCAATTTTTGGATTTAAGGTTAGAGAAAAGGAGTAGAGTTTTGGTTTGAAGATTCCACTTTTGGATATAGTTTGCATAGGATGAACACTTTGTATATGTGGAAATGAAGAGTTTAGGTCAGTATGTGGGGCAGTTGATGAAGTGGTGATAGGTAAGGTATTTTATTTGTTTTGTTTAAATGCAAAATGTGATGATGAGCTAGGATTTGGAGAGTTGACCTGGCTATTGAGGGATTCAGCTAAGTGAGAGCATTCTACCGAAGAAGAGTGATTCGAGATGGGCCTTGAAGAAGGTGTATCAATTGGAGTTGAGGTTAGAGAAAGGGTAGGAGAACTTGATAAGGCTATAGGATGGTTTGAATGTGAGGGAAAGAGTTGAGAAAATGGAAATTCTTCCTCATTGAATTCAACATGACGAGATATTATGATTTTTCCTTCATTAGTCAAACACTTGTAACCTTATAGCATTGAACTATACCTAAGAAAAACACATTTAGTGGTGTGAAATCCTAACTTATGATGAGAGTAGTATCTGAGATAAGAAAAACAACTACGACCAAAGGTTTTGAGATTGAGATAGTTCGATGATTTGTTGTACATCTTTTCAAAAGCTAAGAGATTGTTTAGTCTAAGAGATGGCAGATTATTGATAAGGTAGGTAGCTGTGTGAAAAGCTTCTAACTAGTAAGTGAGTGGTATGTGAGCATGAGATAAAAGAGTTAGTATCATTTTGGTGATGTGCCTGTATTTCGTTTCAGAAACATCATTCTGTTGGTGAGTGTAGGGACAACTGAACCGTGGTTGTATTCCATGTTTGGTGAGGTAGGGCAAGAGAGTTTTGTATTCACCTCCCATGTCAATATGTAGAGCTTTGATTTTTTTTGTTCAGTTGAAGTTCAACATTTGTTTTGAATTTGATAAAGATAGATATGGTATCATATTTTAATTTTAGAGGATATAGCCAAGTGAATCTTGTATAGGCATTAACAAAGATAAGGTAGTATTTGTGTCCTTTGGTTAAGAGATATGGAGATGGTCCCCAAATATTTGAATATATGATTTCCAAGAGATTCTGAGTAGTTATGTCATGAGTTTGAAATGGAAACTGATGCAATTTTCCTTCCTTACAAGCATCACAATGTGAAAGGTTTCTGAGGTTAAAGTTGAACTTCATTGAACTTAGAATTTGTTTCAAGATATACTTAGAAGGCTGTCCTAACTTTGCATGCCAAACATTTACATTCTTTTATGTTATGTTTACCTCACAATGATTTCCTAAAGAATATACTTTTGTTGGATGTGATAGAGTTTAGGATGTGTTGGCTTGATACTATCGGGTTGTTTAGTGATTCTGTGATTGTAGAGACCATCCCGAAGCACTCCCTTAAGCAGAATCTTCCCTGTTGCTTTGTCTTTAAACAGACAATTTTCGTTAGTAAACTCAATAGAAATGTTGTTATCTTTGGTAAGTTTAGAGATGCTAAGTAGATTTTTGGTTATGCTGGGAACATGCAGAATTTGTCTTAATGCAAGAGGTGTATGTTTATTGTCTAGAAAATATATAAGAGATGAGCCAATGTTAGCAATAGGGAGAGAATTATCAGTCCCAACAGTGAGATGATCCTTTCCACCATATGCTGAACTTATTAACAAGTTGAGGTCTGTTATGACATGATTTGTAGTCCCACTGTCTATAAATCATGTATTGTTGTTTATTGCTTCAGATGAGAGATTTCCATACTGATTTTGAGTCAAATAGGATTGAGAATAATTTTGTCCATTGTGTTGTGTAGTTGTGTTCTGTTTCCAAGATTGAGTGGTATTACCTTGCCTCAAAACGTCAAACCTTTTGTGACTTTTCAGTGCTTCATGTCCTAGTTTATGACACAATTGACAGAAAATTATGTTTCCATTCCATCTACCTCCTCTGCCACGATTTCCTTTTCCTCTAAATCCACTTCTTCCTCGAAAATTGAGGTTTGCATAGTTTATAGTTGGTGATGAGATTTCTAGTTGATTGATTGTATTCAGCTACTCTATTCTTGTTTCATGCATCATAAGAGGGTATTGTACTTCTTGTAATGTTGAAGTTGTCATAGAACATGTTAAATAAACTACAATAGGATCATATTCATGGCCAAGACTGTTTAAAGTACTCAATATTAATTTATACTCACTGACTGCATATCCTGCTACTTGGAGTGAGTCTCCAATGATTTTGACTTTTTACTTGTATTCTGATATGGTATGTGAGCCCTTTTTAGTAATAGAAAGTTCATCCTTTAGTTGAAGAACTCTGACTATAGATGCATAAGCAAACAAATTTTCCAAAATTTGTCACACTTAGTAGGATGAATTTGAGTGATTTAGCCAACCTATTACCTCTTCTCCAATTGTTGAAAATAACCTGTTGGAACCCCTCCCCGGTGAGTCGCGTGCCCGACGTCCTACGTGACATCTGGACGCGCATCTCACAAGGGAGGGATTCCTCACCACGAAAGAAACCTCAAATTGAACTGAATTTAACGTCATCCGAACAAAATTTACTAATAAAAGAGTGATAGAGAGGAAAATTGGAAAAGAAAAAGGAAAAAGAAAATGGAAAATCACCCAAAATCTGCGTGGGAGGCTGCAGGCGCCATGGACGCCATTCATGAGGCGAGAGCAGCCGCCTCGCTAGGCGAGGCGTCGCCTAGCGAGGCGCCGCGGGCGCCCGCCCGCTAGGCGACCTGTCGCCTAGCGAGGCTCACGCTGGCGCCTCGCCCGCTAGGCGAGAGCCGCCTAGCGAGGGCGCCGCAGCTACATCAAACTTTTTTAAAAAACTGAATAAACTCTCAACTTTGCAATCTTATAATTTTCACCCGAACCCAAATTTTGTGAAATCAGTGACAAAAGAAAGGTGAAAGGAACTCTATAACTTCCTAGAAGGACTTATAAACTAATTGAGCCATTAATATGATCATAATTGGTTTTAAAGTTTCAGCCAAAACACAATTTCCTACACATAGCCTAAACTTTGGAAATTCATATCTTTTAGCACCCAAGTCTAAAAATGGTGCATTTTACCCCGTTGAAAAGATAAAAGATACTCTACAAGTCTTATGAAGGATGCTAAGATTAATTCAATCATTAAAGAGGGTAAAAACCTACGTGAACTTTCAGTCTAAAATCTAACCAATGGAACAGTAACTTTGCTTATGTGAACAGTAACTGTCAACTTCCAAAGCTCATAACTTTTGATTACTAATCCCAATAACTGCAAAACATATCTCATTTTAAAGGTAGAAGGATAATCTACATTTTCCTGAAGAGAGCAAAACTAGATCAGCCTCTAAGAGGGTGAAAAAGTCTTCCAAAGTTGCTGCAAAAGTTCAGTGTTTCTAATAGCAGCTGAAGCCTTTCCATTCTCATAACTCTTTCATTCTAAGTCCAATTGAGACATATTACATGTCGTTGGAAAGCTCAATTCATTCTCTACATTCTTCAAGAAGACCATTCAAACAAATTCAAGCTCTAAACCACTCTAAAATTGAATGGAAGTTGCTGCCCAATTTCTGGAAAATTGGACAGCACCTCCCCTAATTTACATCTATCCCAAATTTTCAACCAAATACACAACCTGCATAAAACTCAATATCTCAAGGCAACAACACACTCCTAGGCTTCTACATATTTCTTAAATCATCAAGCATTTCCAATCCATAAGATCTTACAATCCCATTCTTTTCTTTTATCATTTTCAACCATAAAACAATAATTTTACAAGAAACAACACAAGGTACATTTTCAAATCCAAAAATCTTACACATAGGTGGAATTAAGTTCATACAAGGCTTTAGAGGGCATTTTGGCTCGATTACATCAAAATAGTAAACATTACATAAAAGTCCAAAATGCAACCTAAAGCCTATTTTCTCAAAACATAACTTCAAATACAACTTCAAAAGTAAAACTGCATCGGAGTTGCCTCAATCCCGATGCGGTGATTCGGTTTCTCGCTCGACACCTGTGGAGGGGAAATGGGGGGGTGAGCTCGACGGCTCCGTGGGTAATAACTTAATAACGAGCAATAAGCAGAAACCGTTATTCATCATTTTTTTCATATTCAAACAATATCACATTTATTAAAAGTCATTTCATTTTACAACCATTTACATCGAATTACTATTCCGAACAATTTACAAATTCAACATATCACAAAGACAACCTAGCCAACTACAAATTCACAACAAAATGGTTCGGTGGACCGAACAGAATCGAACGACACATTTCGCGATGCGGTCATGTGTTGTCGTGTCGAATAGGAGTCCTAAGGGAACTCCACGGCCCTAGCGGCAAAAGGGAGAAGCCTATAATAGGCAGGTGCACCGACTCAAACCGGACCACCACAAACCCAAAGAAAACATATAGTTCACACAATTCAAAACAATTGCCTCTCTGGCATTCACAAATTTACTTTCACATAAATTGCCAAAACAACGATCTTTTCCGAAATCACAATTTCTTATTATTTTCACTTAATAACTCAATGAACCAACCATTCCAACATAACTTTATACATGTAATTATCACATACAAATTCAATACATCATCAAGCATAATTCTTACAAATTTCTAAGTCATTTACATCTTAATTGAATTTATTATAAAGACGGTAATATACTTATCAACTCAATTATTAAGGAATTACCCACCTTAAATTCCTTTAACTTTGGATGATCCAAAGGTCTTGCTTCACCTCCGAATGCCTCAATTCACCTTCATTAACATGATTATCCCATAAGAACATAGGATATCGAATCGACGATTTTAAGGATACGAAAGTATAGAATTTAACTTATCTAACTTACTCATAACCTTTCTAAGCTCTTTAAACTAAAACCTAACCAAATAACTCAAAGAAATTCGAAAATCCTTACCTTAGGACAAAACCCACGAAATTCTCTTTGTTTCTATAAGGAGATTTAACTCTTCCTTTCACTTTCCTCTTGCATAAAACTCTTAAACCTCTCCTTTCCAAGCAAAAAAACTAAATCCTTACTTCCTTCTTCTTCTTCTTCTTCTTCTTCCACCGAAAACTCCTCTCTTTTCTTTCTAAGTTTCGAAAGTCTCTCTCTATACCTTATAACTTCGGTGGTTTTCTAGAAAACTAAGGGAATTTATTCTAACTTATCACCTATACCAATACTACGTAGTTTTAGTAATACTCTCCCTTTTCTTTTGCAATTTCATGAGTCTCCTCCATATCCTACGGCTACTTCATTCCTTCAATGCCTTCTTTATTTCTCTAATTACTTTTCTTATTCATTTAAGTCATTAAAGACAATTAAAAGGGCTAAAAGCCCATCTTCCAAACCTTAAGCCTTAAAACCATATACAAACTCTCAAATTGGTCATACACCATCTTATTCTCTTTTAATTCTAACAACTTATTAAAATCTAATTTTACTAAATTCTATAAATTAAACACTAAGTCTCAAATTATTCTAATTAATCTCAAAATAAATCAAAACGCTTAAAGCGGATCGGGCCCAACATTTCTCCCTCCTTAAAAGAATTTAGTCCTCGAAATTGCATCAATCATTGAAGAGATGGGGATATACGCTTCATAGCTTCCAATAGCTCCCGTGGCTTCTTCCTTAGAATGATTCCTCCATAAGACTTTTACCAACCGAATAGTCTTATTCACGAGAACCTTTTCTTTAGTATCTAAAATCAGACCGGAAGCTCTTCATAACTCAAGTTATCATTCAACCAATTTCATCGACTTGAACGATATGGGAGGATCGATCGATATCTTCTCAAAGATAGAGACATGAAACACATCATGTATCTTAAATAACTCCGAGGCAAGGCTAACTCAGAAGCCAACGGACCAATCCTCTCGAATCTCATACGGTCCCACGCACCTCGGACTTAGCTTACCCTTTCTGCCAATCTCGAATCCCTTTCCACGGAGAAGTCTTAAGAAACACCTTATCGCCGACCTTATGCTCCATTTCTTTTCTATGAGCATCCTCATAGCTCTTCATCCTGTCCTGAGCTGCCTTCAACCTGTGCTTAATCAAATTGACTTTATCAACGGTCATCTGTATCATCTCTGGACCCAAAAGTCTCCTATCTCCCTCTGCATCCCAACACACGGAGTCCTACATCTCCTCCCATCTGAGCCTCATAAGGAGCCATCCCAATGCTCGAATGATACTGAATTATTATATGCAAATTCGATCAAAGGCAAGTGCTCATCCCATGCTCCTCTAAAATCCATCACACAAGCCCTGAGCATTTCCTCGAGAGTCCGGATGGTCCTCTCAGACTGACCATCGGTCTGAGGATGGAAAGCAGTGCTGAAACTCAACTTAGTACCTAAAGCCTCCTGCAAACTGCCCCAAAATCTCGACGTAAAGCGAGGGTCCCGATCAGATACAATCGAATCCGGGATCCCATGCAATCTCACAATCTCATCAATATATTTCTTGGCTAACACATGCAGCGGATCTGTCTGTCTGATTGCCAGAAAATGGGCTGATTTCGTCAATCTATCCACAATCACCCATACGGCATCATGCCTCCTACTGGTCTTAGGCAATCCCATCAGAAAATCCATAGTGACTCTCTGCCATTTCCACTCAGGAATGGGTAATGGCCTCAATTGGCCTGAAGGTGCCTGATGCTCAGCCTTGACTTGCTGACACACCAGACACTTACTCACATATTCAGCCACATCCTTTTTCATCCCTCTCCACCAGAAATGTTCTCTGAGATCTCTATACATCCTGGTGCTGCCTGGGTGCATAACATAAGGTGCATTATGCGCCTCATCCAGAATTTCATCTTTAACCTCCTTAACATCAGGAATACAGAGTCTATTCTCGATCGCCGAGTCCATCGTCACTCAGCACCATATCGGACTCCTTACCCCTTTGCACCTCTTCCCGCAGCTTACTCAACTCGGGATTCTGAACCTGCAACTCTCTTACTTTCTCTCTGAGGATCGGTCTTACCCGGAAAGTAGCAATCATGCAATCAGACTCTTCCTGCTTCAAGTGATCCTGAGCTTCGCCATCTCTTCCAATAGCGATAAATAGGCTATGCGCACATATGCTATGGAAGACTTTCTACTCAAGGCATCAGCAACTACATTTGCCTTACCCGGATGATACTCAATCAACAGGTCATAATCCTTGAGCAGTTCAATCCATCGCCTCTGTCTCAAATTCAGCTCCTTCTGACTCAACAGATATTTGAGACTTTTATGATCTGTGAAGATCCTGGTTTGCACTCCATACAAATAATGTCTCCAGATCTTCAAAACAAAGACCACAGCTGCTAACTCCAGATCATGGGTCGGATAGTTCATCTCATAAGGTTTTAGCTGCCGTGAGGCATATGCTATCACCTTATCTCCCTGCATAAGCACACATCCTAACCCCTTCCTGGAAGCATCACTATATACAGTATAACCTTTCTCTCCGGGTAAAGCCAAAAGCGGAGCACTAGTCAATCTGTGTTTCAGCCCTCAAAACTCTCTTGGCACTCTTCACTCCAGATAAACTTCGGTTCTTCCTTAATAATTTAGTCAAAGAAGTGGCAATCATCGAGAAACCTCCACAAATCTCCGATAATAGCCTGCCAAATCCAGAAAGCTCCTCACCTCAGTCACTGTCGTCGGAGCATGCCAGTTCACCACAGCTTCAATCTTCTTGGGATCTACATGTACCCCTTTTTCAGAAACAATATGACCCAAGAAGACCACTTCACGAAGCCAAAATTCACATTTCGTGAATTTGGCATACAACTCTCTCTCCCTCAACCTCTGCAATACAATTCTCAAGTGCTCCCCATGTTCTTCCTCATTCTTCGAATATATCAGAATGTCATCGATAAACACGATAACAAACTGATCTAGAAACTCCTTGAAGACCCCGCTTCATCGATCCATAAAAGCGGCGGGAGCATTGGTTAATCCAAAAGGCATAACCAGAAATTCATAATGGCCATACCGAGTCCTGAAGGCTGTCTTGCTCACATCAGACTCCTTAATCCTGAGTTGATGGTAGCCAGACCTGAGATCGATCTTAGAGAAGACCGTTGCCCCCTGCAGCTGATCAAACAAATCATCTATCCGAGGTAGAGGATACTTGTTCTTCACTGTCACTTTATTGATCCTCCTATAATCAATGCACATACGCCAAGTGCCATCCTTCTTCTTAACAAACAAGACCGGCGCACCCCAAGGTGAGGTGCTCGCCTAATGAACCCTTCTCCAAAAGATCCTCCACTGCTCCTTAAGTTCTTTCACCACATTTGAGCCATCCTATAAGGTGGAATAGAAATAGGAGCCGTCCCGGAGCCAAATCAATAGAAAACTCAATCTCCCTCTCCGTGGCAAACCGCAACTCCTCTGAAACACATCAGGAAATTCCCTCACAATGGGAATATCCTCCACCTTGCTCTCCTGCACACTGGTATCCATAACACACGCCAAGAAGGCTTCATAGCCTCTCCACATCAGTCTGTCAGCTAACAAAGCTGAAACAAGCCTTGGCGATGTCAACTTTCTATCTCCTCTGAAAACCACTGTCTGACCCTCTCCCAGATCAAATTCAACTTCCTTTCGACCATAATCTAGCTTCGCCTTGTACTTTTCCATCACGTCCATTCCGACAATCACATCTAACCCCTTCAGATCTAGAGGTAGCAGGTCCACGACCAAACTAGATCCATCAATAATGAGTTCACAATCCTTCAAGATCCGACTCACAATGACATTCCTCCCTAACGAGTACTAACTAGCGTAAAATCATCCAATAGAACTGATTGCATACCGTGCAATATCATACTAGCAGAGATAAAGAATGGGTGCTACCGAAATCAAATGTAACATACATGAGAATGAAAGAGCCGAGCCATACCAAGAATAACCTCAGTGCATTGCAGCCTCCTCACGAGTCATAGCAAAACTTCGGGCTGTGCTTGCCCTCTCGGTCTCCACGAAGATTGGGCTTCCAGACCGACCCGAATCGCCACCCCAGATCTTGGTCTGTCCCCATCTCTCTGCTCTCCTCTCGAGCTCGAGGTGAGATCCTTCCTCTCGAGCATCCGAGGACAATCTCGATTCTGTGGCCCTTCTCCTCGTGCACTTAAAACAGGCACCCGATACCTATAGCACTCTCCCGTCGCGGATGCCCACATCTTGACACGGAGGAATCGATTCTGCTTCTCTCATTCTGCTGTTTCCTCCTGCCGAGGAACCCTATCTCGACTACGCCTCAATCGTTTACTCTGCTGAGGGCCACTCGCCTCCTCGACTCGAGTCTGAGTCCGCACTCTTACCACCCCTTTCACCGACCGCACACTACCCCTCTCTGAACGATTTGCTCTACTTTTCTCTTCCTGCTCACTTCCAGCCTGATGTTCTCTAGCTTCTCGGCTGGAGTCAACATCTACCATTCTTGATAGTCACGAAGTTATGAAGCATTATCTTCTCTCTGATGCCCAAGTGGAAGCCTCCCTCAAACTTCCTACATTTATCTTCCTCACTGGCAACAATATGAGCTGCATATCTCGACAACTGGGTGAATCTCCGCTCATACTCGGTAACAGTCATCTCTTTCTGAGTCAAATTAAGAAACTCCCTGGCCTTGTCCTGCATGTAGACCCGGGAAAGATACTTCTTCCGAAATAACTCTCCAAAATCCTTCCATAAAAGCACTGGTGGCACAGCCTGGCTCTGTGGGACTGACTCCCACCAGTGGAGAGCATCGCCCTGCAGTAGACTGACAACATACTCTAGCTTCTCCTCATCAGAACATTTCATCTGAACTAGGACTCTTTCTGTCCTCTTAAACCAAGACTCTGCTTCTTCAGGATTGGTGGTACCATGAAAGTCCATCGCTCTGAACTTCCGCAGTTTATCAAACTGTCCACCTCTCACATCAGAAACTGGCATGGAAGCTCGAGACCCTTGACCCATGGCAAAAGTAAAAGCCTGGGCAAAGGCCTGGAAGACCTGCGGGTCCATAACCGGCACAGTAGGAGGAGGAGGAGGAGGTTCCTCAGGTTGAACACTAGGTGCCTCGGGGCAGGGAGCGAATGTGTCCTCAGATCTTGTGGAACATGAGACCCCTCTGTACTCTCCTGGCGAGAACTTGAGCGAGATCGAGTCCCTCGGGTTCTACCCCGACGTGGCATAATAATCCTTCAAGAGAAAACCAGTGAAAATCTTAGTGCATGCAAAAACAATTTTACTTTAGTTTATGCAAAAATTCATGCAAAATCCACATTCAAAAGCATTTAAAACAATTCAAAATAACACAATAATACACATAAATTACTTTCAAATACATCCACCGAAACCTTACATTTCTCTTTCTACCCGAACTACTCGAACCTACAACCGAAGGCTCTGATACCATAAGTGTTGGAACCCCTCCCCGGTGAGTCGCGTGCCCGACGTCCTACGTGACATCTGGACGTGCATCTCACAAGGGAGGGATTCCTCACCACGAAAGAAACCTCAAATTGAACTGAATTTAACGTCATCCGAACAAAATTTACTAATATTGCTCTAATTTTCATCCAATAAAATTAATCCGCCTAGGGCCCATAACTAAATCTAAATTCTCATTAAAATAAAATTCCATACCTCTCGATTACGAGAATCGAAATCGCCTCAATCCGATCTTTATAGATCACGAAATACCCAAAACGGATTTATATCCAAATCATCACATAATCTTATCCGTAATTTCCCACTAAAACCCAAACTCTCATTTTACAAAAAACGTCTATTTTATTTTTTATTTTTTCAAACTTATGATTCAAAATCGTGCAAATCGGAGGTCAAAGGGAATTTATAAGCAAAAGAGTGATAGAGAGGAAAATTGGAAAAGAAAAGGAAAAGAAAATAGAAAATCACCCAAAACGGCGTGGGAGGCGCTGCAGCATGCGCAGGCAGACGCCACTCGCTAGAGCGAGCCTTGCCTCCCTGAGGCGAAGCGAACCTCGCTAGGCGAGGCGTCGCCTAGCGAGGCCGTAGCTCGCGAGGCGAGAGCAGCCCGCCTCGCTAGGCGCGGCGTCGCCTAGCGAGGCGCAAGCTGGCGCCCGCCCGCTAGGCGAGCCTTCCAGCCTAGCGAGGGCGCATGAGCTACATCAAACTTTTTTTTAAAAAAAACTGAATAAACTCTCAACTTTGCAATCTTATAATTTTTCACCCCGAACCCGAAATTTTGTGAAATCAGTGACAAAAGAAAGGTGAAAGGGAACTCTATAACTTCCTAGAAGGACTTATAAACTAATTGAGCCATTAATATGATCATAATTGGTTTTAAAGTTTCAGCCAAAACACAATTTCCTACACATAGCCTAAACTTTGGAAATTCATATCTTTTAGCACCCAAGTCTAAAATGGTGCATTTACCCGTTGAAAAGATAAAAGATACTCTACAAGTCTTATGAAGGATGCTAAGATTAATTCACTCATTAAAGAGGGTAAAACCTCGTGAACTTTCAGTCTAAAATCTAACCAATGGAACAGTAACTTTGCTTATGTGAACAGTAACTGTCAACTTCAAAGCTCATAACTTTTGATTACTAATCCCAATAACTGCAAAACATATCTCATTTTAAAGGTAGAAGGATAATCTACATTTTCCTGAAGAGAGCAAAAACTAGATCAGCCTCTAAGAGGGTGAAAAGTCTTCAAAGTTGCTGCAAAGTTCAGTGTTTCTAATAGCAGCTGAAGCCTTTCCATTCTCATAACTCTTTCATTCTAAGTCCAATTGAGACATATTACATGTCGTTGGAAAGCTCAATTCATTCTCTACATTCTTCAAGAAGACCATTCAAACAAATTCAAGCTCTAAACCACTCTAAAATTGAATGGAAGTTGCTGCCCAATTTCTGGAAAATTGGACAGCACCTCCCCTAATTTACATCTATCCCAAATTTTCAACCAAATACACAACCTGCATAAAACTCAATATCTCAAGGCAACAACACACCCTAGGCTTCTACATATTTCTTAAATCATCAAGCATTTCCAATCCATAAGATCTTACAATCCCATTCTTTTCTTTTATCATTTTCAACCATAAAACAATAATTTTACAAGAAACAACACAAGGTACATTTTCAAATCCAAAAATCTTACACATAGGTGGAATTAAGTTCATACAAGGCTTTAGAGGCATTTTGGCGATTACATCAAAATAGTAAACATTACATAAAAGTCCAAAATGCAACCTAAAGCCTATTTTCTCAAAACATAACTTCAAATACAACTTCAAAGTAAAGCGCATCGGAGTTGCCTCAATCCCGATCACGGTGACTCGGTTTCTCGCTCGACACTGTGGAGGAAATGGGGGTGAGCTCGGCGGCTCGTGGGTACTAACTTAATAACGAGCAATAAGCAGAAACCGTTATTCATCATTTTTTTTTCATATTCAAACAATATCACATTTATTAAAAGTCATTTCATTTTACAACCATTTACATCGAATTACTATTCCGAGCAATTTACAAATTCAACATATCACAAAGACAACCTAGCCAACTACAAATTCACAACAAAATGGTTGGTGGACCGAAAGCAGAATCTAACGACACATTTCGCGATGCGGTCATGTGTTGTCGTGTCGAATAAAGTCCTAAGGGAACTCCACGACCACTAGCGGGCGGCGGAGAAGCCTATAATAGACAGTGCACTTGACTCAAACTGGACCACCACAAACCCAAAGAAAACATATAGTTCACACAATTCAAAACAATTGCCTCTCTGGCATTCACAAATTTACTTTCACATAAATTGCCAAAACAACGATCTTTTCCGAAATCACAATTTCTTATTATTTTCACTTAATAACTCAATGAACCAACCATTCCAACATAACTTTATACACGAATTATCACATACAAATTCAATACATCATCAAGCATAATTCTTACAAATTTCTAAGTCATTTACATCTTAATTGAATTTATTATAAAGACGGTAATATACTTATCAACTCAATTATTAAGGAATTACCCACCTTAAATTCCTTTAACTGCGACTGATCCAAAGGTCTTGCTTCTACCTCCAATGCCTCAATTCACCTTCATTAACATGATTATCCCATAAGAACATAGGATATCAAATCGGCGATTTTAAGGATACGAAAGTATAGAATTTAACTTATCTAACTTACCCATAACCTTTCTAAGCTCTTTAAACTAAAACCTAACCAAATAACTCAAAGAAATTGAAAATCCTTACCTTAGGACAAAACCCACGAAATTCTCTTTGTTTCTATAAGGAGATTTAACTCTTCCTTTCACTTTCCTCTTGCATAAAACTCTTAAACCTCTCCTTTCCAAGCAAAAAAACTAAATCCTTACTTCCTTCTTCTTCTTCTTCTTCTTCTTCCACCAAAACTCCTCTCTTTTCTTTCTAAGTTTGAAAGTCTCTCTATACCTTATAACTTCGGTGGTTTTCTAGAAAACTAAGGGAATTTATTCTAACTTATCACCTATACCAATACTACGTAGTTTTAGTAATACTCTCCCTTTTTTTTTGCAATTTCATGAGTCTCCTCCATATCCTACGACTACTTCATTCCTTCAATGCCTTCTTTATTTCTCTAATTACTTTTCTTATTCATTTAAGTCATTAAAGACAATTAAAAGGGCTAAAAGCCCATCTTCCAAATCTTAAGCCTTAAAACCATATACAAACTCTCAAATTGGTCATACACCATCTTATTCTCTTTTAATTCTAACAACTTATTAAAATCTAATTTTTACTAAATTCTATAAATTAAACACTAAGTCTCAAATTATTCTAATTAATCTCAAAATAAATCAAAAACGCTTAAAGCGGATCGGGGCCCAACATAACCAGCATAGCAATAATTGATATGTCCTTCTCTATGCTTTATATTCTACATTTTCAATGTCCTGATTCATTTATGTGGTTATGAACTAAGGAGGAGGTGCTGAGTTGATGAAGCTTTCAAGCTCAAGGGCTCTTATGGCTGCAAGGATTTGGGTCCTTCGGTTGAAAAAGTTTTGTCTGTCAAGTTTGATGGGCAAATTGAAGTTTAGAGTCCTTGCTATAGCTAAAAAATCAAGAAAGTATGTAGCATTTTGGGTGATGGCAGATGACCCAGAGTTTTCTTCCATTTTGACTTTTGTCAATGGATCTCTGATACCATATAAAGAGAAGGTATATGACTAAAACTTTTGTACAATACGTATTATTGCTTTAGACTTGTTTTTTTACAATTTTTAAATTGATCTTTTACCATACATTTGTTAGAAAGGAAAAAAATACAATGAGGGGTTGACATTACAATTGGTCCAGATAGCTAATAAAGAATGTCCCTTCTGCCATATCTCATGCGTTGTTTATAGTTTGGCAGAGTCACGTGATTTTTGTATGTAGCTTTCCTCCTTCTCTATCGATTATTCTTCTTTAACAATCTAAAGTGACTTTGACATTGTGATTAGGTTTTCTTTTTTCATACTTCAATTTAGATAGACAAAGTTCAACTAAGACATTTTATATTTCAATTCAATTAAGCCATTTTATATTTCAATTCAATTTGTAGCGTTAATATTTATTTGTAAATTTTTTGAAGGAAATAAGTTTTTAAAAATAACTCTTGGTATCTTTTTCATATCATTTATGAGAAGAATACATGTATATAGAGCAAACTAATACAAGATGTGAAATAGTAACAATCACCAAAATTTAGCCAAAACATATGGAAGAATTATAGACTTAACGTATGCACAACAATTAACTAAATATAGCACAACTAAACTAGGAAATAAATTTTAGCTAATAAACATAAAATATTTTAATATCTTCAATACTCTCCCTCAAGCAGGATCTAATGGATTGATGGATCCAAGCTTGTTTAAGAGCTGATGAAACTGGGTCGAGGGAAAACTTTAGTAAACACATCAGTAAGTTGGTCCCTTGTTTACACATAATGAGTTTGAATAAGTTTAGACTGAATTTGCTGACGAATATAATGGCAATCAACTTCAATATGTTTTATTTTTTCATGGAACACAAGATTGGAGGCAACATGTATGGCAGCTTGATTATCATAGAAAAGAGTCATAGGTGTAGTACAAGGATAACTGAAATCAGCAAGTAGACTTTTAAGCCATACCAACTCGCAAGCAGCAATAGCCATAGTATGATGCTCAGCTTCGACACTTAACCGAGATACAACATGTTATTTTTTATTTTTCCATGACACTAAATTACAACTAACAAATATGTAATAACCTGTAGTAGATCAATGATCCGGAGTATTTCTAGCCCAATTAGAATCGATATATCCTATAATAGTAGTGTGTCCATTTTGAGTCCTGACAGTTCCACAACCTATAGTTCCCTTTAAGTATCACAAAATACATCTCACCATATACAAATGAGAACCAATTGGGGCATGCATATGTTGATTGACAAGACTCATAACAAAGGTGAGATCAGGTCTCATCATAGTTAAATAGATAAGCCTCCCTACAAGTTTTTGATAGTAACTTGGCAAATCAAGAGCTGCTCCCATATAATCAAAATTTAGTTTACCATCGAGAGGAGTGGCCACCAACTTAATTACTATCCAACATATCAACATTTTAAAGTAAGTCCATTATATATTTATGATGATTAAGAAAGATCCCTTTGCTAGAAGTTGCCATTTAGATCCCAAGAAAGTATTTAAATTAACCAAGATCCTTAATAGGAAATTGGCATTGTAGATTCTTCTTCAAACGAGTAAAAAAATCAACATTGTTTTCAGTTATGATGAGATCATTAACATAAATAAGCACCATCAGTTTGTCAATCTCTCCAATTCAAACATATAATGAAGAATCAAATAAATTTCTTAAAAAACCAAGAGTTTTAAAGGCATAACTCAGTTTCGCATGCCAAGCGTGAGGACTTTGCTTCGTACCATAGATAGATTTATGGAGTTTATAAACCAAGTTGGGATTATCACTTTGAGGATGGCCAGTGGAAGTTTTATGATTGCTTCTTCATCATGATCACTATGCAAAAAAACATTTTTTATGTCCATTTGAAGTAATGACCATCTGTTATTAACAGCAACAGATAAAAGAACTCTAATGGTGGTCATCTTGGCAACTGGAGCAATAGTGTCCTTACAATCAATGTTGAATTTTTGAATAAATCCCCACGCTACAAGTTATGCTTTATGATGATCAACTGCTCCATCATAATTGAACTTGATTTTAAATACCCAACAATTACTAGCAGTATGTTTACCTTTAGGAAGAGGTACAACACTCCAAGTGTCATTATCTGCAAGTGCCTTTAGTTCCTCCTCCATAGCATTCTTCCATATAACTTGGGAGTTTGCTTCTTGAAAGCTTTTAGGCTCTTGAACATTTGAGATGGTTGTGAGAAATGCTCTATGCATAAAAGATAATCTTTGACACGTTAAACATTTAATGAGAGGGTATTTGGCTATAGAAGTAGTATAATCTTGCAACTTTTTAGGAGGATGCCGAACACATTGAGGATTTCCACGAGGAACTATTGAGTCTCTGTGAACATCAAAAGAAATGAGTTCATTTAAGTTGATGGAAGTTCCCTTGTCTATATCACCAATTGTGTCATCAGTTGTATATGATCAAACAGATGAAAGATTTACATCTAAAACAAATGGTGGTGAATTAGCTTCTATAAATCGATGATTGGTGAAGGTTTTGTTTCGGTTGCCATAGATATCTCAAACAACTTCCCAAAGATTCAAGGATTATTTAGAGTAGCTGAAAATTTCAGCAAGATTACATTCCATGGAGTTAAAAATCCAAGACATAACATGTTGGTCTTTTGATAGCCAAGCTTTATACTCTAATGATTCAAGATCATGGGATTTTTCTTTGCCATTGATAAATCCTAACCTGGATCTACCACCAAAGGCAATAATAACTGCGATCAAGGAAGATAGTTAAACTTATTTAGTAACACAAAACTTAGTTTTTGTGATGTGTTGACATCTCCATTAGTAATGGTGCTAGATGATGAGACTATCACCTCCTTTGAAACTTTAATAAAATTTAATTCCATTTATATTCTCTTTATCATCCATAGTAGAAGGAATTTAAGAAATACACAAAGGAACAGGATCATTGTGATACCATAACTAAATTTGATAGAAATAACTTTTAAGAAAATTAACTCTTAGTATCTTTTTTCCATATTGATTATGAGAAGAACATTTATGGCAAACTAATACAAGTTGTGAAATAATGAAAATCACCTAAATTTAGCTAAAACACATGGAAGAATTATAGACTTAACAATTAACTAAATAAAACACAACTAAACTAGCAAATAAATATCAGCTAATAAACACAAAGTATTCTAATATCTTCAATTATTTATAAAATCGAAATTGATTTTCATAAGAAAATTATATATAATTGTTGAATGTCTAATATGAAAAATATAAGGTTTAGAAAAGGTAGATAATTGACGGAAATTAGATGCAAAGGATGCAAAAATTCGTTTGGGTTTAGCATTAATTCAGACACCCTCTTTTTTTGGAAGAGTAGAACAGAATCTCTACCGTTAAGCCTAATATAGCGCTTAACACCTTAAAATTTTGAAACATAACTCATTCAAAATTTCAGGTTGGGCCACTTTTGTGTGCGTCCAATCATAACCAATTTTCATAATATTTGCCAGGTAGCCTTCATTTTTTGAAATTTATGACATAAGTTTTTTTTTTGGATTCGAGGAAACCCTGTAAGCGGGTAAAGCGGTCACACCTCTCTGAGGGCCCAACTGGCGCACCACCTCACAGGCGGGCCAAACGGACGTACCTCATCATTGACGACCCAACTAGTTCTCCATCTACAGGTAAAACCCCGACTGCCTCAGACTCTTACAAGAGGGGCTAGCATGGAATCGAACCTGGGACCAAACCAAAGTCAAGTCCTGCTCTCAACCATCGAGCCATACCCCTTGAGGGCTTATGACATAAGTTTCTTATTTGATCTTTGGTTAACATGATGGATCTAACTGATAAAGAAGTAAAACATATGGGAATTTCGGGATAAGAAAATGTTTGGTGTTGGAACATCGATGTTCTCAACGAAAAGTCAAATGCTCATAAATTCATTTATACTTTTCATTCGTTACAAAGAATCATGCCACATTTACTCATTTAATTTCATTTCATAATTTCTAATTTTCAAGAAAAGTTCGGGGTCCAACAATTGTGATACCATAACTAAATTTGATAGAAATAACTTTTAAGAAAAATAACTCTTAGTATCTTTTTTCATATTGATTATGGGAAGAACACATGTACATATAGCAAACTAATACAAGTTGTGAAATAATGAAAATCACCTAAATTTAGCCAAAACACATAGAAGAATTATAGACTTAACGTATGCAACAATTAACTAAATAAAACACAACTAAACTAGGAAATAAATATCAGCTAATAAACACAAAGTATTCTAATATCTTCAATTATTTATAAAATCAGAAACTGATTTTCGCAAGAAAATTATATATAATTGTTAAATGTCTAATATGAAAAATATAAGGTTTAAAAAAGGTAGATAATTGACAGAAATTAGATGCAAAGGGTGCAAAAATTCGTTAGCATTAATTCAGACACCCTCTTTTTTTGGAAAAGTAGAACAGAATCTCTACCGTTAAGCCTAATATAGCGCTTAACACTTTAAAATTTTGAAACATAACTCGTTCAAAATTTCAGGCTGGGCCACTTTTGTGTGTGTCCAATCATAACCAATTTTCAGAATATTCGCCAGGTAGCCTTCGTTCTTTGAAATTTATGACATAAGTTGCTTATTTGATCTTTGGTTAACATGATGGATCTAATTGATAAAGAAGTAAAACATATGGGAATTTCGGGATAAGAAAATGTTTGGTGTTGGAGCATTGATGTTCTCAACGAAAAGTCAACCCCATATCTAGGTTCACGAGAATATTTTCAAGTTAATGTGGAAATTAATGATGGCATAGAACCACATTCAACTATTAAATGGAACGTCTATGTAACTATTTTATTCACAAAAGGTTAATATCACATGATAATCTATCATTTTCAAAGTTTTTTATAAGCCATCTGTCAATTTCTGAAGTTGATGCATATTATGTTTCGTTTACCTTGACTGGTAGTTGTCTGATTAACAACGAATTGTTTCTTCAAAATCTGAAAAAGAATATAGATATAGAGATATAGGAGATTGTGCTTAAAACAAGTGGCAGTTTCTGAAAGTGAAGGAATGAGATTCAGGCTTTTATATTAACTAATTTGTCGAGAGAGCAGAAAGGCTGAGAAGCGAATGCTAGAAGCAACCACGACGGGAGACCAAATTCCATTGCTAGACACATTAGGGTTTTGTTTTGGTATAGAACCATCGGTGATATTCGTACATCTACTGTACACTTTCCTTTCTAGCTTATTCTCTATTATTATTCTTGTCTTTGCTTGTTCAACTTGTAGATTTAGCTCAACACGCCACGTAAACTCAATTTCTTCCGATTTTTAAATATTGTGGAATTGACTTCATTAAGATGTCTGTATACATTTTCTCACATGCATTAAATGGTCCAACTTTTCATGAATTGAACCATAGAACCTGTTAAAATGAAATGGGAACATAAATGTAGAGACACTGGGTTATTGGTGAGTCCTATTGATGGACCTTCTGAGAATGGTGCAGGCTGATAAGGGCAATGCAGATGTTATGTCCAATAATGGTAAGGGAAAAAAGAAAAGAGAACTGAAACATAGTGAAAGCAGAGAAGACCTGCAGTTACACGATCAATAGGTGGCATGTTGTGCCAAAAGTAAGAAAGGTAGGAACAAGGTTTTGAATTACGGATTACGATTACAACTGTATTTGTGTGCAATTGTAATAATTGGGAATGATGTAGGTGAAACAAATTATAGTAACGACTAGGACTATAATGGCAATACTATGGTTACAATGTAGAACTTGAATAGAGCCTAAATCGACTTTGGTTGGTTTCTACAACAACATCAACAACTATTAGGAGTCTCACTGACGTACAGTTTGAAGAAGTTTGGCAATATGCATCCTTGCCACTATCAAAAAGAGAGGCTGATAAACCTACATGCAATGCTTCATGATTTGGTTGGCTTCTATACCACATAAATATCCATCCAAAATCAGAATAAGTTAATATTTTGTGTTGTCGGGAACCAAGCTATTGGGAACGAGAATATAGAGCTGAGATGTACTTTAGCTACCGTAGAACATGGATCATTAAAAATGTGATGTTGGAATTGAGGTTTAATGAGGAGGATGTAACCTGATACACAGCATTTGCAGTTCATTATGATGAGTACAGCAACACACAAACTATAATAGATTTGTAATATGATCTAAAAACTGAACGGATGAGTCAAGTTTTATATTATATGATTGGATAGAACTGTTATAGTGCGATTCAGTTCCATGTTCGTCTTAAACTTCATGGTGTAAGCTACAGCAAGCACACCGACTTCCATGCATAAAATTAGCACTGAATTCACTAAAACAGCTCCCAGAGTGAAATAAGAGTCTAAGCCTTTCATATACATTTGGGAAAGGAAGATGAATAAGACTTAACTCACAAAATCAGGCCAAGTTCATGCATTTAAAAGTTTATGAGATAGCTGTCAATAACTAGCTACTAAATATTACTAAATAGATTGGGAGCTGTATGGGCTCAATCAAGTCATATATTCACATAATGACAAAGACAAAAGTAAAGAAGCAGTAAAAGGTATGACCATTCTGATCAATGCAGAGATTCTGACGTTACCAAGAGAAAATCACAGCCACCATGCGTTTTGTCTCCTCACGTCTATTACACAAACCTTTTATGGTCCTTCAAACAGACAAAAATGTAACTATGAACTCCAAGTTTTAGTCAAAACATAATCCCAAAGATAGTTTTTTTTAATAAATCAAGGTAGACGGTGAACTCAAAAGACCAAGTTTAGCATGTGCAACAGTGCAAGCTTTCTTTTCTTTGGTCAAGTCCAATAATTTATAAGAATTATTGATTAAAACAGCTTTGAATATTGGTTTAATTGAAGAATGGCTATTCAAGGACAAAAACCTAAGATGTAACAAGTACGTAGTCGAAATTCACACAAGTTGTCAATTTGCGTCATTTTATTTTGTTATCATAGCAAACGCGAGAAAAGATCGAAAACATTACATGGAATGAGATTGCTGCACTACCAAGAATCAGGCTAGGTTATTTGCAAAAATTAAGTATTAAAGGCATGTTCACCATGGTCCATTTACATATAATTACTCAAAATATGGATATATTGTCACTAGAAATAGAACTAAAACCTGTTGTGCTAGTGGTTGATGTATATAGAGAAGAAGCAGACGACGAGGAAGATGAGGAGACAACTATCGAATGAGGAGGCAGTGGAGGAGGCGGTGGAAGCAGCTGAACCGAAGGGAGAGCCGGCGGTGACGGTGCAACAATTGAAACAGCTTCCGGGGAAATAATAGCAACCTGAGTAGAAGGCATTAAATTGCGAGTAGCCTCCCTATATTTGTACTCGAGTATCTCTGCTCTCACTGCACTAAGTTCCGCTTGCAAAGCTTGAATCTGTTGTTGTAAAGCTGAAATTGCGCCCACGCAACCATAAACTGTGTCTCTCAACCTCAAGTTTGCCTCGAAAACCAGACTGTTTGCTGTATCAGCTCTTTGGCTTTCAGGAACCTCCTAGATAACAAGCCCACAGAAACGAAAGAAAACAACTTGGGAAGTATTCCTCATGAAACGAAACACTTCTTTATCAACAATAACTAACATGAAATGATGGAAAAAAAAAAACAGAACAAATAAGGAAGATTGGGTACGTAGATGGGATTTGGTGGATTTACCGTTAACATCTTGGAGACATTGCTTGCACCAAAAACTTTGTGAACGGCAGCGAATTTCTGGGGTTCATGAGGAGAGAAATATGGATAAAAGGGGCACTCTTCAGAGCACCTTCTTCTCAAGAGTTTACACGCAGCACAAGGTGTAACGGTATTCAAATTCCCAGAAGGAACTACTACATGCCTCTTTCCCATTTGTGAAGATTCATAAGCATCTTTCTTGATCTTCTTCCCTATCTCTTCAAATCTCTCCCTGTTAACAACAAAGATTATCATGCAGAAAGCTTTCGTTATGAGTATAAATTGCTTTAAACAACATGTAAATTTTGAACTTCTTATCTGATGTTGAAACTAAAGTTTATGAACAGGAATGACAAAGAAAGAAATAAAAGCTCTCATCAATTCCGGCTGGGGGTAAAATTCTTCCGCAAAACACTTTAGCTTTGATGCTTAGCTTTACCTGTGGCTGGACATTCAAGCATGCTAGTTGGCTATCTAGATCAATGGGGAGAAAGAGGAAGCTTGGAACGAAGAAGAGAGGAAGAGAAAGAACAAACAAGTGCTTAGATAGGTCAATGGTTTTTATTTATAGGCAGAAACAATATAACAAAGATAAATAATTAGATTATTAATTGTGTACAAATATTTAGGCAATTAGTAAATGTCAACTTTTATTAGTGGGAATTAATGTGTAAGATAAACTACTTGGGAATGCCGAAGAAAGATGCGACATGACCGACATCGATTGTCAATGTTACATTTTCGGTGCTATTGACCTTTAAAGCTGCGGGGGCTGTAAGTAGCTTCCTTTTTGCATTTTGGGCTTACAAAAACTATTGCTGGATAAAATACGTTGAAGATTCCACATTTAATGAAGAATCGTAAGTGCGTTACGATTAAGGTAAAGTTATTGCTTCACATAGAATTAAAAGTAGATATTTCCCACTATTTTGTGTTACACTGAAAAAAGAAAAGCATAGACAAGACATCATCACCTTATGTGTCCATTAAGATTTGAATTATAATAGCTTTTAGTAACTTTGATAAATATTTTCTTCTTTTAAAATAAAATTTTGTTGATTTTTATATTTACAAGCTCTTTAACGTGTGGAGTTTTGCTTTATATACCTTTTAAAAGTTATTAATGACTTAACATGCATATGCTTTTTCAAATATAATTAAAGAATTACCATTTAGTGAAAGAAACACTTTTGATTTGACTAGGAAGGTTTTGATGGTTTAGAACAGGTCTCCATTGTTTCCTCTCTTTACTCAAAATATATATAAAATGAGACACCATAAAATATCATATGCAATATAATAAAATTTCACAAATAATGCCATGTAATTAATTTGTTTAATTTAAATTTAATTAATCATAAAAAGCTAGAGATACTAACTCTAGGACTTCTATTATATCTATTCATAATAATAGAACAATGAAACATTTAGAGAGATGAGACATAAATTTATAAAAGAGTTATATATATATATATATATAATCACTTATTCTGCGATTTTCTCAGTTTTGGTTTCACAGTTAATTTTGTCAGATTTTTCTTTTGTTTTATTCATTTTGCAAAATCGATAATTTTGGAAGAGATTAGAAAATCCAAATTAGTTTATCTGCTGAAGAAAGAAGAAGCATTCTCTAAGATTTAAAAAGTAACAAATGAGGTAGATCTTTTGTTTCTATTTTTATTTTAAATTAAGTAAAAACTTTGTTTGAATTAATATTTTATGTTTTTACTTTTATTATCTTTCTGTTTTCATAAATTATGCAAAATTTAAAATTTTTTTATTTTATAATATAATTTATTATTAACTAAATAAATATTATTTAATTATTTAATATTAATTATTAATTCAATATTATATATTTAATATTTAATATTAGCTATTAATAAGAATTATGAATAGGTTAATCTAATAACTTAGTTCAATTTTTATAATTAATTTAATTTCAATTTTAAAATAAAATAAAATAATTTAATAATTATTAATAAATATAATTTAAATTCAAAAATTTTAAAATATATAAATTTAAAAATTCTAATAACTAAAAATATATTAAAGATAAAATTAATTTATAGATAAAATTTTAATTATTAGATTATTTATTGCAGTATAATATAATAATTTTATTGAAAATTTCAACAATATTATATAAGAGATTAAAATAAATCTAATTTAATTAATTTATTTAAAAAGTATGTCCTTAAATTTTATATAATATTTAATTATTAGACATTAATAATTAATCATAAATGAAAATAAAATAAAATAAATAAATAAAACTAAAGAGTCCCTTAACTTTGTCACAAAGATTTTATTTGGCTCTTCCAATTTGTACAGATGTAAATTTTATTTTATTTTTCTCATCCTCTTTACTCGGTGCAGCCTGTTAGATTTTCTTAAATAACAAATATAGTCTGAAACTATAGAAGTACCCTATGGCCTAATTAACTTTTAAACAAAGGTTTACCGTTAGTTTAAATCAAGCAATTCTGAAATGGTTTGGTTTAGCAATATTAAAATTAGAAACACGTATATATATTTCATGTTCCGAAAGATCACACTCTCAATCTCTATAATTAAGTTAAAATTTAATGGTTCTTCTAAAAGTCTTTATGTTATTAATTTTCTGAAACTTGAGACTGAATTTAATGACATGTTCATCTCGTCCATAAGATAAAAAATACAGATTGTAAATAAAATAAATATAAATAAATTGTTTGAAATGTCTTGATTTTTAAGATTTTATTAAAATTATCAAAGCAATAATTTTAACATTTTCCTACTAAAATTCGACATATTTCTATTTCAAAATAAACAATATTATTAATTCTCGTTAAAACCAAGGTAACATGTTAACAACATTAACTAAAAATAATAATATTGTTAATTTTGACATAAACATATATGAATTATGAACTATAAAATAGGGTGCTATTTTAATATTAAAAATAAAAGTTGAAATATTTTTATAAAACTAAAGGGTAATTAAGATATTTGAAATAATATATCTGAACTATTATTACTTTTTGGTTACTTTAACTGAATCAATTAAATTTAATTAATATAATTTTAATAGATTTAATTTAATTTTACGTGATGGAAAAAGTTGATTGTCTTCTTTTGACTCTCTTGAAACTATCAATATCAATCACCACCATAATCATCCAAACAACCATTACTTTGGCCTACCCCCAACATCTTTTCGAAGATCCTTCCTTTACTTCACCACCATAATCTTTTGCTTGCAGAACGAAAATGTTGCATCTTTACTGTGCTAATAAATCACAATGTTTTGCTTGCACAACTGACATATTGCAGCTGTACAGTGCCAAGAACGTTGTGCGTATAGACTATAGAGACTTGTACATAGCTCCGCGAGAGATGTAGCGTTCACGTTAGGTGAAGAAAGGGAGTGAAACCTAAAATGGTATGTTCGGAGTAGTTTAAGCTTGGCTGCGATTGCCAGAGAAAGAGACCATTCGATCTTGTTTGACCCGTATTTTAAGCCTCAGAATTCGCATTCTTGTTCTTCTCGATCTATTTCCAACCTACCGCTTATTAACTTCTTACTATTTTATTATCACCGTCACTTCCAAACTACTGCTAAAGAAAATGTATTCAAAAAGAGCCAGCCAAGAGCAGTGCACGGGAACATACACCCAGTTAGGGTCAAAGACTTTGTAAATGCATATGAATATTGTTTAATTATTCAAAATAAAATATTAACTCATAATATAAAACATAAACACATACTTATAATATATGTTAAAATTGATATCTTGCAAATCTATATTTGAATAAATTAATTTTTCTTTTCCCTTTCTATTTATAGATATTTTAATGGAATAATTAATATTTGTTAATTATAAATTCTAATAAATAGGAAATGATAAATTTATATTTATTATAATCTAATCTCGTACGACTATTATATAAAAAATGAAAGATTTTTCATCTATTTAATTTTTAATTAGTGGTCGAATTACGATGTTGGGCTTGACTAGTCAAGACAACCCTTGGGCCGATCGGTCCATTCTTCATAGAACAAGTCTCGAATCCAACGGCCACGACAGCCCAAGCCCGATCCATGCTCTTCTCAAATTTCATCCGCATGTAAGAGACTCCCATGCAAACACGTAAAGGTTTAACCTAGCGTCCATCCCTATATAAGGTATAATTATCCCATAACAGAGGTACGCAATCAAAATCTAGCTTTTCTCTGCATTGATCAACCGCACCTTCACAAAAATGTTGACTTGAGCGTCGGAGGGGTTAATCGGGACACAACCCCCGACGTACCTTCTTTGTTTTGCAGGTATCTTCACGTCGGATTAATTACAAAAGCAACCACCGTGGATCCAAACGCAACGCGTGCTGATTCGGCAAAATTGACGTAACCAATTGACGCCACCGTGGGGCCGACTTCCGCACCATGTCCAAACACACGATCGGTCGGCGACGACGATGAATCTGATATAGCCATTGCATTGCGGCTCTGGCGATCTAACGCATGGGTTTGCGCCACCGCAACTCTGCTACCGCACTACATGTTTCTGCGGAATCCTCAGATCCTAACGATCAACCACAGCCTCAAACCTTGGAACAAAAAGAACAGAGCGTAGCTTTGGAGGATAACGTCGCGCTCAATACGCACCCGAATATCCAACTCCGACCGGGTGCAGATCCTCTTCCGACTGTACACACTACCCTGACCCGAAAACAGATCGAGGAAGTCACGATCCGTTGATCCGCCAAATTTTGCGCCTCAACCAACATAAGAATAGCCGTCGCACACGCAAGTCGCCGACAGACTAGCATGACGACTAATCATCGCCCAACCGAAGCCCTAGAGAAAATCGTAGATGATCGGATTAACGCAGCTATGAATGTCCATCCCGATCGCCCGACGGCCCAGTACAGCTCTCCTTTCACTCCTGACATCTTGGATAGCCTCCCGGCGCCCGGCACAAAAATACCGACCCCCGAGAAGTACACGGAAAAAACCGACCCCCTGGACTACCTGCAGCACTTCCAGTCCATGATGAACCTACATTGTGTTCCGGACGCTATCCAATGCAAGGCTTTCTGCACGGCCTTCCAAGAGGGAGCTCGGCGATGGTTCAACAGCTTGCCCCCGAGCTGTATCACATGCTTCGAAGATTTCAGATTGTTATTCCTGAACCTGTTCGCCACTAGTAAGCGACCGCAGAAGACAGTTTTAGAGGTGATGCAACTTACCCAAGGAAGGAATGAGAGTTTATGGAGTTCATCACCCGGCTCAACAACGGTTTGTCGAGGTTCCCGATCTCACTTGCTCGTCTATGATGACCGCGCTCATGAACAACACGAGGGATGAGGAGTTCAAGAAGTCACTAGCCCTCGATCAACCCCGATCTGTTCAGGAAATAAGAAGCAGGGCGGATAGGTACATTCAGCTCAAAGAAGTATTAAAGAATACGAAACGCTGGGAAGATGATCGCGGGCCGAGTGGTAGGGCAGATGAGTCTCACAAGAGACAAAGGGATCAGTCGACCTGGAGGAAACCTACCGGTCGGCAGTGGCATCATCAAGACTTCACCCCGCTTAACAAACGATATGTGGAAGTACTGGCGGCTATGAAAGCGGATGGCGAATCCATCCGAGAGCCAAGTAAAATGAAGACCCCTTATAAGGAGAGGAACCCAAATCTATATTGCCGTTTCCACAGAGACATCGGCCACGACACGGAGGATTGCTGGTCATTGAAAAAAGAAATTGAATCCCTTATCCAAAGGGGAAAGCTCGGTCGATTTATAAAGTACGGACGGAATGCTGATCGAGACAATGACAATAGGATCGGTCGATCGAATAGTGAGCGACAGTCTTGGAGACGAAATGATGGAAATGACAGAGGCGGGAACAACGCGAACACAGACAATCGACGTGAAGAGAGAGGACGATCAAGGGAAAGAGACGGCAGGAACGCTGGACAGCATGACGACCGATCGACCGGGGTCATTAACATGATATTTGGTGGAAACGCAGTGGGGGGATCCACTGCCAAAGGGAGAAAAAGATATGCTAAACAGGTCGGCAAAGACTCGTCCACCAAAAAACCAAAGGAGAACGACGGGATGATCTCATTCGATGAGTCGGACCTCGATGGAGTAAGTTTCCCTCATGATGACGCCCTCGTGGTAAATCTGAACATGGACGGTTACGAGGTGAAGCGGGTGATGATTGATCACGGCAGCTCGGTCGACCTGCAGATTATGAAGCCTTCAAGCGTATGAAGGTACCAAGATCGTCTACTACCTACAGACGGCCCAATCAAAGGAGTAACCGGGGCGTCAGCATACCCGTTCGCCCGGTTGAATTTGAAAGTGAAGTTCGGGCAGAAGCCGTGCCAGATAGAAAAGGACGTGGAGTTCCTAGTCGTCAAGTTTCAAGGAGCGTACAACGCAATAATCGGGCGGGCTACTCAAAATGCCCTCAGATCAGTCGTCTCCACATACTACCAAGTTGTGAAGTTCCCGACACCCCACGGAGTTGGTATTGTCAGGGGTCAATAGAGAATCGCTAGGGAATGTTACTTGGCAGAAACAAAAACACTAGATGGGGCGGTAGTCCTGACGAACTTCCTTGACGGGAGAGCCGATAAGAAGAGAGGAATAATGAAGCCCGCCAAGCAGGACTCGTGCTTCTTAGTGAAGACAGGGACAGGGCAGCCGCTCGTTCCGAAGGCGCTAGGCAGAAGGCAACAAAATTCTACAACAGGAGTAAAGCCGAGCAACACAAAGATCGGGGGATACACCCCGTGAAAAGTCGAGGCCACAGAACTCTGAGAAGCTGAAGGCGTCCTACCAGTAGATAAGTTTTATTTTGATTAATGTTTGTTCATTACTGTTTTTGTACAAAATCTGTGGGTACCTTTTTCCCGTCCTGTCCGACAGGTTTTTAACGCCCACGCCTCATTATCATCAATAAAGGGTTTCAAATTCCTCAGCAAACTGTTTAGCAAATCGTTCAAAGGGAAGCGTATCAATATTGCTCGCTTTCGACTATAGATCGACCACGGTCGGTCGGGTCGCCAAGATAAGATCCTTGGGACCCTCGTCATCGCCATCGTTCGGCATTCTCCATAGATCGACCACGGTCGGTCGGGTCGCCAAGACAAGATCCTTGGGACCCTCGTCATCGCCATCGCCCGGCATCTCCATAGATCGACTACGGTCGATCGGTCGCTAAGACAAGATCCTTGGGACCTCGCTCGGTATCTCCATAAATCGACTACGGTCGATCGGTTGCCAAGACAAGATCCTTAGGACCTCGTTCGCCATCGCCCAGCATCTCCATAGATCGACTACGGTCGATCGGTCGCCAAGACAAGATCCTTGGGACCTCGCTCGGTATCTCCATAGATCGACTACGGTCGATCGATCGCCAAGACAAGATCCTTGGGACCTCACTTGGTATCTCCATAGATCGACTACAGTCGATCGGTCGCCAAGACAAGATCCTTGGGACCTCGCTCGGTATCTCCATAGATCGACTACGGTCGATCGGTCGCCAAGACAAGATCCTTGAGACCTCGTTCGCCATCGCCCGGCATCTCTATAGATCGACTACGGTCGATCGGTCGCCAAGACAAGATCCTTGGGACCTCACTCGGTATCTCCATAGATCGACTACGGTCGATCGGTCACCAAGACAAGATCCTTGGGACCTCGCTCGGTATCTTCATAAATCGACTGCGGTCGATCGGTCGCCAAGACAAGATCCTTGGGACCTCGCTCGGTATCTCCATAGATCGACTACGGTCGATCGGTCGCCAAGACAAGATCCTTGGGACCTCAGCTTGGTCGACCACGAGTAACACCTAACCCTACTATACGTCCGAAACAAAGCACATAAGCATGAAAATTGACTTCGAAAGAATGACTTCGAGAAAATGAAACACAACTAGAGACTTTCATTCATATTAAATTTACCCTGGCCACAAGCCCGACCAGGTGAGCTCTAGAATTCGGGAGAAGGGGAGCAACAAGTAGCTAAAGGAGCAGGAGAAGCCTCAGAAGGGAGCGGCACAATGGGAGTAGGAGCAGGACCCGGGGGAACAACCAGAGGAATATCCTTGCAAGGAAGTTCTTCCCCTTCGGAGAGCGACACAACGGGAATAGGAACAGGGCCCGGGGGAGCGACCGGAGGAATATCTTCGTAGGGAAGCTCTTCATCGGAGCTGAGATCCAGCTCTTCGTTCGGAATGGCGTCCCGTTCTCCTTCGGCCTTCTCCCTGACTTCCTCTAAAGAAAGCCCGAGAGCTTCAGGAAGAAGCGGCTCGGCATACTCCTCGAATGAAGGGCACTTCGACCCCCCAGGAGTGTAGAGTTCGTGGCCCCTCCTAAGAATCGAGAGGGTTATGTCGTAGGCGAGCTCTAAACTCTCCTCGTACAGAAACCGCCGTTTCTATCGCTTAATCGCCTCGACCTGTTGCATCCTCATAGAACGCCGCACCTCCCGCAAGGTCTCCTCGGCTCTGTCCCTACCTCCATCATGGGAGCTGCAATCTTAAGCGGAGTTTCTTGTTAAGCTCTCGCCCGCCTCTACAGCCTTCCTCCATTCGTCCTTCTCCTCCTCTCCTTGGCCGGTCAAGCCAACAAAGCGCCCACCTCCTCTCCTAGGATTTCTTTTCCTCCTCCAAGGATGCGTTTTGAGCCTGGAGGAGGTCTCTCCCCTCCTTCACCTCCGAAAGCTCGCCCTTCAAAGCCTTCACCTGATCATGGAGGTCCTGGACTTCCTAGTCCAGAGTCTCCAAACGCTGCAGCACTGCGAAGGCCGTCGTCGCACTCCGCACACCGAGACGAACGAGTTGAGACCCCAGCTCCAAGTTACTCCTCTTCTCCATGAATCGCCGTCCACAAAGTGAGTAATCCTCTCAGAATGTAACGGACACTTCGAGGTCCCCGATCAGGCATTCTTAGCCAACTTGAGGGCAGACTCCCACTGCCCGGGATTTGCGGCTTGCGCCTTCCCCTTGTCCTTCTTTCCTTTCCCAGTCCCGGCTCGACTTGCCGGGTCGGACGGTAGATCCCCCAGCCGAACCAATCTCTTCCTCTTAAGAGGAGGACCCGCATCCTCCTCCTCCTCCTCCTCTGCCAGATTACTCGCCCAGCCGACCAAAGACAACTGCAATGACCCGAATCAGAAGGTCGGCCCCCAATAGACGGAACATCCGTCGACACTACGGACGAGCCCAACCCCATAGACAAAGCGACGCCATCACCAGTCCCTGTCTCCGTCCCTTTCTTCTGTACAGCCTGCTTTTTTGACTTGGAGGCCCGGGTGGGAGCATCTCCCATCTTCACCATGGCTGCACAACGATAAATTAAGTTAGAAAATGAAACCAAGGCTCAAAAATACAACAATTAGCTCAATCACGAGGAGTCAACCGGACGAGGCGGTCTCCTCTCCTAGCCCGCTAATTCGAGGAGGGGGGTCAATGAGAAATGAATTGGCCGAGACCCCCCCGAAGTACCCCTGTATGACCCGAGTAAAGTCGTATCTGCCGAGCTCTTTTATACGGCCGACCACCTCCCACTCCTCTCTACTAAGAGATATGGTCGACACGTCATTCCATCGCTCAGTTAGAGGGTACCTCCACGGTCGAGCTTCGAAGGAGGCTCCTAGGGACTTCACAAAAAAGTACTTCGTACGCCAAGAAGTGACTTTCCCGGGAGTTCCATCCGGGCGATACCGGGCATCCCTGTACTGAAAATGAGGAATCCCAGCCCCAATTATGGGGCTCTGACCCATTCTTAAGAAGTGGCGGAGGATGTCAACTGACGGAGGACAACCGAATTGATGGCATAGCAGAGCTGCACCATTAATAAACCTCCACCATTCGGGGATCGACTCGGCATCGCTTCATAGGCGACGACACTCGTCAATAATCGGGCGTCGGAAGCCTCATGCCGCCAACAGAGAAAAGCTCTCAAATCTGAAAAATACCCGCCAGATTGTGAAGATCCGTTCGGTTCCGATGGCCAACCTAGGCCCCCAGGACGTAGGAATGTTACACCTAATGATCAGCCGCTGCAGTTCCCCCAACCTCATTTTCGATTCACCTCTCCGTACCGCCTCCACAACCAACCCGTCCCTTCTTTCCTTCGTCGACACTTCCTCGGTACCTCCTACTGTACTTCTAGAACTACCCATTGACATGATTACCAAGAAAAGAGTTCTTGAAAAGAATTTTAGAGGAGGAAGGACGTACCTCTTTGTTGGATGGAGAAAGGGAAATCGAACAACGATTGAATGAAGTTTCCGGAAACTGGGAGCAAGAAAGAACGAACGAAAGCAGAAGCGTATGCAAGAAGGAAATAAGCGTGAAGAAAACCAAATGGTTTGTTGACCCTAAACATTTATAGGGAGGCACTCGGACGAGCCATCCAATCAAAGTATAACGTGTGGAGAAAATCCGAGCTATGCTTGGACACGCGGCATGATCCGAGCCATGGGAATTAGGGTTGTTCGAAATCCGGAAGGGCGCGTCTGTTGAAGGGATGCATGGGGCAGCTGTACAACGGTTACAAGGACGATACGTTTCAGATTCTGAACAGTTGTCAAAGGACGTGCGCCGTCAAACAATAAATGCTCCAAGTACCTTCACACGTCTGCCAATGATGACCATCCGACCCGCTTTTGTGCGGGCTGTCGCACAACAAGTGGCGAGGCCGATCAGTTGGGGGACAAAGTCGACCAATCCCAGAACGAGCAGTTACGCCCAACCGGTCGGCATACGAGCAGTTACGCTCAACCGGTCGGCATACGAGCAGTTACGCTCAACCGATCGGCATCCGAACAGTCATGCATAATCGGTTAGTATCTGATCGATCGGGACCGCCCGAGCTTTCCCGTGATCGAGCTACAACAACAATGCCCGATCGATCGATTACTTCACGAGCCGACCTACAGACGAGCCATATCTCAATGTCCGACCGATCGCCCCAATCACGAGCCGTCCTAAGTACGAGCTATAAACCTCTACATACTCCTCCGATCCTTCTCTTCGCTCAGACTAAAGGAGTAGGGGGCTTATGGTCGGGTCGGCGATCTTTGGGCGGACCCGATCCAAGACAACCTTGGGCGATCACCCATTCTTCATAGAACAAGTCTCGAACCCAACGGCTACGACAGCCCAAGCCCGATCCATGCTCTTCTCATTATCCGCATGTAAGAGACTCCCATGCAAATACGTAAAGGTTTAACCCTAGCGTCCATCCCCTATATAAGGTATAATTCTCCCATAACAGAGGTACGCAATCAAAACCTAGCTTTTCTCTGCATTGATCAACCTCACCTTCAAAAAAATATTGACTTGAGCGTCGGAGGGGCTAATCGGGACACAACCCCCGACGTGCCTTCTTTGTTTTGCAGGTATCTTCACGTCGAATTAATCACAAAAAGCAACCAGCTCATGGATCCAAACGGCAACGTACAGTTCAACCAAAATCCGGCAAAACCAATTAGATTTAAACATAATTAGCTAGCCTAATACTAGGTTGTATTCTAATATTCTCCTACTTGATCTATTCATAAAATAATCACAAATTAAATAGCATATATGACGTATCAAATTAAAATTCTTAACCTACAATTTTGCTAATTTTTTTCTCAATTATATCATTAATTACCAAAATTTCATTAGTCTTAAAATGATGTTCATTAGTCACAATAATTACCTGTACGAGCATAACCATCCTAGATTGTAATATAAAAAAATATATACAGTAAAATAACTATACTCAATTTGATCTACTAACCTCATTTAGACTTCACACTTACAATCACATACACTTAGGTTAGTGACAATTTCTCTATCTCTTTACAAAATATAGCAAAGTAAGCTACCTACTTAGTAAGGATAAGTTGACTGTACCATATATTGAAAACAATCAAATGATAAAATATACATATAATACTAAAGTACACAAGCAATACTCACATTTATTGTGTTTAAATTTTAACAGTTGACTATTTTTTATACGAATTGATAGTAACTTGCAAAAATTAGACGAGATGAATGATTCTCCTATAAAAGAGGAATGACTCTAAAAGTGGTTGATGAATCAAATGGTAATGAAAACAACACTGAGTTGCAGATAGATGGAGATGATGAATTCAACCTTATGGTCAAAAAGTATGCACGTTTTTACAAAAAGAAGTTGCTGAAGAAAAGAGAAGGAAATAAGAAAACTGAAAACAGTAGGTCCATGTCAAAAGGTAGCAACAATAGTAGCACTAGTAGTACACAGAATACTTAAAGTATATGTTATCATTGCAAGAAGCCTAAACACGCCATACTAGATTGCCCCCTTCTTCTTCAAAAGGAAAAAATAGAAAATAAAAGACATAGAAAGTAGGTTATGACTGTAACTTGGTCTGATGAAGATTTTGAGAATTTTGATGAAGAAAAGATCGTAGAAGTAAGCAATGTTTGCCTCATGGCCCGTTCAGAGGAGGATGAGATATATAGTTTTGACTTTGATCTTGAAATTGATGAACTAAGAGATGTATATCATGAACCGTATGGTCAATATAAAAATTAATTGTGCAATATGTTAAAGAGGTCGAGAAGTTTCAAAAACAATTATGCATCTTTGAAGAAAAAAATTAGATCATTAGAATAAGAGTTTGTTGTCCAAGAATATATCTCTTGCTAAGACTACAAAGGAAAAGGTATTTGAAAAGGAATGCTTGGAAGAAAAAATAACTCTGTTAGAAAATGCATTGCTTGAAAATGATTGTAAAGATTTTGAAAAAGTAAAAAATTAAAAGAAAAGGTTACTGAACTAGAATTTGCATGTGATCGCCTAGAATTTGAAAAAGAAACATTTTTTGACAGAATCATATCTCTAGAAAAGGACCTAGCTAATTTTGTTGAAGGTAAAGGTATTTTTGATAAGGTAGAAATAGGATATGGTGAAAATAATAACATCAAGTTATATAAGAACTTTTTTTCTTAAACCAACAGTAGTTGCAATCAAAATAGCAGTAACCTAATGCACGACAAAGTGATAGTAACTCTCATTCATCTGTTTTATGCTTCTACTGTGGCAAACAGGGGCGGATCTAGAATTTTTTTTGAGTAGGGGCAAAATTTTATTAAGGACAAAATTTTATTTTTAATGAGGGCAAAATTTTAATGGAAGTAAAATTTTATTTTTTTATGGGGACAAAATTTTAAATAATAACTTTTTATAAAGGATTTGTTGGAGGTAGTGGGGGCAAATGCCCCCACTTACCCCCATTGTAGATCCGCCCCTGGTGGCAAACATGGACATATTATCTACTCTTGTAACATACAAAGAATGAAGAAATTATTTGAAATATATGTTTGGAGACCAAAGTGTTAATTTACTAACCTGAAAGCACCTAGAACAGTTTGGGTACCTAAATTGAGATAGTGCATTTTGCAGATATACTTCAGAACAGTAAACAGAGAAAACCAATGGATAGTTGATAGTGGTTATTCAAGACATATGATAGGTGAAATATCACACTTCAACTATATTGAAAGAAAAGATGAAGGTAATGCTGTCTTTGCTAACAAAAACAAGGCAAAGGTTACCAAAATTGGTAAAATTGGTGCTTCTGACTATACTTTTATTGATAATGTCCTGTATGTTGATGGACTGAAACATAATTTGCTGAGTGTGAATCAATTATGTGATAAGAGATATAAAGTCACGTTGTAGGCATCTCATTATGAAATAATTGACAATCATAATGATACGATTGGGTTTGTTGGTCCTAAAAATTAGAATATTTATTATGATCAACTAAAAGACATATCTTCCCAAAATATTAAGTGCTTTGTTTCTCTAAAAAAGGACTCATTAATATGGCACATAATATTTAGACATGTTAGAATGGGCATTTTGTCAAATTTGTCCAAAAATGAATTAGTAAGATGATTACCTAATCTAATGTTTTATGAAGTATGCTTAAAAGGAAAACAAGTTATAAATAACTTTTCATCTAAAAATGTTATATCTACTAAGTTGTATATGTTAACCAATTGCTTGGGCTTATATATATGGATTTGTTTGGTCTTACTAGAACTCAAAGTTTTGGTGGTAAACATTATGGTTTTGATATATTAGATGATTACTTTAGATTCACATGTGTTTATTTCCTAGAAAATAAGGATGATGCTTTTGAAGACTTTGAGAAGTTTTGCAGGAAAATTCAGATTGAAAAAGGATACTGCATTACTTCAATTCAAAGTGGCCATAGAGGAGAATTTGATAAAAAAAAAAGCTTGAGGATTTTTTGATGATTATGGTATAACTCATAATTTCTCCTGTCTAAGTGGTCTACCTCATAGCTATTGGGTAGAAGCTGTTTCTACTACCTGTTACATTCTAAACAAGTGTTTTATAAGGCCTATTCTCAAAAGGACTCCTTATGAGCTATGAAAAGGAAGAAAGTCCAATGTTGCCTACTTTTGGGCTTTTGGATGCAAGTGGATAGAAGAATTAATACATGTTATATTTGATAAAACACTGTCCTCAATAACAGTTGCTGATTCAGATGATGAAGAGCATCCTTTGGTCCCTCAAGATACATCACAAGCTTAAACTATACCAGTAATGCCTTCAGATTCATAAGATCAAGAAAGTTCTTTTGAAGTTATAACAGAGAAAGCTCTTTCTGCGTGTGTGCACCTCAACAATGCCTATGCAGCAAAGGACACCAAATGATCAAAGAAAAAGTTTCAGGACACTAAAAGAATGAAGAGGTATTGATACACTTCAGTATATTCTAGGAGACCCTTTAGAACGTCTAAGAACCATAGCCTCCTTAAAAAACAATTATGTTGCCTTTGTTTCACAACTAGAACAAAAGAATGTTGAAGAAGCATTTCTGATCAAGGCTGGATTGTAGCTTTGAAAGATGAACTAAAATAGTTTGATAGGAACTAGATTTGAAATTTGGTACCCTATCCACAAAACAAGTAAGTTATTGGAACTCGTTGGGTATTTAGAAATAACCTTGATGAAAATGTTATGGTGGTAAGAAATAAGCTAGACTTGTAGCTTAAAGCTATAACCAACAGGAAGTTATTGATTTTGATGAGACTTACACACCCGTTGCTAGACTAGAATCTATAAAAAATTTTCTTGTTTTTGCATGTCATAAAAATCTTAAATTGTTTCAAATGCATGTCAAAGTACTTTCTAAAATTGATATCTTAATGAAGAAGTGTTTGTTAAGAAACCTTCAAGTTTTGAGAATGCAGACCATCCAGATTATGTGATGAAATTAAGAAAATCCTTTCATGATATAAAGTAGGCTCCTCAAGTATGTTATGAAAGGCTAAATAACTTCTTGCCTAAGAACAAATTTGAAAGAGGAAAGGTAGAAACCTTATTTATTAAGAAAAAGGATAATGATTTACACATAGTTCAAGTATATGTTGATCACATAATATTTGGTGCTACTAACCTATCTTTTTATGAATAATTTTGAGCTTTAATATAGGGTGAGTTTGAGATGTGTATGACAGGGGAACTATCCTTCTTCCTTGGGTTGCAAATCAAACAAACAGAAAAAGCGATTTTCATTAGTCAAGATAAGTACACAAAGGAACTTATCAAGAAATATTAGTTTGAAAATGCTAAACCAATGGGAACTCCAAATGTAACACCCCACTCCCGTAAGAACCGGACCCGACATCGATGGTAATATCTGAATCCGTGCCCTGTGAGGATGGGATGCTACCTCTCTCAGTTAAAACACAGTACCAAAAATTTTGTTTTGAAACAATCATACACTTACATATATGTATGTTGCGGAAAATAGTTTACATAACCAATCTAGTAGATACAATGACCACGAGGGTCCTAATATAAAATACACAATAACGTATAAGAAAAGTTTTCACTCTAATGCAGACGCAACTGATCCCGTCCTCATCTGGCACTCCGCGATCACTATACACCCGTTACCTAACGGAGTATTCTTCTGAGTATTGAAAAACATTTGCAAAATTTGGATGAGTTTTTGCAAACTCAATGAGTGACCATCATCGATGGTCCGCTCACTCAAGTACAGAATCATATACTAACTTATGTTCTCATTCTTTCCCTTTGGTCTCATTTTACAATTTCCATAGATCTATCTCTATCTCGTAATACATTTTCTCAAATATTCCCCATTTACACATTTACAGAAATCTATATCCGTACATCCCATTTGGCTGTGACCCAGGGCCTAAACTGTTCCATCGAAGGACTCAATAATATCTGACCCTTATCCAATACTGGATACCAGGTTCATTATATGTTGAGCCTATGGCTCTGAATCCGTCATGAACTCGAACTTCATTTTCGCACGTTGAGCTAAAAGCTCTAATATTCTATACGACACTAAGCATATCACAATCAGTCATACATTCTATAATTAGGAGTACCCCATAACTGTTTTCACACCAGTGTATGACATTTCGCCTATCATTCAATCAAATATATCAGAATAATAGTAGTTTGTACCCATTATCAATAATTCGACATATGAAAATAATTTTAGTCTGTACCTATTATCAACAATTAAACATATCAGAATAATTGCAGTCTGTAACCCATTATCAACAATCAAACATATTAGAATAATTGCAGTCTGTACCCCATTATCAATTTATATCAGTGTGGTGACCAAGAATCTATACTGTCCCGATAAGGGCACACTAATCAGTGAACGCGTCTTAGGGGTAGGAGAGCCCTCTAGGTATGCACTACTTCCCACACGTCTTAGATATAGGAGAGCCCTCTGGGTATGCACTAACTCATCAATCGTTGAGCTTTTCGCTCTGAAACTGTCCCGTCAAGGGCTCATTAATCAGTGCACGCATCTTAGGGGTAGGAGAGCCTTCTAGGTATACACTACTTCCCGCGCGTCTTAGAGATAGGAGAGCCCTCTGGGTATGCACTAACTCATCAACCGTTGAGCTTTTCGCTCTGAACTTGTCCCTTCAAGGGCTCGTTAATCATTGAACGCGTCTTAGGAGTAGAAGAGCCCTCTGGGTGTGCACTACTTCCCACGCGGTTTAGGAATAGGAGAGCCTTCTGGGTATGCACTATTCCCTTTTGAGCTCGAGGCTCTTTTTCAGTAGTCGAGCTTGTAGCTCTGATCAGTATATCACAGTCATTTCTAATCTATTCCAGATATTCACATCACAAACACAATTACATTTTCACATTCTCATAACATTTCTGTATACTATCACTTCAATACTCTGGACCTTCTATCCGGAGTTCACATTCAATACTATCTCATCATTTTATTACAGAGAATTTAAATCATTGAATTATAACATTTAATACTTTGAGAACCGTCTAGGTCACTCACTTGGCTTCTACGCTAACACCTGGAAGTCCCAGCAATATCAGTGGAATGTCGTTCCAACGGTACCTCTATAACAGTCAAATGATCACCCATTATTAAATGTACAAACAGAAGGATTCAGTAATGCACATGTCACAAATAAGAGATGTACAATGCATGTTCATGAAATCCCGGCGCTAATTCCCAATTTTACTTTCTTTTGTCTCAAAACCCACCTTTCATATGTATACTCTACAACGTTCAAACAATACCCTATAGTTCTCGAGAAATACCTCACAACCAGAATTACTATTCATTAGGTCAAAAGCACCCATTGTGTTGAGTTTCTAAGACTTCTATAAGCATTGAATGTATGTCAGAAGTCTCCAAATTTTCCTCCAATTATCATGAAACAACCCTTAGGTTGAAATAGAAACCTATCCTCAACTTTCATTCAATATTTGAGATCTTACAAAATTGAATTCAAACTTTCTTTCTTCACCTCAATTGTGGACCTCATTCTCTAGTTTATAACGAATCAAGAATCACTTCTATAGGAGGTTTACATCCCTAGTTATGACCCAAAAATTAAATCACATCAGTTCAGAAAAATCAGCCTCGCCGCGACCAAAGGACACACGTCGCGATGACACGAGGTCGCTCGCCACGACGTCTAAACACGCTCGTCGCAACGAGGATTTAACCGCTCACCTCGACGTCCAACCATGCTCGTCGCGACGAGGATTTAACCGCTCGTCGCGACGAGGCCCTCACACACGTCGCGACGAGAACATTAATTCTCGTTTAAACCCATAATTCATTCTAAATCATCTTTTCCCCATTTTCTCTCTAAATCAGCCATAACTCAAACTCAACTACCCCAATCTTTCTCATTTAAACCCATAATTCATTCTAAACACTTAAACATCACTAGTACTCCATTTCCAACCCATTAAAAACCAATATTATTCATCAAACCATCCATATACGATAACCGTAAAACCCAACGTATAAAACACCCAAATCTATACTCTTAACACTTAAAAACAAGAATCAATCAACTATATAAGAAGAAAGAGGCTTAGACTTACTCGATTTGGCCCACAAATTCTTTAAACTCTTCATAACTCCATCGAAAATTCCTTTCCTCTTCTCCTCCTCTTCTTCTTCACGGCATCTTCATTTCTTTCCCCATTTTCAAAACTTAATTTCCTTTTTATACCATTTCTAATTATGAACTGTCCATGTTACCCTCTTCATTTAACCTGAACCCTTCTTCTCTTAAGTATCTTGCCCAAATTGCCCTCATACCAATTCTTATAACTTTACTATTCCAGTTCGAAAATTCCAACTCTTAGGGACAGAATTGAAATTCAACATCTTTCCGGGTCACTCGTTTTCATGCCTATAAATTTCCCATACAATCAATCTATTTTTTTGACTCTCATAGAACTTTTTAAATTTCGATAGCTCAAGCTAAAACAAAATTCCTAAATCATGACTTTAATTGGAGTGTCAAATGAACAGTCATTTTTAGTACCGAAAATCTCATCGGCACTTTACAATATTCTGCAGAATTCACATAAATCACTCTAAGTCTATCTATCCACTACACAATTTCACATTTTTCACAAAAACACCAAAAACCGGGAATTGTCACGAGTGCATACACCATGTTGTGTACAAAATCATAACCCAATCCAAATTTACTATTTTATCCTCCCCATTGGTGACGGGATGTTACAATTCTCCCCTTCTAATAAAAATTTCGTCCTCGAAATTCCTTTTGACATTGAATACGATAGGGGTACTATTTTCTTAAGCACTCTTTGATTTCATATAACAACATTCTGTTTGATGTTTTCTTTATACAGTCATCAATGATGTCACCCCTTGATTCTTCCATTTATTATTTAGAAATCATATTTCTTTCATATGCCTTTGATGGGTTTTAAAAAAATTCAATTCATTTGTAGCACCCCCTCACCGTAGGGTACGCACCGGGACGTCCGTAGGTCGTTCCGACACATAACCTATGATAAAGGCGCACTACCGAGCAAAAGCAACTATACTCCACATGACATCAAAATAAATACAACCGATCTTTGAAACTAAAATACTTTTCATTCCATTTTCCAAATCCATATAAATACACAATTCTGTCTATACAATATTCAAAAGACACTAAAACAACTCCTATCTAGGTCATCCCAAAAGTCCCAGCTGACCCACCTATGTGCCATAACTTCTCTTGCCGGAACGATCTACAAGGCAGAGAAGATCTCAAATTCTGGAGCTAGGAGCCTACTATCACGATCCTGAAAAATATTGCAATGTTGGGTAAGTTTGCGAACTCAGCGAGAAACTATCATCGATGGTCCACCTAACTCATGCATATACAGTCAATTCACAGAATATCACACAGTATCATATACAGAAATATCACATGCACTATCATTTTTATAAATATATGGCGTTCTGCCTTTTATACAGTCATTTTCAATCGTATGGTTATGCAATGCACATATGACACTTCCCATTTTATTACAGTGTTGTGATTGTGCGCCTGAACTGTCCCAGTGACGGACACATTAACGGTGAGCCAGTGGCTCTGAAATACGTTGGGCCTGAATGCCCTGATATGGTGAGCCTGCAGCTCTGAATTACGTTGGGCTCATGGCCCTATTGCGTTGAGCTTTAAGCTCTGAAATACGTTGGCTGCTCCGGTCACAACTGTCATTATCTGATCATACTTTTATGCATGGAATGCATATGTTTCAATTTGTATTAAAATCCAATACTTTCACATTTACACCCAAATAGCACTTCAATATCAAGTTTCCAATACTTCGGACACTTGTGGTCCGAAACCAATCAAAATCACACACATACACATAAACCCTCCATTATCTCCTCATGGCATAAGCACATAATATTAAACACATAAAGGTTGAGGAACTAACTAGGTTACTCACCTCTAAACTTCCGAGCTATAGTTGGGAAGTCTCAGCTATGTCGGTAGATCGACGCTCCACTTGAGCCTCTAAAACAATCAGAATATATCAACATTACTAATTAAACAATTTACAATAGTCAATAACGCACATGCAGAGAATGAATCATGTACTATACATGTTTATGACATTCCTGAATCTTCCCATATCAACTCTTTCTCTCTAAAGGATAGAAATTCCTAGATTCCATAACTCATTTAACTAAGTTTGAAACTCCCAAGAGTCCAACTCCAAGTCATAGGGACTATCTTTAAATCGAAATCAAATTCACTGTTCAATTGCCACCTGAATTCGCAAACTTTTGAAAATTGATTCTAAAATTCCATTCTTATAAATCTATAATCCTTAGTCTCTAAATTGCAATCAATTAAGAACCAACTCATTAAGAAATAAACCTCAAAAATCATCAATCAAAAGAACCCCTTCACTTTCAGAAAATGGGCGTCCTCGTCATGACAAGAAGATCGCTCGCCATGGCGAGACCCTCGATGTCGTCATGCAAGATGCGCTTAGCACTCCTCATGCGCGTCGTCTTCGGTCGTCAGAAGTGCAATGAACACGTCATGGCGTGCAAAGGAATTGCTGCAAAGGCGATGATGAACACGTCGTGACGTGCAAACCCAAAAACATGCCCGAAACCTAAATTTCTCAGTTCTATCGACATTTAATCCAACTATCTCAATTCAAAACACTCCAAAACAACTTAATACACTTCACATAACTCATCCCTAACCTCAATTCCATCAAATAACCATCATCTCTCAATTACCCAAATCAAAACTAATAAACTCAAAAATATAATATCATCCGAAACCTAAACATTTCTCAATCATCAATATACTCTAATAAATCCACAAATCAAACTATCTAAAGCAAGAAGAGTAAGAACTTACTTAATTTAACCCTTCAAATCTTCAAAAATCACTTCAAACCCCCAACTCACACACCCACGGTTTCACCCAAAAACAAACCCATCATCAACTTCTCTAACACCATGCTTAAGGGATAGGTTAAGGATGAAGAATGGAGCAATAATCAAGAAGAAAGTGGAAGAAGCAAGCAAGAAGAATAAGGACAAGGACCAATTTTTCTTTCCAAGGAAGAGGGTGTCGAGGAAGTAAATTCAAATGCTAAGGGTTATAAACCTAAGAGACTAAGGCATGTTTGGCAATTTACTTGCCACATGCCCACTTCTTAGGGTCTAAACATCCAGTTCTTATTCTAATCTCTTCCAATTTTTGCAATGGCTCAATACAATAAATCCTAAAATCATAACTCTAATTATCTCGTGTCATTTGCCAATCAATTTTGGAACCGGAATCCAATTTATCAGTCATTAAGTCATTTTTCCGGTCCAGACATAATACTCTAAAAATTCCAGAAAAATTCCTAAAAATTCTCAAAAATATAAAATGCATGATCATGCACTCCAATTCTATTTTTCAAACATCTAAAATTCATTTTTCACTTCAATTCAATATTCGAATCACAATCCACACAAAAATCACAGAATTTTCCAATTCACACTATGGTACCGGGAATATGTCATACATGTATGTACCTGCATATGCTAGTGCCACAATTATCAATTATCAAAGTCTAGAGGCTAAATGATGCATGGACATGCCAAATTATGAATGCACAATCATTGTACCCATCCCATCGGTGACGGGATGTTACAATTCTCCCCTCCTAATAAAAATTTCATCCCGAAATTTGTTACCTGACTGGTCGAACAGATGAGGGTACTGCCTCCTCATGTGCTCCTCAGTCTCCCAAGTCGCTTCCTCAGAAGAATGGTTCTTCCAAAGGACTTTCACCAATAGAATCACCCTGCTCCTCAACTGCTTAACCCGAGATCCCACAATCTGAATCGGCTCCTCTACATAACTCAAATTACTAGCCCCCTCAATCTCCTGAGCCGGAATCACATGGGTCGGGTCTGATCGATATATCCGAAGCATACTCACATGGAAGACATCGTGCAATTGAGACATCTCACTCGGTAAAGCCAATCTATAAACTAAAGGTCCTACCCTCTCTAGGACCTCATAAGGACCAATATACCGAGGGTTCAACTTGCCTTTCCGGCCAAATCTCAGAACTCCTCTCCACGGAGACACTAAGAGGAACACTCTATCTCCCACATCATACTCCATCTCTCTCCGATGCTGATCCACATAGCTCTTCTGTCTATCCTAAGCCGCCTTAATGCAACTCCGAATAAGTTTTACCTTATCCACAGTATCCTGAATCAGCTCGGGACCCTCAAGTATCCTCATACCCTCTTCATCCCAATAAAGAGGTAATCTACACTGTCGTCCATACAAGGCCTCATACGGTGCCATTCCAATACTACTCTGGTACTGATTATTATATGCAAACTCTATCAGCGCGAAATACTGATCCCAAGCTCCTCGGAACTCCAATACACAAGCTCGCAACATATCCTCAACAGTCTTAATCGTCCTCTCACTCTGCCCATCTGTCTGAGGATGAAAAGCTGTACTGAAATTCAACCTAATACCCATAGCTGACTGCAAACTCTTCCAAAACTTCGAAGTAAATCTGGGATCCCTGTCTGAGACTATAGACACTGGAATCCCATGCAGTCTCACTATCTCCGCCACATACATCTGGGCCAACTGATCAAGAGAATTGTTCTCTCTCACTGGCAAGAAGTGAGCCGATTTGGTCAACCGGTCCACTATGACCCAGATCACATCATGCTGCCTCGGCGTCGTAGAAAGACCCATAATGAAATCCATCGTGATTCGTTCCCATTTTTATTCCAGAATGGGCAACGAATGCAACTTCCCCACTGGAGCCTGGTGCTCAGCCTTAACCTGCTGGCACCTCAAACAACGAGAAAAAAACTCTGCTACTTGTTTCTTCATGCCAGGCCACCAGAAATGCAACTTAAGAGTGTTATACATCTTGGTAGTACCAGGATGCATAGCATAGGCGGCCACATGAGCCTCCTCCTGAATCTCACGCCTCAGACCATCCACATCTGGAACATAGAGTCTCTGACCCAGCCATAATGTCCCATCTCGCACATCAAACTCCGAATCTCGATCAGATCTTGCTCTATCAATCAGTCTCACTAACACAGGATCCTGGTCCTGTACTCTCCTGATCCTGTCGTGCAACATCGGCCTAAGCATCAGAGTAGCTATCAAAACTCCATCCTGCTCCAAATCCAACTGTACATTCAGAGCTCTCAACTGAATCAAATAGGGCAACCTCAATACCTGAATCTGAGCTGCACTGATATGAGATCTCCTGCTCAACGCATCAGCTACCACATTGGCCTTCCCTGGATGATACTCAATCCTATAGTCATAGTCCTTAAACAACTCTATCCATCTCCTCTGTCTCAAATTTAACTCCCTCTGACTCAGCAAATACTGCAAACTCTTATGATCAGTGAAAATCTGGAATGTCTCACCATACAAGTAGTGTCTCTAGATTTTCAGAGCAAACACAACCGCAGCTAACTCCAAATCATGCACAGGATAATTTGCCTCGTGAGACCTCAACTGTCTCGAGGCATAAGCAATCACTCTACCGTGCTGCATCAGAACACATCTCAATCCCTGCTGGGAAGCATCACTAAAAACCTCAAAACCTCCGGCCCCTGACGGTAAAGCTAACACCGATGCCGTAGTCAACCGATGTTTCAGCTCCTCAAAACTCTTCTGACACTCCTCAGTCCATCTGAATGCCACATTCTTCCTCAAAAGTTTTGTCAAAGGGGCTGAGATCAGTGAAAACCCCTTGACAAACCTCCTGTAATAACCTGCGAATCCTAGGAAACTCCGAAGCTCAGACACATTCCTAGGAATGTCCCATTACAACACGGCCTCGACCTTGCAAGGATCCACCTGAATACCCTCACCAGTCACAATATGTCCCAGAAACACAACCTCATCCAGCCAAAATTCACACTTACTGAATTTGGCGAACAACTGCTTATCTCTCATAATCTGCAATACAATCCTCAGATGCTCCACATGCTCCTGTCTATTCCTCAAATATATTAATATATCATCAATGAACACAATAATAAACTGATCAAGGTAGGGCTGAAAAACCTTATTCATCAAAGCCATGAAAGCTGTCGGGGCATTAGTCAACCCAAACGGCATCACTAAGAACTCGAAATGCCCATACCTGCTCCTGAAAGCACTCTTAGCCACATCGACCTCTACTATCCTCAACTGATAATATCCTGATCTCATATCCAACTTAATGAACACTTGAGCTCCCTATAACTAATCAAACAAATCATCGATCCTAGGCAGTGGATACTTATTCTTTACTGTCACCTGATTCAGCTGCCTATAATCAATGCACAATCTCAAGGTCCCATCCTTCTTCTTCACAAATATAACTAGAGCTTCCCATGGCGAAACACTAGGCTTGATAAACCCCTTATCTAGAAGCTCCTGCAACTGAGCCTTAAGCTCCCTCAGTTCCACCTGTGTCATCCTATACGGAGGTATAGATATAGGAGCGGTACCTGGAACGAGATCTATGGAGAACTCTGTCTCCCAATCTAGCGGTAAACTCGATAACTCGTCGGGAAATACATCTAAAAATTTCCTGATCACGGGAATATCCTGCAACCTCTGCTCAACTCTGGTATCAACCACATGAGCCAGATAGCCTCACGACCTCCCTGCAACAACCTCAGGGCACTCAGAAAAGAAATCATCCTGGCTGGCACTGCCTGACTAACTCCTCAAAATACTGCTCTAGGCTAACCAGGAGACTCCAAAATGACCTCCTTGGTATAGCAGTCTGTTGGATCCCGTTTCCGAGACCCAACTTCTTACCTGAACCCATACTTACACTTAACACTTGAACCTCACTGCTTAAACACTTGATCATGGGCACTCTTGAATAGAATTCAAATCGAAAGAAAACAATAATAACAAGCTGAAACGGATCACATAAAGAAATGGGAATCAAACACATGAATCGGAATAACAAGTGAAATGAAACAAATGCGAAGCTGATAGGATCGAATACAAATGTGAGACAAAACGGTCAATTGAAACTGACATTTCAAAATCCCGACATCCGAGGCGTGAACATAGAAAATCTTGTCGCGTTGGAAACCCTTATGACTTAACCTATTCGAAAGTCGATGTACATTTTTTTTTGGTCTTGCTTTCTTTTGCTTTTCATCTATAACTCATACTAAATCTCATCTTACTTGATTCTTCTTATTCATAACATTAAAATTTGCATTCCTTATCATACTATCTCATGCTCATGCCAATAAACCCATAAATACATATACCATTAAAATCCGCAGATAACGATCGCACTTTAACCTATCCAAAATCTGCAAATAGAAAAATTCACTTCTAATAACATCACACATACATCATGATCAACCGGACCCTCCGTCCGAGATCTCAGCAGAAACGCAAACCTAGATTCTCAACCACTTCTAATCATTTTCATAACAAATCATAATCATCACATTAAAACTCATATCCCATCATCCAGTACATTCATCCATATCTAAATATCCATACATATGTCCCAATTGCATTCATCATCTCAATCCAATTAATATACAAAACTAAATTGCGCAATTATAACTAATACACATTTGCTAATTCCATAACTCATGACTCAAATTCTTATACAATTACATAATCCCAAAACAATACATTATGAATCGAAGGCTTACAATATTCTAATGGCATTCTCAAGCCATAGACCATTCCCAATAATCTTAAAACAAATTCACAAATGACAAATCATGTACAACTCATCGATGTCTTGACGTTTTCATCCAATCTCCCGCATGAATACCGGAGATGGGGATGAAAGAGGGTGAGCTTCTAAGCTCGTGGATAACATGTTTATTAAACAAATAATAAGCAAAAGCATTTTCAAACCTTTCTTTCCGCTGATTGAAACCAAAGAAGGTTACTTCTCAAAATTTCTCAAATTCAAAAATCTTTCATTGCTTTACAAATCGTTTTGCAAAACTCTCATAGTTGAAAATCCAAATTCTCATTTTGTCAAACTTTCAAACCATTGAACACATGAAATGCATTTCATATATATGCAGCATATTCTAAACAAAGTAAAACATATAACAAATCAATCGGTTTGGGTCAGTCCATAAATAGAGCGTCGCACATTCTCATGGCGTCATGCGTATGCGTGAAACACATACGGGAGTCCGAAAATGGAGCTCCTATGCCACTAGCGGCAGCCGGAGAAGGCTTTAAAACGAGACCAAAGGTAATCGACTCCACATGAAGGACCTAACCAAACCCATATAACACGTATTTAAGCTTGAAAACTTATATTGCCCGAAGGCACATTTTTAGAAATTCCATTTTTCATGTAATGTCAAAAATCAATATGATGTTAACCATTCATAATATCACACAATCATTCACATAATCATATCACACTAATTCACATAATCAACTTACTAATCAATAAAACACATGAAACTCAATGTATATGTCATCTTTAACAATTTAACTTCAAAATCCATTTAATAGACAGCTCAAGTCAATTATAGAAATCGTCCGAACCATTGCGGAAAGTTTCATAAATCATTTCAAAACAATGACGTTCACATTTTATAAACCTTTTCAATTGCAATTGGTTCAATCATTAGTAAGACCATATCTTATAAAACCAACAATTAGAATTGCTCATAATTTGAAAAATAAACATATCACCCACCTTTAATTCCATGCCATAAGCTTGCTCCAATCCTCAAGTTGATCTTTCCTTCACTCTCACTTCCAACTTAAAATCACCTAAGCCATAAACCACCCAATCCAAAACATTCTCATTATATTTCTCAAAATTGATGTCATGATTTACAAGCCCATAAGATTTCTAACCTCTTTACATCATAATCTTCCACACAATTTTTACTCATATACTTTAGCATAAATTCCAAATCACTTCTCATCCATAAATCAACATGACCCAAAGTATAAACACTAAAATTAACCCCATACATAACAAACCCATAACTACCTTAGGATAAATCAACTAAAATCTCAAGAAAAACTCAATTTTAAACTCATCTCTTACCTTTCTCTCCCTAAATTTCAAATCCTTCATGGCTTGAGAGTAAATCTCTTCTCCTTCTCTCTTTCCTTCAAGAATCCATGGAGAAAGTCAAGCTAGAGGGGTTAGAACCCTACCTCTTCTTCCTCCTTCTTCTTCTTCTAACATGAGCTCTTCCTCTCTTTTCTTTCTTTCTCTCATTTTCTTCTTTCTTCTGGAATTTTCGAGGGTCTTCCTCTCTTCCACGACCCTACCCCTCTTTTAAATGCCAAGACATTAAAATTTGAAGGTAAAAGACCTTCTTGCCCTTGTCTTTTAAGCCTTTAACTCAAAACCTTAAGTTAACTTCCTGTTTTGCCCCTGAATATCTCTTTAAGTTATGCTCACTTTTGGACAATTTTTCTCAAATCTAAATGAGGGAATTTTCTAAAAATTCCTTCTAGAGAATTGTTTCTCTATGTCTTAGCTTCATAATGCCTCAAGAATCGTCCAATTCGGAGCACTATATCAAAAGTTATAGTCCAAACATGTCAGACATATCATTTGCTAACACATTTTCTAGCAATTCACTTCCTTCCACACATAAACATTCTTAAAGGCTAACTTAAAATTTGGTTCCTTCATAACAATTGTAGCCCCATGTCTTAAATTTATTATGCCTCAAACATCGCTTCAATCGGATCTCTACAGATCCCGAAATTCGCAAAGTACTAAACTATGTTCAGAAACTTTCTTGACTCACTATAATTCACATAATCTTGCTCAATTAAATCTCTAAAATTTATAATTTTCACATAATCATGAACTTCATTGTCTTAGGAATCCAACGCTTCAAGAACCGAGTCATTCGGATGTCGGACGGAAAAGATATAAGTAAATGATTTGACAAAGCCGAATGAGGAAGGAAAATAGCAAGCTCAGAATGAGACAAAACATTCTGATTATCATGTGATTCAATCAAACTTTTTCAATTCAAATCCAATTGATACAAATTTTTATGGAGAGAAAGATACATATGTTAGGGATCCAATGCTTCAAGAATCGCCTCAATCCGAGGTCGGATATGTGAGTTATGATCAAAACAACTCAACATGTTCAAAACAGAAATCGATTTGAAACTCTTTAGGCGAAAATGCTACAAATATCCAAATGACTTCGTTCTTGCTCCATTTGAAAGATAAGATCAAGATCTACAACTCGTATTAGAGGCCTCGAAACCAAATTCGGCCTCAAAACTGGTCAAAATCACAAATTCCCCAAGGTGACCAGTAGCTGTCCGTTAAACAGACAGGCATGTCCGTTTAACGAACACGTACGGCCAAAATGATACCAAACCATCCGAGAAAGTCCGTTAAACGGACACCCATGTCCGCCTAACGGACATACACATAGCAAGGGGTCATTTTGACCCGTAGCTGTCCGTTAAACGGACTCCCATGTCCGTTTAATGGACATGCTAATTTTCACAACTTCTTCAATCTTTTTCCTATGCTTCTCTCATTCAAACTACCATCACATACTCTTATAATCTCCACATATTCACTTATTCAAAGGCCTAAACACTTCATAACAATTCTAGCAACAAATTCTATTCATGAACTTCTCAAAACTCAACTAAATTGGTTCATCAAAACCTCAACTTTCAAACATGTCATCAAGCTGTCACTAAAAAAAATCTTATATAACATCATAACTTGCATCAACTATATCTCTTGACTCCGATATCGAAATCTTTCATACTTAGTCTCGTTGGAAAGATAAAAGATCAAGCTACAACTTCAAAGAAGGCAACTTTGGCCAATTCTATTTCAATTGTTCCCTAATTCCCTTGAATCAGCATATAAATTTTTATCTACATGCAAGAACTCAAAATTCATGCTAACTTCACTTTCTTAATTGCACAACATTAATAATAATTCAATTATCATTTGGAATTTATCCAAATCTCAACCTCAATTCATATGATTTCTTACATTCCATATCATCTTGTCATTATAATCTCTTTCTTTTGCATAAGATCTCACATATATAACCATAATTCATACTTAAGATTTCCCAACTCATATTTTTACATAATTCACATTTCCTCATCTATAACACAAATCACATATAAAACACTCATTTAATTTCATTTTCATGCTTCAAGGTTCGGGGTCCAACACAGTCCATAACAGCCCTATGAGCAGTAAGCTAGTCCATCCCCAAGATCACATCAATCTCTCTCAGGGGCAATACTATCAGGTCTGCACTCAACATTGCTTGATCTATCTAGATCGAGCACCCCTTGCAGACCTCTCCCAAAGCAGTAGTACTACCTAGAGGTGTACTCACCTCTAGCCCATACTGCAACATCTCCCTATCCCCATGCAATCTACATGCCACATGCGGTGCAATAAACGAATGTGTGGATCTAGGATCCAACAATGCATACGCCTCAAAATTAGAAATCAGAAGCATACCAGCCACCACATCTGGGGAGTCCTGAGCCTCATGCCGAGTCATAGCATATACTCTAGCCTGGGACTGCGGTCGACTGCTCAGTCCCTCAATCCTCCCAACGGGCCCCTCAGCTCTGTCTCGGCCTCTACCTCGGCCTCTCACCCCAGATCCACCTTCGTGACTCTGTTGCACTATCGTATAGCTGCCAGATCTCCCACTCATAACAGACTGAGCTCCCAGTGTAGCGGGGCAATCCCTAATCTGATGATCCATGGAGCCACATGCAAGGCAGGCTCCAGTCATCCGCCAACACTCCCCACTTTGCCTCTTGTTGCAATGCACACAAACAGGAGGTGCCTGCCCTGAACCTCTACCACTACCACTGCCAATCTGCACAAATCTCCCCCTTTGACCAAATACAGACTGTCGAGACCCTCCTGAAGACCTAAAGGTCTTACCCTGGCGCCTACTAAAACTCCTACTAGAGCTGCCCTGGCTGTCACTCAATCTATTACCCCTGGATCCCTGACCAATCTCCGCCTGATTCTGCCTCAGAAGCTGCTCAACCCGCACTGCAACAACTCTCAACTCGACAAAGGTGCCCATATCAGATCGGGCTAACCTGGTACGGATCTCCAGATTCAGCCCTCCCTCAAATCTCCGGCACCTATCAGCCTCTGTAGCATACCCCATGAGCTCGTTGAACTTAACCTCATACTCTACCACTGTCATCGTACCCTGCCTCAACTCTAGAAACTCCTGCATCTTCATCTCAAGATATACCTAGGGCATGTAGTTGTCTCTAAATGCCCTCAGAAAATCCTCCCATGACAATAAGCAAAGCCTGGTGGTGCTACCCGGGACAGTCTTCCACCACTGGTAAGTCGGGCCTTGCAGGAGAGACACTGCATAATCAAATCTCTCCTTAGCATCACAGTCCATCTGGTCGAAGACCCTTTCAGTCCTCTCTAGCTATCCCTCAGCCTCAGCAGGGTCTGTGCTGCCATAAAAGTCCACAGCCCCCTGCTTACACAGCCTATCATACCTCCTCTCCTGTCTCGCGGGAACCTTAGGAGGTAACTCCTCAAAACGAGGCACTGAAGACTCCCTACTAGCTCCAACAGATCCATAGTCAGCTGGCTAATCGACCTGATCACCAAGGACGGATGACCTAGAACAACACAAAGAACCCAATCAATTTCTGCATTTATCGCAACAATTTAAGCCTAAATCTGACTAGTCCTAACAGATGCCAAACCATGCTCTGATACCACCTAATGTAGCACCCCCTCACCGTAGGGTATGCACCGGGACGCCTGTAGGTCGTTCCGACACATAACCTACGATAAAGGTGCACTACCGAGCAAAACCAACTATATTCCACATGGAATCAAAATAAATACAACCGGTCTCTGAAACTAAAATACTTTTCATTCCATTTTCCAAATCCATATAAATACACAATTCTGTCTATACAATATTCAAAAGAAACTAAAACAACTCCTATCTAGGTCATCTCCAAAAGTCCCAGCTGACTCACCTCTGTGCCATAACTTCTCTTGCCGGAATGATTTACAAGGCAGAGAAGATCTCAAATTCTGGAGCTAGGAGCCTACTATCACGTTCCTGAAAAATATTGCAATGTTGGGTGAGTTTGCGAACTCAGCGAGAAACCATCATCGATGGTCCACCCAACTCATGCATATACAGTCAATTCACAGAATATCACACAGTATCATATACAGAAATATCACATACACTATCATTTTTACAAATATAAGGCGTTCTGCCTTTCATACAGTCATTTTCAATCGTATGGTTATGCAATGCACATGTGACACTTCCCATTTTATTACGGTGTTGTGATCGTGCACCTGAACTGTCCCAGTGACGGGCACATTAATGGTGAGCTAGTGGCTCTGAAATACGTTGGACCTGAATGCCCTGATATGGTGAGCCTGCGGCTCTGAATTACGTTGGGCTCGAGGCCCTGTTGCGTTGAGCTTTAAGCTTTAAAATACGTTGGCTGCTCCGGTCACAACTATCATTATCTGATCATACTTTTTTGTATGGAATGCATATGTTTCAATTTGTATTAAAATCCAGTGCTTTCACATTTACACCCAAATAGTACTTCAATATCAAGTTTCCAATACTTCGGACACTTGTGGTCCGAAACCAATCAAAATCACACACATACACATAAACCCTCCATTATCTCCTCATGGCATAAGCACATAATATTAAACATATAAAGGTTGAGGAACCAATTAGGTTACTCACCTCTAAACTTTCGAGCTACTGTCGGGAAGTCTAAGCTATGTCGGTAGATCGACGCTCCACTTGAGCTTCTAAAACAATTAGAATATATCAACATTACTAATTACACAATTTACAATAGTCAATAACGCACATGCAGAGAATGAATCATGTATTATACATGTTTATGACATTCCCGAATCTTCCCATATCAACTCTTTCTCTCTAAAGGATAGAAATTCCTAGATTCCATAACTCATTTAACTAAGTTCAAAACTCCCAAGAGTCCAACTCCAAGTCATAGGGACTATCTTTAAATCGAAATCAAAATCACTATTCAATTGCTACTCGAATTGAATCTAAAATTCCATTCTTATAAATCTTTAGTCCTTAGTCTCCAAATTGCAATCAATTAAGAACCAACTCATTAAGAAATAAACCTCAAAAATCATCAATCAAAAGAACCCCTTCACTTTCGAAAAATGGGAGTCCTCATTGCGGCATGTAGGCGGCGATGCTTCTTAGACTCTCATGGCGTGCTGCTTATGCTCATCATGAGCTTGCGTCTTCGCTCGTTGCATTTAATCCAACTATCTCAATTCAAAACACTCCAAAACAACTTAATACACTTCACACAACTCATCCCTAACCTCAATTCCATCAAATAACCATCATCTCTCAATTACCCAAATCAAAACAAATAAACTCAAAAATATCATATCATCCGAAACCTAAACATTTCTCAGTCATCAATATACTCTAATAAATCCAAAAATCAAACTATTTAAAGCAAGAAGAGTAAGAAATTACTTGATTTAACCTTCAAATCTTCAAAAATCACTTCAAACCCCCAACTCACACACCCACGGTTTCACCCAAAAATAAACCCATCATCAACTTCTCTAACACCACGCTTAAGGGATAGGTTAAGGATGAAGAATGGAGCAATACTCAAGAAGAAAGTGGAAGAAACAAGCAAGAAGAAGATCACGATGAAGGAGAAGAAGAATAAGGACAAGGACCAATTTTTCTTTCCAAGGAAGAGGGTGTCGAGGAAGCAAATTCAAATGCTAAGGGTTATAAACCTAAGAGACTAAGGCATGTTTGACAATTTACTTGCCACATGCCCACTTCTTAGGGTCTAAACATCCAATTCTTATTCTAATCTCTCCCAATTTTTGCAATGGCTCAATACAATAAATCCTAAAATCATAACTCTAATTATCTCGTGCCATTTGCCAATCAATTTTGGAACCAGAATCCAATTTATCAGTCATTAAGTCATTTTTTCGGTCAAGACATGATACTCTAAAAATTCCATAAAAATTCCTAAAAATCCTCAAAAATATAAAACGCATGATCATACACTCCACTTCTATTTTTCAAACCTCTAGAATTCATTTTTCACTTCAATTCAATATTCGAATCACAAGCCACACAAAAATCACAGAATTTTCCAATTCACACTATGGTACCGGGAATATGTCATACATGTATGTACCTGCATATGCTAGTGCCACAATTATCAATTATCAAAGTCTAGAGGCTAAATGATGCATGGACATGCCAAATTATGAATGCACAACCACTGTACCCATCCCATCGGTGACGGGATGTTACATCATTACTCCTATTACAACTTCTTACATACATCGGATTGAAACAATCCTAGCCATAGAATCACTTATAAAGCCATTAGTAAGACTCACAATCATTCTTATCGTTGTGATCGAGTGCCTTTCACATAGACAATATACAGGCCCGTAGACTCAGACAAAACAGAATACTGGACCGTAGGCTCAATCAAAACAGAATACTGTCACGGAGCATAGCTCTACGTGGAGATGCTACAATTAGGCGACTCAATCACAACTCCATCATATTCCATGCATTTTTGGGATGGAATGCATCACTTACATAGCCTGAACTTATTCGAACATATTCACTTAAGTCCACATTGTAGCGCCCCCTTACCGTAGGTTACCCACCGAGACGCCCGTAGGTCATTCCGATACGTAACCCGCAATACGAGTGCACTACGATTCGATCATTTCTATAAACCACATGGCATCAATACAATAAAGCTGTAATATCGAAACCACTAAATTAAAAACCCAAAAGATACTTCTCTTTTCTTAAAAACCGTAAATACACTATTCTGTCATAATAACATATTGTACAAATCCAAAAGGAACTGAAGTAACTCCTAACTAGGTCATCCACAAAAGATCCCAACTGACCGACCTGTGAGCCATACCTCGCTTGCCAGCACTCACACAGCAGGAAAAGTCACGCTAACTGGAGCTAGGAGTCGACTATCTCTGTCCTGAAAAATATATGCAATGTTGGGTGAGTTTGCGAACTCAATGAGTAACCATCATCGATGGTTCACCCAATTCATGCATTATGCAAAATTGCATACAAATCAACACAATAACACGTTCAGAATAACAATCATAAGTTCACTAAACAATCATCACACATATGCATTTACCCCATGTCAAATTCACAGCACAATCAGATACTGAATGCATGATGATTTTCATTTCATTTTTAGTGTTGTGGTGGATCGAAGGCCAAGATATCCCATTCTGGGCACATTAAACAGAAATCGCGTTTTAGGGGTAGGAGAGCCCTCTAGGTATGCACTACTGCCCACTCGCATTAGGAATAGGAGAGCCCTCTAGGTATGCACTATTTCCTTTTTCACAGTGGTTGAGTTTATAGCTCCGATCAGAATTTGCTCCAGTCACAACTATTAATTACCAATTTCAAATCATGCCTAACATGCATTCACAATTTTGCAATAACACATCTCATACAATAGTATTCATTTAGGTCACACAGTTCATTCAAAGCATTTAACAAATCAAAGATTGAGGAACCAACTAGGTTACTCACCTCTGAACTTCCGAGCTACTGCCGAGAAATCTCTGCTACATCGGAGGATCGACACTCCACTTGCGCCTCTAAAACAAATCAGAATAATCATACATTACTAATTATACAATTTCCAATATTCAGTAATGCATATGTAGCGAATGCGATTAGTACAATACATGTTATGACATTCCCGATCCTATACCCGAATCATCTCAATTCGACTCTTTCACTCTAATTCATAACAATTCCTAATACCATAATTCAATTGACTAAATTCCGAACTCTCTGAAGTCAAACTTCAAATCATATGAATTATCTTTAAATCGGAATCAAATTTACTATTCAATCACCAACCAATTTCGAGAACCGCCGAAATAAATTCCAATTTCTATTTTTATAAATTCACAATTCTTAGTCCCTATAATCAAGATCGATCTATCCCTAACCAATCCATTAAGAAATAACCCTCAAAATCATCACTTAAACATTCGGAAATCAGCTCCCTCGCCGCGGCACAAGGTCGCTCGTCGCGGCGAGTTATCTCGCCTTCGTCGCGATGCATGCGAACTCTCCCACAGCATGCGTGCCTCTGCTCGTTGCGGCGTGCATTCTTGCTCATCGCGACGTGCGGAAGGAATTGGCTCGTTGCGGCGTAGAATTAATTGCTCGTCGCGACGTCCAACCTCTCCATTCGTCGCGACGTACGGACTCTGGTTCATCTTCTCCGATCGACCTTCATCATTCTCTCTCTAAAAATCAGTATTAAACTACTCTCAACTACCTATTCTTACATAATAAATACCATACATGCATCAAACAACAATAAATAACAACATTAAACCACTAAACTTACCAATCAAGCCTTAAATCCTTAAACTTTCGAAAATCTCTTCCAAGCTCTAACAACCACGGTGATCCCCCAAAGCCAAATGAAACCTCATCATCATCCTCAAGGATCAAGCTAGGCTCGCACAAGGAAAAGAAAGCAACAGCACACTCACGAAGGAGGAACGAAAATCACCGAAGGGGGAAGATCAACGTGCCCTAGGTTAGAGGATAATTTTCCAAATTTCAAAACCTAAAGTATATATATAAAGGGTTGATTTAAGCCTAAAGATTATAGTCCTCAAATCCATTAAATTTCAGTCTCTAATTTCCAATGGCTCAACATTCTCATTCCTAAAATCACAAATTCTAATTTTTCATGCCATTAGCCCATCAATCTCAGAACCAGAATCTAATTAATCAGTCATTATGCCATTTTTCCGGTCCGGACATGAAACTCCAAAAATTCCAAAAAAAATCCTATAAATCCTCAAAATTAGAAAACACATAATCCTATACTCAAATTCCCATTTTCAAACCCCTATATTCAATTTTCATTCCAATTTTCTAATCAAAACATAATCTACACAATTGTCACCTGATTTCTAATTTACACAATTAAATTGGGAAATTGTCATATATGTATGTACATACATATGATCGTGCAACACTTAAGCATTTATCACTAAAATAGAGGCTATAAATGCATATGCAAGTCAAATCATAAATGCACACAGTCCCAAACTATCCGAATTACCAATATGTCCTTCACATTGGTAACGGGATGTTACACACATTCTTAGCTACCAATTGCTCTTTTGAGGTCCCCTTACTAGGACCTCTCTTTAAACCGTAATACACATATGTCGATGTCATCAACATCCTCTAAATTCACAGTTTGGGTTTTCCCCCCTTTTCCTTTGTTCCACTAAACTTGTCACTAAACCCTCTTCATTGCACTTGATCTAGTAACTTAGTATCCATAATTATGGTACTTTGTTATACAATGTTCTATCCGACACTATTTATTGGAACATAGGTTCCTTAGCTCAATCCTTTCAATCTTTCCCAATTCTAGTCTTACTTTAATCTCTACTAATCGGTCTAGTCACTAAAAAAAATTCATGTGGTTTTGTCCACATCATGATTCTACGCTCTCAATCCAATTTCTGTTGCAGAAGTTTCCAAATCATGTGTCTAAATTTAGGTAAGGTGATTATAATCATCTTTAGCAACTCCAAAAACATGTTATATATTTCAACCAATTTCTTCATAATCATAAATTCATCCCCACTAAGATCATAATCACTTATTGATATCCTTTTACTTGGATCCCACTAATCTCAACAACATAATCTTATCAGAGCATGGTTAACACCCATAGTTCCTTGAGTAACAAATTCCTCTGTACAGTAGTACGATCACATGTTATCCTCAATTTCTCATTGAACTTCCTATTTCTCAACAAATTTTCCACAGATTTCTCATTGACTCATACAAATGTCTGTTCATTCCTATCTGTTGCTCCACATATTTTAATCGGTCTAAAATCATAACGTTCTGTGTTGGAAACCCTCAACATTAAGGAGGATTTGCGGTTTCCAAACACACATTTACACCCTAAGATGCAGACCCAAAATTCTCCTCACATAAACAAAAGTGTTTCCTTGAAAAACCCGAGTCCCCTAATACACTAAGGTATTTCACATCCTCAACTCCAGAATTCCTTCGTTATAGTAGTCAATTCCCTCCTGAACATACCCGATTGTATCAGGTAAGGGACTTTCGACCTTTAGACAAATGAAAGAATTACCGGATTCCATTGTTGAATTTAGAGAAGAGCTTATGATCTCGACTATTTGTCATGGAAAGCCTACCCTCGTAGATCAAAATCCACGCTAACAAACCTTGATATAATCACTCACCTATTTTCCATACGTACTTATAGGTCCCTTATGAAACTTCAAAAGAATCAATTTCCACTTTTCCTACTATCATAACAAGATTATCGCCCACTCCGGTCAATGCATCCCCAATACTAAGGCCCAATGAACTATAAAGGAATCTCGTATACTATACAACCCAATAATTTTCATCAAAACTCTTACTATCTTAACTAGAGATGTATCAATATCACATAGCAATCACTCATAGTCAGTAACAAAACCAACATTTCCATTATTTTTCCTGCCCATAAATAGGGTTCACCTTATGATTTGGTGACCCATAAGTGCTCTGCACTCGTTCCTCATACTAAGACACATATTGACATAAATACTTTTCGGATTTCTATTATTTAACTCCCTTTTTGTAAACAACAACTCGTCATAAAATTTTTTGAGTGCTTTTACTCTTCTCTTTTGAGTTATCATAATTTCCAAAAATGTATACATTAAACAATTCAAATCGAAGCACATACCTAATTGTCCCCATAGTAACATATCATGAATCACGTTCTAACATTTGTAACATCATAACCCTATAATTTTATCGTCCATGCGCATATTCCCAATCCACTTAGAATGATAAATACAGAAGCATCAAGAAATGCAATCCCAGTATTCAGGCTATTATCACATTTCAAAACCACTTTTACTCAAATCATATCCTTTTTAACCAAGCTTATACACTTTAATCACACCATTTCTACTTCTTTTTGTCAATAACTTTACTTCTCTATTTCCTTCGAAGGCAAAGCATTTCGGTCCCATATTAATACCCTTTTACACCCTAATACGAATACAGTAAATCTATATTTACCCACACAAATCACATGCTTTCTCACTTCAAAAAATTTCCACTTTATTGAACAGACAAGTCAGATCATAATACCTTATCGTCCTGACCTTTTGATCTCGCATCGATATATCCATATACAAATTTATACTCTGGTAATTTTAACCGTTATTCTCCTCATACCTACATTTGACCAAGTCCAGACCCTGGCACATTTCGTTTTCTTTTTCTTAATGTATTTACTTACGCTATAATGCAATCCATCATAACCTTATAGTAACACAAATACAGTAAATCCATTTCTGTCTTTTTCTCGTTTCCACATCTCCTAATTTATCAAACAACTCCTCAGAATCACAGTTGCCTAGTCCTCACTGAGCTTTTGATCAACCATAAGCATATTTTTATACTCAATTGTACCCCTGATCACTCTTTACCGATATCTTTTCATATCAGAATCTAATCTTTCCATACTATCGCAATTTCATTTTCTTATAACCCAATTTATGCACTTTAAGTCTCATTACTCAATTGATATCACTTATTTCCAAAATTAGCCCATACATCTATCTTCACATTGCTATCGCATTCAAGGGTTTATGACTACAATACAGTGTGAATATCATTTACAATGTGCAGGACCTCGGCCTCTCGGGCCTCGCGTCCTTAAATAGGGCCTTGGCCTTACGGGCCTCGTACCTTCACAATTTCACTTTTCCCATTTCCAATTGCCCATAATCCACATTGACTCATACATTGATATTTCGTTTCTCTTTTCACACTAAGACACTTAACACATGAGCTTAACACTGTTTCATGCGCAAGACTCATTCTCATGGGACTCAGATTTGGGGATCAGTCGCTAGTGTCTGCTATAACATGTCTTTACTGTATACGATTTGACTTATGTTCAGAAATGCCCATGTAAGTTCGTACTTCTGGGCTCTGATACCACTAAATGTAAAACCCCTCCCTTAAGACCCGAACCCGACATCGATGGTAATATTCGAATTCGTGCCTTGCGAGGATGGGATGCTACCTCTCTCAGTTAAAACACAGTACCAAAAATTTTGTTTTTGAAACAATCATACACTTACATATATGTATGTTGCGGAAAACAGTTTACATAACCAATCTGGTAGATACAATGACCACGAGGGTCCTAATATAAAATACATAATAATATATAAGCAAAGTCTTCACTCTAATGCAGACGCAACTGATCCCGTCCTCATCTGACACTCCACGATCACTATACACCCGTTACCTAACGGAGTATTCTTCTGAGTCCTGAAAAACATTTGCAAATTTCGGATGAGTTTTTGCAAACTCAATGGGTGACCATCATCGATGGTCCGCTCACTCAAGTACATAATCATATACTAACTTATGTTCTCATTCTTTCTCTTTGGTCTCATTTTACAATTTCCATAGATCTATCTCTATCTCGTAATACATTTTCTCAAATATTCCCCATTTACACATTTACAGAAATCTATATCCGTACATCCCATTTGGCTGTGACTCAGGGCCTAAACTGTTCCATCGAAGGGCTCAATAATATTTGACCCTTATCCAATACTAGATACCGGGTTCATTATATGTTGAGCCTATGGCTCTGAATCCGTCATGAACTCGAAGTTCATTTTCGCACGTTGAGCTAAAAGCTTTAATATTCCATACGACACTAAGCATATCACAATCAATCATACATTCTATAATTAGGAGTACCTCATAACTGTTTTCACACCAGTGTATGGCATTTCGCCTATCATTCAATCAAACATATCAGAATAATAGTAGTTTGTACCTATTATCAATAATTCGACATATCAGAATAATTTTAGTCTGTACCCATTATCAACAATCAAACATACCAAAATAATTGCAGTCTGTAACCCATTATCAACAATCAAACATATCAGAATAATTGCAGTTTGTACCCCATTATCAATTTATATCAGTGTGGTGACCAAGCATCTATACTGTCCCGATAAGGGCACATTAATCAGTGAACGCGTCTTAGGGGTAGGAGAGCCCTCTGGGTATACACTACTTCCCACGCGTCTTAGAGATAGGAGAGCCCTCTGGGTATGCACTAACTCATCAATCGTTGAGCTTTTCGCTCTGAAACTGTCCCGTCAAGGGCTCATTAATCAGTGAATGCATCTTAGGGGTAGGAGAGCCCTCTAGGTATACACTACTTCCCACGCGTCTTAGAGATAGGAGAGCCCTCTAGGTATGCACTAACTCATCAATCGTTGAGCTTTTCACTCTGAACCTGTTCCTTCAAGGGCTCATTAATCATTGAACGCGTCTTAGGGGTAGGAGAGCCCTCTGGGTATGCACTACTTCCCACGCGGTTTAGGAATAGGAGAGCTCTCTGGGTATGCACTATTCCCTTTCGAGCTCGAGGCTCTTTTTCAGTAGTCGAGCTTGTAGCTCTGATCAGTATATCACAGTCATTTCTAATCTATTCCAGATATTCACATCACAAAGACAATTACACTTTCACATTCTCATAACATTTCTGTATACTATCACTTTAATACTTCGGACCTTCTATCCGGAGTTCACATTCAATACTATCTCATCATTTTATTTCAGAGAATTTAAATCACTGAATTATAACATTTAATACTTTGAGAACCGTCTAGGTCACTCACCTGGCTTCCGCGCTAACGCCTGGAAGTCCTAGCAATATCCGTAGAATGTCGTTCCAACGGTACCTCTATAACAGTCAAATGATCACCCATTATTAAATGTACAAACAGAAGGATTCAGTAATGCACATGTCACAAATAAGAGATGTACGATGCATGTTTATGACATCCCGGCACTAATTCCCAATTTTACTTTCTATTTTCTCAAAACCCACCTTTCATATGTATACTCAATAACGTTCAAACAATACCCTATAGTTCTCGAGAAATACCTCACAACCAGAATTACTATTCATTAGGTCAAAAGCACCCATTGTGTTGAGTTTCTAAGACTTCCAGAAGCATAATGTATGTCAGAAGTCTCCAAATTTTCCTCCAATTATCATGAAACAACCATTGGGTTGAAATAGAAACCTATCCTCAACTTTCATTCAATATTTGAGATCTTACAAAATTGAATTCAAACTTTCTTTCTTCACCTCAATTGTGGACCTCATTCTCTAGTTTATAACGAATCAAGAATCACTTCAATAGGAGGTTTACATCCCTAGTTATGACCCAAAAACTAAATCACATCAGTTCAGAAAAATCAACCTCGCCGCGGCCAAAGGGCGCACGTCGCGACGACACGAGGTCGCTCGTCGCGACGTCTAAACACGCTCGTCACGGCGAGTGGTTCGTCGCGACGAGGATTTAACCGCTCTCCACGATGTCCAACTACGCTCGTCACGACGAGGCACTACAAAAAAAGAAGACAATTTGCGACGTCTGACTTGGGAGACATCGCAGATTGTATAACCTTATGGTGACGTTTCTGAAACGTCAGTAAAAGGCTAAGGTTTCTGCGACGTTGTATTTAAACGACGCGGAAAGGATGTACCAATTGAGACGTTCTACAATTAAAACGTGGGCAAATACATATTACGACTTTATTGTGAACTAAACGTCGGGGAAGAGTTAGTAAAGAAATCAGAACTCGGTCGTTTAACTAATACGAGTAACATGTATTAGTTAAATTGGTTTTGAGAATATTTTCCCTCCCACGCCACAGCACCGGCCTCTGCGCCTCTCAACGAAAGCGACGGCTTCAAATCTCGCCTCAATGTCATTTGCCGTTGCTCCTCCACGCGTGTTGATTCCTAAGGTACACATTCGATGCCCACTGCTGTTATTTCTTTGTGTTTGATTTGCTAAAGGTTGAGTTGGTGTCTAATTTGGGACCAAGATACCCATAGATTTCTCCGCTTCTGCAGTCCCGAGGCCTTAAGCTTCGCTTCCTTTCATCCTCATCTTCCCGGTCTCACCTGGTGGCCATCATTTATTCTTGTCCCGGCGCGATCGTTAGTGAGGTCAAGAAACCGCCACCAAGGTGATTCGGATTTTAATTTTATAGGTTTATTTTTTTCTATCATCTTTTATAAATATTAGTGACTTTAGCATAATCTTTCATAGTCTTTAATTTGGAACTGAAGTTAATTATAAAGGGGAAATCATTGTCAATTTTTAGTCTTCCTACAGTTCCCTTCTTAATTCAAGCTCCTTCTTTTGTGTCGACTCTATTGATAAAATGTAATGAAAATGGTTTTGAATGACAAAAGTTGTGAGTTTTTCATCTCATTTACAATTGGTGATACTGTTTTGTACTGCATTGTGTGAGTTTGCCATCTCTTCTGTCTCTGTTTTTCAAGTTTTAGAGTTGAATTTAGCTTAAGTTGCGACAGTATGGAACATTGTCAATGGGTATATGAAAGCAAATAACTGTAATAGCCTGCTAGTAGTATTATCTCGTTAAAAGATCTTGTAGTTAAATAATAGTCGCCAATGAACAACTTTTGTTAGCATATAAGTAAGCTTTCAAACTAAGAATGTAATACGATAAAATTAAGGATTCTTTTCTTTTCAAGTCTTTCAACTTATATAAATATTCTCCCTGTATGTGTGAATATATATATATATATACAGATTTTTCTCATTTGTTTTCTAATTTATTATTATATATAAAAAAAAAGTTCAAAGATTTACCTTTATGATTTCTTTCATGGGATTGTTCAGTCGTGGATTCAATTATCTGTTATGTGATTTTGTGTCGATGGTTTTGCACGTTCTTGGTTGTATCATGCCGTATGTTACTGATCATGGGTTTCTATTTAATTCGGTTCATATTAGTAAAGATGAGGATTGGGATTGGTTTAGGAAGCAAGGGTGATGGAGTATTGATCATACTGTATAACTTTTACTGATAAGAAAGAGTTTACTCTTTTGGTTAAGAGTTAACTTGAAATGTTTCCCTACTGATCACACAAATAAGCATGCTTTTCTTTTGTTCTTCCTATCCTTTGATCAGTAACATTCGTGTATGCATATCTTGTTAAATTCTCGGTAGATGTTTGATTGTTGATGCCACAATTATACTGATAACATTATTTTGTTTTATTGATCTTACTATTATCCCTTTTTACTGATTCTAGGTAATATGTATTAGTAAATTGTGCATAACTGAATACCTATTTCTCGGTCTTCATGCGCTAGTATTCTTTTATACAATGCTTGATATAATTTCTCTTTACATAATGTGATTGAAGTTTAGCTATTAAAATTGTAGGTGGATGTGGTTCAATTTTATAATCATTGACTGAGAGCATTGCACGTTCGTTGCTTTTTGTATACTTTCAATTTTCAATCCTTGCATGTTTACTCAGGTTTCATTTTTAAAGTAATCATCCTGCCACAACACATACAAGCACATGAAGAGGTTTTTTCTTTGACATTCTTTTATATCCGAATCTCATGTCTTCCATAGATGGAACACCGAGTTGACCGTGAATATTTATGATATTCTGGTTTGATGTTCAAATTTGTTATAAATCAAAGCTTAATTCATTGATTAAACCAAATTTCAATTATTTGATGTGCAGGCAGATTGAATTGGTCTCCCATTTCACATTGAGCATTCAACATTGACAGAGGAGAGTCATAGGGTAAGTACTTGGAATTTCTACTGTTATATGTAAAATTGAATATGGGTTAAGCACGTGCAATTTCTATGTTTATATTGCTCAACAACTTTATGTTCTCATTGCCTTTGCATTTATGTGAGTATTGTTCTTCTGTTGTTAAATTATGTTTCTATTATATAATATGATTATATTACTGCGTATGGAGTGACAACAAAGTTTATTTTTTCAAAATTGGTAATTTACTAATGGAGTGAACATTTTGAATTGAGTTGTTTAGGTCATAAAAGGTTAGCTATTTAATTGAAAATTTTAAAATTTTGAGCACTAAATTGAAAAAGTCCCAAAGTTTGTGCATTTTAGAATTTGTTATCCTTTAATCCTATTAATTGTAGGTTATATTTTAATATTGAGTATTGTTTTAGTGATTATGATAATAACCTTGAAACTAAGTCTAGTTTCAAATATGTTGAAACTATGTTGGTATCATAGTTTTCTATTCCTTACAGTTCAAATATGTTGGATTTTAAAAATGCCATCATAGCTTGTAATCTTAAAGACTTTAAATTTCCCAATTCCTTATACACTTGGAGTAATAAGGAAATTGGTTCTTGCTTCACTCAAAGAAAGCTTGAGTAGTCTAATTTATAATCTTTATTGGTTTCATTCATTCCCTTCTTCTTCAGCTCTCTTTACTCGCTTAAGATACCATTATTTCATCATTAACCACCCTCTTTTAAAAATACTATCCAAAAACTTAGTTTATTCCTCTCACAAACATCTTATGTCTATCAAAGTAAGGCATAAAAGATGAATTTGATCTTGTTTTGTGAGGTTGTGTAAACCAACATCCATTCTTTTCAAATTATGTCATAACTTGAAAAGAGTGGATGTTTGTTATATAGGATAACTCGAATGGGATTAGATTATATGTGAGTAAAGTAAACAAGACAACATTTGTAGTCTAATAACTTATTGCCATAACCTTTTCAATAGTAGCTATTACGTGCAATAAGTATATACAATCATGCAAGACCACATTATTAGTCCAAGTTGTTCATAATGTGTTTTATGTGTAAATTGAATTCTCACTGACATAAGATAATGTTGTCATTTTTATGTTAAATTAATAGGTAGTTTCTGGTCAATGGATAAGAGTTGGATGAACAGTGTTAGGGTTTCCCGTGAATACATTGATGGAGTGAAAGCATTTATGAAATTTGTGGCGGAAAAAAAGGAAGAGATTGTGAAATTTCATGCCCTTGTAGTCGTTGCATGAATGCTTATATGAGGTCCCAAATGAATGTTTGTGAGCATTTAATGAGATTTGGCATGGACCAATCATACACTCGTTGGGTTTTACACGGTGAAAAGCCAGAATATAGATTTATGTCTAGGATAGAAAGGCTTGATAATGCAAATGTAGACATTGATGGGATGGGGAATGATATTAATGAGGGTGATGGTGATGAGGAGGATGATGGCATGCAAGATTTGCTTCATGATATGGGTACCTTTGTAAATGATTGTCCAATTGATGAGGATGGAAGGAGTCGTCCTAAAGGCGTCGAAGAATTTATAGGGCAAGGCTTTCATGAATTGTTGAGTAAAGCAACTGAAGAGTTGTACCCTGGATGTACAAACTTTTCAAAGTTGTCGTTTTTAATAAAGTTGCTTCACTTAAAAGTATACAACAAGTGGAGCAATAAGTCATTTGACATGTTACTTGGTCTGTTGAAGGATGTATTACCTAATTGTGAAACTTTGTCGAAGTCCTATTATGAAGCAAATCAATTTCTACGAGGCCTAGGTTTGGGTTATGTGTCGATACATGCATGTAAGTATGATTGTTCCCTGTTTTGGAAAGAGTATGGGGACTTGCAAAGTTGTCCCAAGTGTGGAACATCAAGATGGAGAATTAATGATGGCAAGGGTAAGAAGATACCATGGAAAGTGTTGAGGTATTTTCCATTAAAGTCCAGACTGCAACGATTATTCATGTCAAGTAAGACCGCTAAACAAATGACTTGGCATAATGATAGGCCTAAAGGTGACGGAAATACCATGATTCATCCTTCTGATGGAGAAGCTTAGAAGAGCTTTGATGAGCTATATCCTGACTTTGCTAGAGAACCACGTAATGTCGACTAGGCTTAGCAATGATGGATTCAATCCATGGCAATATGTCACTTTCATATAGCGTGTGGCCTGTTGTTCTTTAGCATACAATTTACCCCATGGATGTGTATGGATGAGTCATTTTTATGTTATCGTTGGTTATTCCAGTCCGAAAGTCGTTGGTCGAGACATTGATGTCTATATGAGACCACTAGTGGATGAGTTAAGTGAGTTATGGGAGATGGTTTTGATGTTTTGATGCCTCAAAAGGCTAAAATTTCTGAATGCACGCGGCTTTATTGTGGACTATCAATGACTTTCCGTGCTATGGTACTATTTCGGGTGGAGCACAAAGGCTATAAGGCATGTCCTGTTTGTAACACGCACACTCCATCTTGTAAGTTAAGTAAGATTGGTTACTTAGACATCGTCGCTTTCTTCCGTTTATCATCCATAGAGAAGAAGCAAGAAGTTTGATGGCAAGAGTGATCATCGAACTATACCTAACTTACCAGATGGAGATGCTGTGGTTGAGCAATCATGTCATGTGGAGAGTATATCTTATGGAAAGCACCCCAAGAATAATAGGAGAAGGAGATTGGAAGGAGAGTTGAATTGGAATAAAAAAAGCATTCTTTTTGATCTACCATATTGGCATAATTTAAGATTAAGACATAACCTTGATGTCATGCATATAGAAAAGAATATTTGTGACAATATTCTTGGTACGTTGATGAATGTTGAAGGTAAAACCAAGGAAACAATCAAGGCTCGGCTTGATTTGGAAGATATGAACATTCGGAAAGAATTACACTTGATAAGGGCTGATGGAACTATTATGGGAAACCTCCAAAGATGCTATACAATGTCTTTGGATGAGAAGAAGAAGTTTTGTGAGTTTGTCAAGCAGGTGAAGTTTCCAGATGGGTACGCATCGAATATATCTAGATGTGTTAATGTGGATGAAAGGAAGATTAGTGGGCTTAAGTCGCATGATTGTCATATATTGTTACAAAGCATTCTTCCTTTAGGGACGCGTGGCATTTTGAATAAAGATGTGACAGGTGTATTACTGGAGTTGGGAAACTTCTTTCGCAGAATTTGTAGACGAAGTTTGAACAAGGATGACGCTCAAACTATGTGTGAGGAGATTATTTTAATCTTGGCAAACTTGAAATGATATACCCACCGCATTCTTTGATGTTATGGTACATTTGGCTATTCATTTGCCAAATGAAGCTTTACTTGGTGGACCAATATGATAGATGGATGTATCCAATTGAGAGGTATTCTTTAAATTTATCGACACTCTTGAAAGTCAACTAAATAGTGGCCTATCTAATTATGCTGAATCATTTGTGAAGATTCCTAGGTACACCAAGGGATTTGTCGAAATAAAGCACGTCCGTATGGGTCAATTCTCAAGCATATGTTGTTAAAGAGTGCACGCCATTCGCTTCAATGTATCCGAAAGGAATTGAAACCAACTTCAACGTGCTGCACTGCTTCAATGATATGGTTGATGGTAGTGACATTTCAGTGTTCTCGCCAACAATGTAAGCCAATTAGGTCCGCAAAATAATTGTGCTTCCTACAAAAGAGCTAGAGATTGCACATTGGTATGTGCTTATGAATTGTCATGAGATTAGTTCGCTTATCGAGTAAGTTTTGCTAAGAAACTGTTAAAGTAAGATAAGGAATGAATTGAGATAATTCATGGAAATTAATATAGTGGTTTTTCAATGATCCATAGTGAGCACATGGATGAGTTGGTAACAAAGTCCATTATATGTTGACAGGAGACATAAAGAGCAATTTCCTTCGTGGTTTAGGCATCGGTGAGAATAAGGTTTGAACGTCGTGTTCATTATCGATTATTTATTATAAACTAATGTTCCTTTCTTGTTATAGATGACTACATTAGCTAGCTTTGATGAAGGGAAAACTTGAGTCTTTGTATGCATTAGCATGTGGACTTCATAGTTTGGTGCAGACGATACAGCTTTGTAATACTAATGGAATGCGATTTCAAGACTTGAAGCCCATGATCTCGAAGGATTACACAAAATTGTGGCGTTGAAGTGTTAGGAAATTATGGGGAAGACAATATAACATTTTATGGGATACTGACAGATATTATAAAGCTAGAATATATTAGGGGTAAAAGTGTTGTGCTTTTCAAATGCAAATGGTACGATCTTGGAAGTTCAAATATGAGGGTCAATGGCATTGTGAAAAGCATCAACGTTAGTAAGTTTTGGTTCAAGGATGACCCATTTATTTTGACAAACCAAGCGAAGCAAGTTTTTTTGGTGGAAGATTTGGTACTCGGCTCAAATTGGCGGATTGTGCAAGAATGTGAAGTTAGACGTGCGTATGATATCCCTTCGCATGGTAATGAAGAAGGTTCAGATGACGTTGAAGAGTCTAATTTAGTTCCAGTCGAAGTCGAGGAATGTTCCTTAGAGTTTTTAGATAGAACTGATATTGCATTTGATGTAATAAATAACGTTGTATTTAATTCCGAGCAACATTTAGATGACGATTTGGATGACTTAGAGCTAAGTAGTAGTGACAATGAATGTGATATTTTATTCCAAGATTCGACCGACGACGATGATGAATAATTTCTTATAATTCGATTCCGGCTTTTTGGTTTTCTATTGCTTTGCTATGAAAGTAGTTGGATTGTTAATCTCCGTCCTTTGAAAAGATGATACTGTTGCTTAGCAATAATATTACTTCCTAACATTTATCATTTCTATACCAATGCCATGTAAACATGACCAACTTGGTGTTTGAGATATATAATGCACACTAATTCCTTGTATTCACTAACTTATTGTATCTACTGAAAAATAAGAGCCTTCTAGGATTCTTTTGACATGGTTAAGAATACTTGTCAATGTGGTTATCAGTATGCTTACCTTGAAATTCCTTCAACTTACCATCTGCATACTCATCAATAGCATCAACCATGTAGAGCACTTCATAATCCTTATGTTAATATAGCTTTACTTCTTGATGTAAATGTCTAAACGTATCTGTACTTCTTGATGTAAATGTTATTGTTACATTTTAGATATTGTGGACTGAGACATCAACAGCTCCTGTAGTTGTCCCTTTTTTTCCTGTGGTGCAATATCTAGAGGTATTTATGTTGCTTTAGCATATGGGTAGCCTTTCTTGGCATAAATAGCATTTATTGATTAAATTTAGGAAAGGTAACCTATCCATATGCTAAAGCTAATCCATGAACATCGACCTCTTAGAGACATAACCTGAATTGCTTTAATGTCAATTCCATAAGTTAATGTCAATTGCTTTAATCCAAATTGCTTTAATGTCAATATGATGTAAGTGTTTGTATTTGATATTAACATTTCATGGTACATATGGTAGACAATATGTTCTTCATAATTAGCCTAGGATTTTAGTCTTTCAAACAGATTGCAATGCCATGTCTTTATATGCAGCATCCATTTCCTATAATGAATGACTTCTTGCTGTCTTTGATTGACTGTTTGTTTAAACTGAATTTGATAGGACTTGTTTGTTTAAACTGAATGTTGATTTGCTGTTGATTGACTTTTTGCTGTGTCATTAGTTTGAAGACACTAGGCTTTTAATCTTCCAAACAGATTGCAATGCCATGTCTTCATAAGACTTTGCATTTGTGTTTTTGAAGACTTTCCATCGGTCCTCCCCTTGCACTTTGACTAAATATGGTACTGATTGAGAGTTGGCTTAAATGCAAATGTTTGTGTGATGGAATTTTAAGTATGTCCAAGTTCGAATTTTAAGTTCTTTTCATTCATCATTGTTATTTTTCAGTTTAAACTAGTTTGACACTTGATATTAATTGAAGCTTTAGGTACTAATAATGTTAAATCTCAACAAGAGAGGAGCGCTAGTGCTTAGAGTTTATATAGTCAAATGGGTCAAATGGATATGCTATAGGATTTAGATTTAAGAATCTCAATCAGATGTTTTGGGAATGACACAGAGGAGGTATATCATCTATCAGCTAAGTCCTAGATGACAGTTTAAGGACAAAGTCACATATCAAATAGTCAGAAAAGAATCAATTCAATATTTTGAAATAGCAACTTTTTATCAAAAGAAAACTAAATCTTCTGGAACTAAATTTGACAATAACATGAAGCATGATATGTCACCTAATGTAAAAAACTTGATAACCCATGAATTCCCACCCAAAATATGCACAGTCTATCCTGTTAAGGTGGCTAAGAATGTCCCGAAAGAAGTCCAATATGAAAGATCATTATGTTAGAAGTCAGATGTGTAGTACAAAAAATGCATTTCAGAATAACTTCCCTCAAACATGAATTTATTTTTCTCCAATCTGGTCAATGTCAATGGCAGCCGATATAGTATTACATAACATATATCACATGAAAAGGAACAAACTAACCTGCAACTTATGGTTGTCACCAACAATGAGTGGTCGTAGAATATATTGCTCTCTTGTGGGTACCTAACACACTAATTAAAACCTTTTTAGATTATTGTTCATACTGAGTGCATGCTTTTGATGATGTGAATTATGTGGATTAATTGTGCATAATGCATATCATGTTCATTGGCAGATTGCACAATGCACAATCTGCCAACTTTTTCAGGTATTGGTTGGACTTGATTAACTTTTTAAGGTATTAAGCATGGTTAACACTAACCTATAAAGAGCATATTCTTAATTTGAAGATTGTTGTATATTGTTCATATATGTAGACTTGCGATCTTATCAGTATTTCTTAGAGTATATTAACTAAATGCGGCATATCTAATAAGGTGGAGATTTTTATGGGTATAGCTCATATATATATGTTGCAATATTGGAGCATTTTTTGGAAGGACATGAGAGTTTATTGAAAAGTAGTTATCTTTATTACTTGATTATTGCTCGAAGGATGAAGATACATGAACTTGTAAGGTCTCACAGATAAAATCTTCAACCAACTTTGAGTTTCATTGATCAATACTTATTTCTCAACAACCACCTGGATTTGAGCTCTGTTCCATAATTCTATATTTAGATGAATTTCCATAAGACACACAATCTGACTTGCTTTTATATGCACCATCCATGTTTCTCTTTCATTCCATATGACTAGATTGCAATGCCAATAATGAATGAACTCTGCATGTCATATATGTCTATGAGCTCTACCCTATAATGAATCTGTGAAACTCTGAAAGTAATATGCAATCACAGTCTGTTATATGCAGCATCCATGTTTCTCTTTGACTCCTTATGAATATATGCACAACCTGACTTGCTTTTATATGCACAAGCTGACTTCTTATGAATATATGGACAATTTGTAGCTGCTGTTGTAACTTGTTCTGCAGATATAAACTATCAGTTCACATCTTCAGCAACATTGACAGGTGATTCGATGATCTTCTTAACTTTAGATTTAGAGATTTGTAAGAATTGATAGATACCAATAGTTAGGGATGTAGTTGTTAAAGGTTCCTTATATGGCTGAATTGTAGTGTTGTTTGAAATTCACTTATCATGTTCATATGCATACTGCAGATCCTTTATATGCAGCATCCATGCAACATCCATGCATTTGGTTTTCAAATATTTTTCAATATATGGATATTTAGTTAAAAACAGAAAGTAATGATGATTAGAAGTTACTAAATAGGCAAGTTTATGGTTATGTTAGGCAATGGGTAGATGGTTCATAATCACATCTGGAATGAGAATAATGTAAATGCACTTTAGAGTAAACTAGATGAATTATATGCTGGAAAGATAGGAGGAAATAAATTATACTTGATAAAGATGTATATGAATTTGAAGTACAATGATAGTTCTCCTAATACTGATCATCTAAATATGATTAAAGGTATTATAAATCAATTAACTTCTACAAAGATCAATTCGATTATAAAGTGTAGGAATTATGACTTTTGGTACTCATTCAACAATTGGGAGATTTTTAGAGTTTATATTACTAATTCAGTGCTAAAGGAGTTATGTTTATGAGTTTAGTGAAGAGTAATATATCAAATAAAGAGACAAGAAGAAAAAAATGATTCTTCTTCTTTTCCTCATACTGAATTCATATTATATAAAGTAAAGAGACAAGTCTAGAAGTAAGTCTAGATTGAGGAAGAACATTAAATGTTGTGCCTTTGTACAGGTAATTATGTTGCTGTGTCATTAGCAACAAGGTTAGTCCTAGTATATTGCTTATAATCATAATTCTTGATATTATTTTCTTCATTTCTAGTGTGCTGCACCTCTTACTGAGGTTTCTGCTAAGTCTGTTTCTTTTCCTTCAATTACCATAACCATGGATATCTGAAACCTGTCCCAATAACACTATAATCCTATGTTTTATATCTTGTTCAAAGATGCACCTTGTTTCATACTTCCTGTGGCATCATTTTCCTCTCTTACCAAGCTAAGGTAGTTAAAAAAAAAGAGTAACACAGTTTAGGCATTGAAATTTGAAGTTGTAGCTCCTATGCACGTTCAAGGATTATATGAATATGCCTACCCCACTGTCATATGCAGCATCCATATCCTATAATGAATGACTTCTTGCTGTTGTGACAAAGAATGTATACCACAATTCTGTTTTAGCTGTTAGACAGATTGCATTTGAGGAAATTAGGTAGCTTTTAATGCTTTTGATCTTATTAGAAAAATAAGCAATAACTATGTTGTGTCATTAACAAATCACTAACTTTACACTATATTACATACTCTAAAAGAAGGGGATATAAGAAAGAATCATGAAATGGGAATTTCCAGGATATAAGAAACATTTGATCATGTTTCAAATGTACTAAAGAGTAGATTTGCTAGGACATTTCAGATATATTTCATATATATCTTCAGCTATATAAATATGTGGTACTAATTTATAACATGTATGTATTCATTTGGCTGAGGGGTTCTTTTTTTCTGGTAGTAGATCACAATCCTTTATTTCTGTGGAGGTCTTCTATTAATTGATATAAATATGATCGATGCTACTAGCAGATAGGCATTAGTTAACAAAACACTCAAATTGGCAGATAGGATAGTTAACAAAACATTGTGATATCAATTGTCTATTACAATTCACGGAATTTCACTCCATTACAATGATATCCATGTGAAGATTGTGATTTCATTTTTAATTGTCCAACCTCACCTCTTCATCTGGTCTGCTTCCAGTAACTGTCCATCATAGGTTATAAACAAGTGAAACCAAGCAGATTGCATACTATTCTTGATAGCTACAGTAACTGTTCATCTATGTCTTTTTGCATACGATTCATCATAGCTGCAGCATATTGCATTCATACAGAAAACAGAAGTGGAGTTGCCAGCAAGTTCATTAGTTTAAAGCCTCCAAGAAGATGAAGATAAAATGCTTCATGAATATCATAAATCTATAGTTATAGATGGAATTAGAAAATGTTTTCCTCATTACAGCAGCCCTTGCATTCACTTGTATTCATAGTTACAGATAAAAAGTTCTACCTTTCATCAATCAAACTCTAATCTTTTTGTCAAAATCAAGTTTAATATATTCATTGAAAACTCTAATGCATGTTGTCAATTCACAATGCATTTTGATATGCATTATGCACAATGCACAATCTTCCAATCTGCCAATTCAGTTTTTTCAAACTTTTATCTTCTAACTATTAATCATCTAAGTTATCAGTTTATTTTCATGTTAATTAGGATAGTTATTATTTCATTATACAACAATGCTTAACTAGTTGGAGTCATTTTGGGTCAAACTTTATCTTCTGCAACATTTATCTTCAGCAACATTTTCTTGTTGCCTTTCAAGTGAACACTGGAAATGCATTTGGTTTTGCACTTTGAAATCTAATCTGTCGGGCCCCGACCCGGAGACCGGACCCCAACTGTTGGATCCCGTTACCCAACCTGCATATAACTTACTATAGATGTTGGATCCGAGACCCAACTGTCCCGGGAGGTGGTCCCTGGTGGAGCTCATTCCCGAGACACTTGCCTTGCTAAGACCCTAACTCGACACACTCTATTTGACTCACTTTGGTGGTGAGCATACATTGACTAAGGCCTAGACCCTGACTGCTCTCGACAATCCCCAAAAAAACACTCTTATCTATGGATCTGCAGAACAAGTCGACTTGTCTGATAAACAAGTCGACTTATCGAGACAAACAACTCGACTTATAACCAACAAGTCGACTTATCGAGACAAACAACTCGACTTATAACCTACAAGTCGACTTATCTAACTGACAAGTCGACTTATTATTCAAAAGCTTCACAGGTCGACTTATGGGTCCAATAACTCAACTTATATCTATTCTGACTCAAAACCTAACCCTCTACACTCTCTCTTGGCTTATTCCAAACACCATAAACACTTCTAAACCTCTCAACTCATCCACTCCACTCTCAACATGCTAAAATCTCACTTAAACTTACATCATTCATCTACTCACATGAATTCCAAAGCAATTTCATACAACTTTGGAAACTATGCTTAAACATGATAGTAAATGGCCTTGGGAGATCATGATAAATCATAATTCATGCATTTCATTTATATCAAAACAATGTTCTTACAATGCTTTAGTAGGGCATTTCAAGCCTATTACAATTCAAATCAAAATACATCTGTTTTCTCAAAATGCAACCTAAAGCATTCATTACAAAAACATGAAATACATGGGCAAAACACTAAGATCTTGGGTATGCCTTGAGCTCATTCTTGAGATCCAGATCTTCACCGAGATGGGACGGGAAGTGGGGGTGAGCTTTAAACAAATGGGTAACACGTTTATATTTATACTACTAAGCTGAATCTATTCATTTCTCATACTGTTTGCAATATTTTCATTAACAAATCTTACAACTTGCATTTCACAAATTCATCAAGCTAACAACAAAATTTCGTGATTCATGCATTCATCATTCTTGCTAACATATGCTAACACATAATCACATTGCTGATGGTTTGAAAAGTCCACAGGTTTCTGATGAGCTACACAAGTGTAGTCATATGCTGAGGAGTCCATAAAGGAACATCCTATGCCACAGTCGAGCAGCCGGGCGAAGGCTTTATTGGTCTACGTGCACGTGACTCTGCTGGTGGACTTAACTAACCTACATAACACTGAATTTCATGCATAAAAACCAGACTTTTCTTGTCCACTAGCTGAATTTCTGAAAATGGATTTTCATGCAATCCAAATAGCTGATTTTCTGGAAAATGCTTTTCATGCTTAGCTCAAATGTCAAATCTCACTAATATTCATGCTCATTCAATTTATGAATTTATCAAGCAATGTCAAGCAACGTCATATATTATCAAGTTCTCATATAATGGCATTCATACATCTATCATACTCAATCAAATCATCACAAAGTAATTTGAAAGAACATAATTTCTTTAATTAAGATAGTATTTATCACTTACTAGCATAAAGATAAAAGTGAAACCCACCTTATATCCTTGCTTAAGCTTGCCTGAGGAAGCTCCTCTTCTTGTTCTCCTCTTCTTTCTTGTCCTCCTTCATTCATGGCAAGAAAAAAACCTCACATCATTTAGGGTTTCTAAAATTGAAAACCTAATGAACCTTAATCATGAAATCAACCCTAGAATCACTAAACCCACTTCATTTCTAAGCTATCTAAACCATAACCCAAGCAAAAGCTTAACCTTGAAAACATAACTTACCTTGAATCTTTAGCTAGCCAAGTGATTTCTTGGTTCAAAAAGAAGCTCTAGCCTTCCTCCACACTTTTAACTCTTGAACTTTCTTCAAAATCTTACCCAAACTCTTGGAAAAATCACAAACTTTCTTCTTTCTTCTTCTTTTCCCTTCACCACCAAACTTCTCTCCTCTCCTTTGATTTTCAGATACTCCCTCTCTTTTCCCTACTACTCACTTATTTCTCTCCTTTTATCCTCCTACACAAACTCACTTAAGCCCATTAACTTAAGGCCCATTCACTTACTCTTCCTCCTTCCTTCCTTTCCTTTCTTATTTCCTTATACTACTTTCATTTAACTTAAGCCCAAGCCCAAGTTCACTTCTTCTAAATCCCTTTCTTCCTACATCATTTTCTCTTTAACTCACTCAAGCCCATTTGTTCTTTTAAGCCCACTCATTCCTCTTTTCTTTTCCTACTTCATTCAAGCCCAACTAACACATTTAATTCCATTAATTCTTAACCTAACTACCAACCAACATATTAAATTTCATTTATTCACCACCTAACTCATTTATGTTACTACATGCTAATTAATGACATATGCTATTTAATGCTATCATATTTAATTCATGCTAACTCAATTTCTTAATTAGTCTAATCATGCTTAAATAAATAAATAAATAAATCTCGGGGCTAATATTTCTCCCCCCCTTAAGAAATTTCGTCCTCGAAATTCTTACCTGACTCATTGAAGAGGTGTGGATACTTCTCCTTCATTGCATCCAATGGTTCCCACGTCGCCTCTTCAACTGCATGGTTCCTCCATAGGACTTTAACCAACTGAACAATCTTGTTTTTGAGGACCTTCTCTTTACTATCCAGAATTTCTACTGGCATCTCCTCATAGCTCAAATCATCACTCAGCTGAACCTCTGAGGTCTGAATAATGTGAGAAGGATCTGACCTGTACCTCCTCAATATGGAAACATGAAATACATCATGGATCTGAGATAATTCTGGAGGCAATGCCAACCGGTAAGCTAACGGCCCGATCCTCTCTAGAATCTCATACGGACCTACATAACGAGGACTCAACTTGCCTTTCTTACCAAACCTCATAACCCCTTTCCATGGAGAGGTCTTAAGGAACACTTTGTCACCTACTGCATACTCCATTTCTTTTCTGTGAGCATCTGCATAACTTTTCATTCTGTCCTGTGCTACCTTAAGTCGTTGCTTAATCAATTCAATCTTATCCACTGTCATCTGAACCAATTCGGGTCCTACTAGCTTCCTCTCACCTTCTTCATCCCAACATATCGGAGTTCTACACCTCCTGCCATATAGGGCTTCATAAGGAGCCATCTGAATGCTCGAAAGGTACGAATTGTTATAGGCAAATTCGACCAACGGTAAATGTTCATCCCATGCTCCTTTGAAGTCCATAACACATGCTCTGAGCATGCCCTCTAGGGTCTGAATGGTCCTCTCAGACTGACCATCCGTCTGGGGATGAAATACTGTGCTAAAACTCAACTTAGTCCCTAGGGCTTCCTGCAAACTACTCCAAAATCTCGATATAAATCGAGGATCCCTGTCGGATACTATGGAATCTGGAACTCCATGCAACCTCACTACCTCATCAATATACTTCCTGGCTAAGACTTGCAATGAATCTGTCTGCCTAATTGCCAGAAAATGGGCTGACTTGGTCAATCGGTCTACAATGACCCATATAGCATCATGCTTCCTAACAGTCCTGGGTAAACCCATCAGAAAATCCATCGTAATCCTTTGCCACTTCCATTCAGGAATGGACAATGGCTGCAACATGCCTGAAGGTGCCTGGTGTTCAGCCTTGACTTGCTGACACACTAGACATCTGCTCACGTATTCAGCTACATCCCTCTTCATACCTTTCCACCAGAAATGTTGCTTCAGATCTTTGTACATCCTGGTGCTGCCTGGGTGTATGGAATAAGGCGCATTGTGTGCCTTATCCATGATCTCATCCTTAACTGCCTTATCATTCGGAATACATAACCTGTTTCCAACTACCATTAGCCCATCATCCCTTACTTGCACTTCTGACTGCTTACCATGTTGAATTTCATCTCTCAGCTTACTTAATTATGTATCTTGCTCCTGCAACTCCTTGACCTTCTCCCTAAGGATAGGTCTCACCCTAAATTGAGCAAGAATACAATCTGACTGATCCTGCTTCAAGCTGATCTTCAACTTGGCCATTTGCTCCAAAAGAGGCAAGTAAACTGCCTGAACATAAGCTAAGGATGACTTCCTACTCAAAGAATCTGTCACTACATTTACCTTGCCTGGATGGTACTCTATCATCAGATCATAGTCCTTGAGCAACTCCAACCATCGTCTCTGCCTTAAATTTAACTCTTTCTGACTCATAATGTACTTAAGGCTTTTGTGGTCCGTGAAAACCCTTATGCGAACCCCATACGATAATGTCTCCATATCTTTAGGGCAAAAATCACTGCTGCCAATTCCGGATCATGAGTCGGATAATTCAACTCATATGGCTTCATTTAGTGAAGCATAAGCTATCACCCTGTCATTTTGTATTAACACACAACCCAAGCCCTTTCTCGAGGCATCACTGTACACTGCATACCCCTGATCTCCATTAGGCAAAATTAAAATGGGAGCACTAGTTAACCGCTGCTTAAGCTCCTCAAAACTCTGCTGGCAATTTTCATTCCAAATAAACTGCTGATTCTTCCGTAACAACTTAGTCATCGGCGCAGCTATCATGGAGAATCCCTCCACGAACCTCCTGTAATAACCTGCCAGGCCTAGAAAACTCCTTACCTCCTTTACTGTCTTGGGCTCTTGCCAATTCACTACTACTTCTACCTTCTTTGGATCCACATGAATCCCTCTGCTGGAGATCACATGTCCTAGGAAAACTACTTCATGCAGCTAGAATTCACACTTGCTGAATTTGGTATACAGCTCCTGCTCTCTCAATCTCTGCAATACTATCCTGAGATGCTGCTCATGCTCTCCTTCATCCTTGGAATAGACCAGAATGTCATCAATGAATACTATGACAAACTGATCTAAGAACTCCTAAAAAACCCTATTCATAAGGTCCATGAATGCAGCTGGAGCATTGGTCAGTCCGAATGGCATGACCCTAAACTTATAGTGCCCGTAACGGGTCCTGAAGGTTGTCTTGTTAACATCGACTCCACGATTCGAGTTGATGATAACTTTGATCTGAGGTCGATCTTGAAAAGACCCTTGCTCCTCGCGGTGATCAAGCGATCATCTATCCTAGGTAAAGGATATCTGTTTAATCGTCACCTTGTTAAGCTTCACTGTAATCTATACACATGCGCCATGTCTCATCCTTCTTCTTAACAAATAGAATCAAGCTCCCAAGGTGATGAACTTGGCACGATAAACCGCTTCTCTAACAGCTCCTCTAACTGCTCCTTAAGCTCCCTTAACTCAGCTGGAGCCATCCTGTATGGTGGCATCGAGACTGGCGCGATTCCGGGAATCAAGTCAATTTCGAACTCAATTTCCCTCACCGACGGCAACCCCGGTAACTCGTCTGGGAACACATCTAAAAACTCCCTGACAACCGGATAATCTTCTAGTCTGCCCACATTTTCCTCTGGATCTACCACATGTGCCAAGAAGGCCTCACACCCCTGGTTCATCATCTTTGTCATTAATAAGGTGAAATAATCCTCGAGACCGGTTTTCATCCCCCTCAAGATTACTTTCACCATCTCCCGAGATCAAATTCTACTTCTTTGAGGCTACAGTCTAGCTTGGCCTTATACTTCTCCATGACATCCATACCTAGTATGACATCTAGCCCCTTTAGGTCTAGAGGTAGCAAGTCTACTACCAATCTAGCACCATCGATACTGAGCTCACACTTCTTGTAGACTAAACTGATCACCACCTTACTCCCTAAAGGAGTACTAACAACCAAAAATTGTCCATAATCTCGGGACATACAGATGTATATTCATACTGAGGAAACAAAAGAATGTGTGGAACCCAGATCAATCAAAACATAAACTGCAGAATTGAACAACTGAGCCATACCAATCACAACTTTAGGAGCAGCTGCAGCTTCCTCTCTGGTCATGGCAAATACTCTACCGGTGCCTGACCACATGCTCTTGGCCTCCTCGCAGGATTAGCCTCCTGATCGCTCCAGAATCGCCTACTTGGTGGTCGGCCCGTTCCCACTGCCTCCGTCGCCTCTAAGCTTGAACTTGGGAACCCTCCTGTCTCAGCCTCTGGGGACAATCTCTTATCATATGCCCCTTCTCTCCACACTGGAAGCAACCACCAAACCCTTTAAGACACCTCCTGGATGAAACTTCCCTTGACCGATCACACTGGGATGCTTGCCCTTCCATGACTTTCTGAGCCTCCCACACTAGAGACCTGTTTCAAATTGCCCGATGCGACTCTTGCAGACCACTACCGCCCATGCCACTTTGAGTATGATGGGTTCGGTGCTCCTCTCAGTCTTTGGAGCACTCACTCCTTTCTGGATGATTGTTCTCTGTTATTCCTTTTCCGCCACTTCACTTTAATATTCTCCACTTCTCGGCTGAGCGCTTGCATCCACTAACTGTTGGTAATCACAGGTTGTGAATCGGGACTTTCTCCCGATTCCCAGTGAAGACCTCCTCAAACTTCATGCACTTGTCTTCCTCTGTTGCCACAATGTTAGCTGATAACGAGAAAGTGTGTGAACTTCACTCATACTCGCCACACTCATGTCCCTCTCGCATCGATTTAGAAACTCTTTAGCCTTCTCCCACATAAACCCCGAGAGATACTTTTTCCTAACACTTCCACAAAATCCTCCATGTCAACACCAAAGGAACAACTTTGACCGTGGGGCCTGATTCCCACCAATGCAATGCATCTCCTCAGAAAGTGATCGACCGCATAATCCAGGCTTCTCTTCATCCGAGCACTTCATCCGCTTCAGACCTCTCGGTCCTCCTCAACCACGCTTCGCCTCTTGGGATTTGTAGTCCCATTGAAATCAACAACCCATACTTAGGAGCTTGTCATCACGCCCACTCCGATCTGCTGGAGTTGGCACTGAGCCCGCCTCCACGGCTCATAGCATATCTGGCTTTGGCGAAGGCTGAAAGAATTGTGGGTCTCTTGGTTTTGGCATAGGAGGAGGTTGGAGAGGCACCTCATGCTGCACACTTGGTACCTCAGAATCTATAACAGGGATGGTCCCTGCATCCTGGGGAATGTGGGATTCATCCGTACTTCCCCTCTGAGAGCCTGGTTGACATTGAGCTCCTCGAGTTCTTCTTCGAGGCGGCATATTACTCCTTTAATGAAAACCATTTAAAAATCTTTAGTTCATGCTAGTAAGACAAGTTCAAATCATGTAAAGTCGTTCAAAAACTAATACATGTACTGGATTTAAAACAATGCACAGGGTTCATGTAACATAATGCATGCTGACTCTACCCTTAAGGTTACCCACTAGGGTTCTTAGGAAACCATAAACCTAGGGCTACTCTGATACCACAGATGTCGGGCCCCGACCCGGAGACCGGACCCCAACTGTTGGATCCCGTTACCCAACCTGCATATAACTTACTATAGATGTTGAATCCGAGACCCAACTGTCCCGGGAGGTGGTCCCTGGTGGAGCTCATTCCCGAGACACTTGCCTTGCTAAGACCCTAACTTGACACACTCTATTTGACTCACTTTGGTGGTGAGCATACACCCACTAAGGCTGGACCACGATCGCTCTCGACAATCCCCAAAATAACACTCTTATCTATGGATCTGCAGAACAAGTCGACTTGTCTGATAAACAAGTCGACTTATCGAGAAAAACACCTCGACTTATAACCAACAAGTCGACTTATCGAGACAAACAACTCGACTTATAACCTACAAGTCGACTTATCGAGACAAACAAGTCGACTTATCTAACTGACAAGTCGACTTATTATTCAAAGCTTCACAGTGTCACTTATGGGTCCAATAACTCGACTTATATCTATTCTGAACTCAAAACCTAACCCTCTACACTCTCTCTTGGCTTATTCCAAACACCATAAACACTTCTAAACCTCTCAACTCATCCACTCCACTCTCAACATGCTAAAATCTCATTTAAACTTACATCATTCATCTACTCACATGAATTCCAAAACAATTTCATACAACTTTGGAAACTATGCTTAAACATGATAGTAAATGGCCTTGGGAGATCATGATAAATCATAATTCATGCATTTCATTTATATCAAAACAATGTTCTTACAATGCTTTAGTAGGCATTTCAAGCCTATTACAATTCAAATCAAAATACATCTGTTTTCTCAAAATGCAACCTAAAGCATTCATTACAAAAACATGAAATACATGGGCAAAACACTAAGATCTTGGAGTATGCCTTGAGCTCATTCTTCGAGATCCAGATCTTCACCTGGAGATGGGACGGGAAGTGGGGGGGTGAGCTTTCGTTCGTGGGTAACACGCTTATATTTATACTACTAAGCTGAGTCTATTCATTTCTCATATTGTTTGCAATATTCTCATTAACAAATCTTACAACTTGCATTTCACAAATTCATCAAGCTAACAACAAAATTTCATGATTCATGCATTCATCATTCTTGCTAACATATGCTAACACATAATCACATTGCTGATGGTTTGAAAATTCCACGGGTTTCTGATGAGCTACACAAGTGTAGTCATATGCTGAGGAGTCCATAAAGGAACATCCTATACCACAGTCGGGCAGCCGGGCGAAGGCTTTATTGGTCTACGTGCACGTGACTCTGCTGGTGGACTTAACTAACCCACATAACACTGAATTTCATGCATAAAAACTGGACTTTTCTTGTCCACTAGCTGAATTTCTGAAAATGGATTTTCATGCAATCCAAATAGCTGATTTTCTGGAAAATGCTTTTCATGCTTAGCTCAAATGTCAAATCTCACTAATATTCATGCTCATTCAATTTATGAATTTATCAAGCAATGTCAAGCAACGTCATATATTATCAAGTTCTCATATAATGGCATTCATACATCTATCATACTCAATCAAATCATCACAAAGTAATTTGAAAGAACATAATTTCTTTAATTAAGATAGTATTTATCACTTACTAGCATAAAGATAAAAGTGAAACCCACCTTATATCCTTGCTTAAGCTTGCCTAAGGAAGCTCCTCTTCTTGTTCTCCTTTTCTTTCTTGTCCTCCTTCATTCATGGCAAGAAAAGAACCTCACATCATTTAGGGTTTCTAAAATTGAAAACCTAATGAACCTTAATCATGAAATCAACCCTAGAATCACTAAACCCACTTCATTTCTAAGCTATCTAAACCATAACCCAAGCAAAAGCTTAACCTTGAAAACATAACTTACCTTGAATCTTTAGCTAACCAAGTGATTTCTTGGTTCAAAAAGAAGCTCTAGCCTTCCTCCACACTTTTAACTCTTGAACTTTCTTCAAAATCTTACTCAAACTCTTGGAAAAATCACAAACTTTCTTCTTTCTTCTTCTTTTCCCTTCACCACCGAAACTTCTCTCCCTCTCCCTTTGATTTTCGTATACTCCCTCTCTTTTCCCTACTACTCACTTATTTCTCTCCTTTTATACTCCTACACAAACTCACTTAAGCCTATTAACTTAAGGCCCATTCACTTACTCTTCCTCCTTCCTTCCTTTCCTTTCTTATTTCCTTATACTACTTTCATTTAACTTAAGCCCAAGCCCAAGTTCACTTCTTCTAAATCCCTTTCTTCCTACATCATTTTCTCTTTAACTCACTCAAGCCCATTTGTTCTTTTAAGCCCACTCATTCCTCTTTTCTTTTCCTACTTCATTCAAGCCCAACTAACACATTTAATTCCATTAATTCTTAACCTAACTACCAACCAACATATTAAATTTCATTTATTCACCACCTAACTCATTTATGTTACTACATGCTAATTAATGTCATATGCTATTTAATGCTATCATATTTAATTCATGCTAACTCAATTTCTTAATTAGTCTAATCATGCTTAAATAAATAATTAATTAATTAAAAAATAAATAAAAATCTCGGGGCTAATATAATCTCAATTATGATGCGGTAATTCACATGGCACCGTGTCAACCCAAGAAGAAGAATAAAGTTTGCACCAAGTAGTATCGTCGAAACAAATTTGCGATCAGCGTTCAATCAACTTCTTGGGAACACACCTAATGCGTCATCTTCTTGTACACAACCACAAAACTAGACAGCTGCACCTTGTCAGCCTACTCCAACACCGAAGGAAGTCACACATGCTTGTTCTCAGCCTACTCCAACACCGAGAGAAGTCACACGTGCACCTTCTCAGCTTATTCATCCTAGAGATAAATATGAAGAAATTATGAATCAGCGTCACAACATTAGTTCTCCATCCACGACTCAAGAGATGCCTCCAACTTTGGCTTATCAGACACCAGTAAATCAAAGAATTACATCCACTGTGGGTTCTTCTTCTGCAAGCACTACAAGTTTTATTGTTGGGCCCGGGCCCCGGATCCCCGATTCCCGAGGCGGCCCCTCGGGCTGCGCCGGCGTCGGGCACCCAAATACCGTCGGACCCGATCCCAACATTTACACATATACATAATTCGATCATAATTCATACACATACTCATACATATACATAGACATATTCATCATTCTCATACATTCCGGCACTTACACATGCATAAATATGAATTAAACTCATGTCATTAGTATTCAACATCATACAAAATACATAACAAAGTTCAAATCTAAAATATATGAAATATGCTCCATGAGAGTATGCTCGGAGGGCCAACCAAAATATAAACTTATGGAAAAGCTCCTAATTAACTCGAAGTTTCCAATGCCTCGCAAATTCAAAGATCGTCCTGCTCTGCACCTGAGGAGGGAAAATAATGGGTTGAGCTACACAGCTCAGTGGCTAATATAATTATAGCCATCGGCAACTAGCACAAATCCCAACATATGAATGTATATATATTATATCTATACAGACATCCATTCAATCATTCACATGCTAATCAAACAATTCACGCATTCAATATAATTAATTCATCAATTCATGATTATGTCACAAGGTATGCTTCACAATGAACAATTCACATATGCAATGCACATCACAATGGCTCGAGGGTTCCATGGAAACAAAAGGGAGAAATTGAAGTTTACACCCTGAACGAAATGAGTCCATTCGGATCTCATATGCCACAAGCGGGCAGCCGGGAGAAGGCTCTTGTCTACGTGCACCTGACGAACGAAATGGTTCCACTCTCGCCCAAACAAAAGCACATAATCATGCTCATAATCGTTTAATCATACGATAGTCTTTCATATCTTGAATTTATTCAAAATGTCATGACCGAAGTCGAGGCATAACATGCTCAAAATCAAGATGTCATGCTATCAATTTCCATGAGTCTTTCACATATATGACATTACAATCATTCAGTTCATCACATTTAATCATGCATCATCTATAACATATATTCATACATAGGCAAGAATTTGCCTAATCACACAATCACTATAAGTATATTACCCACCTAAGATCGCTCGAGTAGGTGACTCACTGGTGTCCTTCCTCTTGCGATAAAATCGGGTCAGCTTGGTTTCCTAAAACAACCAAGTTTTCATCCAATCAATATCCATATAAAATAATCAAAGCTTAGAAAGCCAAAATAAAGCATTAAAAGTCTCCATCCAACTCTCATCTAAAGTCTCGAACCCTTCGAAACAATTTCCGAACTTTCCTTCTTCATACAACTCGTAGCCCTTAATCTCTAGCTCACAATGAATCCAGAATCACCTCAATTGGACATCTACACTAAAAGATATGCCTAAACAAATAGAAATCTCACTTTCGAATAACAGCTTCGCCGCGGCGAACGGCCTGCTCGTCGCGGCGACCACAAGTGTGCGCCGCGGCGTGCACCCTACACACACGTCGCGGCGAACACAAGTTCGCACGTCGCGACAAACCTTCCCCTACACGTCGCGGTGAATTTAATTTTCACTCGTCGCGACGAACTCGCACGTCGCGGCGTGTTCATACGCACGTCGTGACGTACGGGCCTGGAGAACGACTCCGAACCCGACTTTTCTGCATTTTCACACTTCAATCCTTCCCCAACTCCAAATGCAACACAATCAAACTATAGATCAAGTCTCAAACTACATTTCTAACCCATTAACAACTCAAAATCAGTCACAATATAACAACATAAAGAAATCTCTACCTTTTCACCCAAAACCCTAAAACCTTCGATTATGCTCAATCCAAGCTATCTTAATGTTTAATCCATCCAGAAACAAGATAGAAAGGATGTAAACTTACCGATTGAAGCTCTAAGATCGTCGAAACCCGCTGAAATCGCAAACTCTCTTCTCTTCTTCTTCCTTCACCAATGACGGCGTCTCTTTCTTCTCTTCTTCTATTTTCTTTTCTTTCTCTTTTAACCTAAGGCATGGGACAATGACCATAATACCCTCTTAGCTAAGCCCAAATCCATTCCCACATAAGCAAACTTCCCAAAATGTCCTCATAAACTTTTACCCATTAATTCTCATTTAACCACAATTAAACCGTCATTATCCATAATTCTCTCAATTAACTCAAACTAAGGCAAACTCACATACTTAACACAATTCATGCTAATTAATATCATTAAAAAAATTCGGGGTCTAACATTTATGTTACTCAATACATTGGTGAAATTTATTAACTTTACTTATTTTGCTTATCTAACAAATTAAGAGTATGTTATATGCTTTTTTCTTTGCTATTTTAGGATCAACGACTGATGTAAGAAAAACAAGGGGTCTTACAAAAGGATAGGGATTGGCAAAGATTAACAAGGTCATAGGTAAGAGATTGGAGATCAAGATCTCCCCAACTGAAGGACGACTAACCAACTCCGTACAATCTACCAAATTCTCCAGTGAGATTGGTTTGGTATCCCGAACTTCCTTACCTGTTAAAACAAAATTTTCAAAAATTACAACTGAGGAATTGGATATTGCATTTGACAAGTTAGACGTAAGTATTCTAAACCAATCTAATTTGTATGTATTTTTCATATGCTTAGAACATTGATCAAGAATTTATAATTTTGTGCAGCAAAAGTTGGAAATCAAGGGAATGAGGACTGACAACGAAGTACATGCTACTGTGAAAAAATTTCTTGCGTTAAGGTCCAAAGATCAAAGATATAGTTTAAAAAAGCATTTTACCAAGTACGGAAAGGATGCTAAGCCGGATAGTGTCACAGTGGCAGAGTGGATGGACTTATGCGAATATTGGGAGCAATCAGCTACAAAGGTTAGTTTATTTGATCACTACTATTTTTACAACTTATTATATTTTAGTATTTATGAATTATGATTTATAGATTTTATAATACATTTTCTTAACGTGTGCGATTAGGAAAAAGTCAAAAGCAAAAGTTGCTAGAGTCGGGTCAAATGTCGACCAAACTCCTAAACAAGGCCTTTGTTTCCATAATGACATGAAATTGTGAGTTATTATCTTTTAATTATATTTTCTTTTATTGACATTTCAAATTTTATAATAAATATTACTATTTATATATTTCTATGCAATGAGTATATGAGACGAAGAAGAGTGTAATCGGATGAAGTTATAGTATCACACTCATTATGATGAAAGAAAAGATCAATGGACAACTCCTGAATGCAAAGAAAAATGGGTGAGTACATAGCTTATTTATAAATATTTCTTAAATCACATTGTATATGTAATTAACTCTTTACTTTTTCAGGACTTAATGTGTCACGAATTGACACATTCAGCTGAACAAGGTCATTCGATGATAGTGGATGAAGTGTGCGACAAAGTCCTAGGCACCAGAACAGATTACATTGTTAGCATGGGAATGGGGCCTCGACCACAAGGGAAGACTTCAGTCAGAAAGAGACTTCGAGACGAATTAGCGGAGTCCAAGAAGGTTAATGAGGGCTTACAGTCTAAAATCGATGAATTGACCAAAAAATTTGAAGAAATGCAGGATAAATTAGACATAATATGTTCTACACATAACATTCGCTAAGATTAGATAAGTATTCATACTGATATATTAGACACTTATGACATATTGTTCATATTAATTACTATATTATGACATGTTTGGGATTTTAAATACAATAATTTATTGTCTACATCTATTAAATTCTTGTTATATATTATTGATCATTCGCAAATCCATGATGTACTCAACAAATTGATAAATGACTAAATAAAAATTTAATATATAATATTAAATACTTATTAAATAAATCAAATTTAATATTTTTCCCAATAATTAATTATTCAATTAGAATAATCATTCCATTAAATTTTTATTTTAATGGAATATAATTCTCACTATTCTTAATAATTTATTTAATTATATGTCATTTAAATTTAAATATATAAAATTTATAATTTATTAAATTAAAATTATTTCAATATATTTAAAAATAAATTTAAATAAATTATCATCTGCGACGTTTGTCAGCAAACGTCGTAGATAGTAATGCTTTCTACGACGTCTAAAAGACGTCGCAGATTTTCAGACTTTCTACGCCGTCTAGAAGACGTCGAAGAACGTCAGTTATCAACGGCGTCTATAAGGCGTCGCGACTTTCAAACTTTCTCGTCGTCACAAGGCGTCAAGAATGTCGAGGATATCTATGACGTCTAGAAGACGTCGAAGATTGTCATGCTTTCTACGACATCTAGTACACGTCGTAGAAAGGTATGTGGTTTCCACGACGTTTACCTCAAACGTCGCTCATTCGCTTAAGCTTTCTCGACGTTTCCCTAAATGTCGAAAAAAAATCCAGGCTTCCTCGACGTTTTCTACAAAACGTCGATAAAAATGTTTGCTTACTCCCCTTCTACGACGTTCGGTGCGACGTTTTTAAAAACGTCAAAAAAACGTTTCCCCGACGTTTTCCAAACATTTGCGACATTTATAAAACGTCACAAAATGGGTATTTTCCTTGTAGTGAGGCCTTCACACACGTCGCGACGAGAACATTACTTCTCGCCGCTGGCACTTCGCGACGTGCGGGTTCCTGTTCGTCTTCTCCGACCATCTTTCCCCCATTTTCTCTCTAAATCAGCCATAACTCAAACTCAACTACCCCAATCTTTCTCATTTAAACCCATAATTCATTCTAAACACTTAAACATCACTAATACTCCATTTCCAACCCATTAAAAACCAATATTATTCATCAAACCATCCATATACGATAACCCTAAAACCCAACGTATAAAACACCCAACTCTATACTCTTAACACTTAAAAACAAGAATCAATCAACTATATAAGAAGAAAGAGGCTTAGACTTACTCGATTTGGCCCACAAATTCTTTAAACTCTTCATAACTCCATCGAAAATTCCTTTCTTCTTCTCCTCCTCTTCTTCTTTACAGCATCTTCATTTCTTTCCCCATTTTCAAAACCTAATTTCCTTTTTATACCATTTCTAATTATGAACTGTCCATGTTACCCTCTTCATTTAACCTTAACCCTTCTTCTCTTAAGTATCTTGCCCAAATTGCCCTCATACCAATTCTTATAACTTTACTATTCCAGTTCGAAAATTCCGACTCTTAGGGACAAGATTGAAATTCAACATCTTTTTGAGTCACTCGTTTTCATGCCTATCAATTTCCCATACAATCAATCTATTTTTTTGACTCTCATAGAACTTTCCAAATTTCGATAGCTCAAGGTAAAACAAAATTCCTAAATCATGACTCTAATTAGAGTGTCAAATGAACAGTCATTTTCAGTACCGGAAATCTCATTGGTACCCACTTTACAATATTCTGCAGAATTCACATAAATCACTCCAAGTCTATCTATCCACTACACAATTTCACATTTTTCACAAAAACACCAAAAATTGGGAATTGTCACGAGTGCATACACCATGTTGTGTACAAAATCACAACCCAATCCAAATTTATTATTTTATCCTCCCCATTGGTGACGGGATGTTACACCAATATATACTGGAACTAATCTTGATAAGGATGAAGCAAGCAAAGCTATTGATGAGACAAAATACAGAGGAATTATTGGTTCACTTCTATATGTTACAAGTTAAAGACCAAATATTATGCTTAGTGTGTGTCTTTGTGTACATTTTCAGTCAGATCCTAAAAAAGTCTCCTTGAAGCAGTCTAGAGGATCTTTCATTTTCTTCTCAAAACCACGGACTTTGAACTATGGTATCCAAAAACAAATTCATATGATATTGTTGGCTTCTGTGATGTAGATTATGCAGTTGATAAGGTTGACAAGAAAAGGACAAGTGGCTATTGTCAATTCCTTAGTGTATGTTTAGTTTTTTGGTCCTTTAAGAAACAAAATTGCACAAAACTTTAGTCATATTCTTATATTATGTGGCAGTACAAGTGCTATTAATTTATCTAAAAATCCTATGTATCACTCCAGGACTAAACATATTGAAGTTAAACATCACTTTCTTAGAGATTATGTTTTAGAAGGAACTATTGAATTATTATATGTTAACACTGAAAACCAAGTAACAGACATTTTTACTAAGCCCCTTTCGAAAGATAGATTATGTTACTAAGAAAAGAGTTTGGTATGTGTAGATTATCTGACATTTAACTTTGTTTACTAAGAAAAGAGTTTGGTATGTGTAGATTTTATATTTATAAAAATATTTTACTTTTTTTTGCATATATTAATAGGTTCCTTCTAGCGTGTGACATAGAAAGCTTTTATCATTTCAAAAAAGAAGAGTAACTTTGTCCTGAAGTTGCAATTACTAAACAATGTAGTTTTTGTTTTGAAAAAGAGTGCCTAGTATTATCAGGTTTAGTACACAATGGTAGAAGATACAAGATGTTATTTAACTTCTGTGAACATGTGCGATTTTTCATCTTATTACGAAACCCACTCTTAGAAACCTGTTGGCATACCCAACAATGATTCCATTAATTCAAGTCATCATTGATATCACTTGAAGTTACTCACTGCAGTCGGACTCTTTCTCTCTGATCAAACCCTATAATATCTTAGAAATTTCCAGCAGCTTTCACTACAATGGTACGAACCGAAAGAAAAGCACAAAGGAATCCAAACTCCTTCACTCCCACTTCAAGCAATGGTGAAATCTTACTACTTAAATTACCCCCTAGACTTAAGCCCTGTCCAAAATCTATTTAACACAAATCTGATCCATTAATTTTTGTTTTAAGCTAAGTTAAATCAATTTGAAGTTAAAACTTGGTTAGTAGATTTTGAACTGAGTTAAAATTATGATCTCTATATGAAATTCTATCTTTAGATGCAAATAGGGTAAGTTTCTTTGGAAAAAAAAGGGAATTTGGATATAACATATATACATCTATTTGGGAAATAAGTTACATTATTCTTTTAGTTTTTATGTAAGCACTCAGCAATTACACTTGCTTATTAAAAGGTTGTTCCATGAGCAATTGTCCAAAAGACGCAGATGAGAAAGATTACATTAGAGTTTGTCGATGGACATTTCTTTAAATTCTGTATCTTTGGGTAGATTATAATTATTTAATCATTTTGTTTCAACATTATTTATCTTGTGATTACTCAAATTTAATTTAAAATCAAGTTTGAGTTTGAATAATAAGACGTTTTCCTCAATCTAAATTGGAACGGACCTGCTAATGAGAATAGAAATATAATTTACTCAAGAAATAATAGTTTCTGCTATCTTGTCTTGACTATATCCCCGAATCAGTTTTAGTATCTGTATTACTGCGTAGCTAAATCCTTCTGCTCTCAAATTGATACAATTAACATTGAAACGCGCGCATAGAAATTTTAGTGTCATTTACCCATTTAAGCTCCTAATCAATGAAACCAACTATATTCTTCAATTTGCAGGGTATGCAAAAGAAACCTACTCCTCTTAATGATATATCATCTTCAATCTTTAGTTGTCAAAATGTAACTACTACGAATTTTACCTTTTTTTTTTTTGGAAAAATCATAAAAAATTACTAAATGCATCTTGAAGTCGATTATTGGCTATGGCAGTGATAACCAAACATATGCATATTTCGTCAACAAATCGGGCACAAGCAAATAACTATTATTAGTAAATTTGGAGTAAAGATCCACACGAACAAAAAGAGACAGAGATCATTATGCGATAAAAGACTCTTGAGATAGAGTTTGTAGGAAACCTGACATCAAGGTGATTCCGACCATTGTACTCACACTTGTGTACTCTAGTTATTCTTTCCTTTCCCACTGTAAAACCAAAAACAAAAAACAAAAACAAGCCTTGCACTCGAATTGAAATATAAACGAAAACGAAAAGAAAAGAACATAGGTTGCAACAAAGTAAATTAAGAAAAATTACAGCCATTAGTTGATGCTACCACATTTCCTCCTGATTTCACCCTTAGAACCAGTGAGTGGATCAATATCTCCCATCTTGATCATTGCTGTCACAAAGTCTGAGTAGAAAGTGTCTGGATTATTGCTGTATGTTCTAACCAGAGAATCTACAGATCCACCATTGAATAGGACCTGGTCAGAGTGAAGTAGACCCTTCTTGTTGATGAGGTTCTTGTAGTAGGCGTTGTCAAACACATTAGAAGTTTTGACGTCTAGAGGTGCTAATTTGTTGTCTCCTGAGTCTGTAGTTCTTGAACAGGTCGCTCGTCTGCTTTTAGCAAATGAACTATCTATGTTGGTCTCGTTGTATATGCGATTTCTGAAAACCACGCACCTAGCTTTCCCAACTGTGTGAGCTCCTGATAGTACCAATATATAACTTAGAAACAAGTACTTCATGAAAGTTTAATTAGAATTATAAGTTGTGAATGAACAGTAGAAGAGGTTCTTTAAAACTTTTAGCTGATGCAAAAGAAATGCGATATTACACAAACTGTGATAACTCGGTTGTAAACTCTAACACTACTACGAACATTTTGGCTTTGGAGGAGACTCCTGTCCAACTTTGTTCATTTACTATATTTTTGGTAAAATGAAACGCAAGCTAAAAGAACAGAGGTGGAACCTGATAAGGCAACCATGTCCTTGGCAGAGAGACCTTTGGCTTTAAATCTATTGATAAGGCCGCTAAGACTATCAAAGGGAGTTGGAAGGTCTCCACTGTTGGCATCAGAAAAACTTGCTGTCCTGGAATCTCTCCTTCCAAGTTTAACATTCCAATTGGGTCCTCCAAGCTGCGGTAATAATTTGAACTTATTCATAGTGGCGTAGTGTATTTCAATTTATAATACAAGGCAGGGGTGACTTGCCAGAACAGTGGAGTCCCGAGCAGCAATGGCGACAATGTCAGCGCAAGACACAATACCAGGGCAAACTCGCTCAACCTTAGACTTGATCCGATCAATGACGTTGTACCCTCTCACCGAATTGATATTCGGGCCTGCTGTCTGCTCTCCCCTGAAAGATGAAGTGTCGTCTAGAAGTATTGATCCACCGCACCCCTGCCATATCATTATTATATGTAATTGTCTAGCTTTAACCACCTCCATGACAATGGATTGTAGATACTTCAGTTATTTTCCAAAAAAAAAAATTAAACATTGATAATAAACTACAATATTTCGTTTAACTTTTAATCACATGTTAAATTTAAATGGAATATAATTAGCACATCAGCATATTGGAAGCTACATGAAAGGTACAAGTTAGCATACATAACCAAATTGATTACTACTTGAATATCTAACTACATTAATTACGAGCTTTTAAATATTTGAAAACTTCGCTATAAACTTATCAGGGAACCAAAAAAAAAATTTAACCCAACAATAGGTGAACTTATTCATTCACATCAAGTTTATGAGTGCATATTATGTTTGGATTCTCCGAAACTTATTGCTGAACTATCAGAAATATTGTTCTAGTCACCAACTATTAACAAAATTTAATTACAAATTAAAATCCTAACCATCAGTTGAGTTGTATTTATATAAATAGGAATAAAATAAATTATGATTTCGTTTGTTCTTCTCTTCAATATTTTTTAATATTTTGAATATGGTGAATAAAATGAAGGACATTCTGAACATTTTCTGAGTTAATGAAGGATGTTTATGTTATTAGACATGCACATAACTCAATGCTAGTGTGATAGTACGAGAAGAAGACAATTACGTTGACAAAGCAGTCATGAAAGAATAAGCGAACGAGAGAAGCACCCATTCGGGGTTCCTTTGCCACTGCAGACTGCACAACAGATTTGACGGTACCAAAGAGCTTTGGGCACCTTTTGGAATAAAAGTTCGTGGAGAGCTCAGCTGATGAGGAGCTCCCTGTCAAAATCACAAAGAAAGCTAATGAAAGGACGACAAAATTAACTCTGGAAAACGATCTATTGCCCATTCTGAATTTGTGTTTTGATTTTGTAATGCCAAGTAGCCTGTGTTTACTGTTGTGAAGGGCATATTACTTCTGGGAGGTATATATAGAGGTTTATGGAGGGTAGCCTTACTGTGAAAAGGCTGCAGGCTGGCTACGTACCTAATCGGAAAGACCAGTTTCTACTTTCCAGGAATTAACATGTAGATGGAATTGTTAATTTAATTAAATCATCTGGAAATTAAGAGGAAGGCGACCTCATTGATTTGATAACGAAACAATCACTCCAAAGGACACTGTTTTTGTGAATATTGAGCTGGTGTAAGCAGTTTTTAGCAGGTACTGTTTTTGCCAAGCATGGGGTTCGTTAACGTGTCAACTCGTATTACCTTCCATGGCAACCAATAATGTTCACCTTGAGATTCTTAAGTTTGGTGATAGTTGCCTTGTAAGACTAAGACAAGTAGCATATGAGTAGAGCGTGATGTGACATTTTCAAATGACTCTCTTGCCGTGAGATTCTTATCATGTTCTTGATTAATGCCGGCGTTTAATACAGATGCAATACATATATATATATATATACATATATATATATATATACATATACATATATATATATATATATGTATGTATATATATATGTATGTATATATATATATATATGTATGTATATATATATATATATATGTATATATATTGCACTAGATTCTATGGCCAGAACTTGTCTTCTTATGCTACATCCGCCAGAGACCAGATAATAAAATCTCGAGCTAACCTTACTTCAACAATATTATAGTGAAACCATTTAACTAGGTGCTTTGTTGTCAGAAAGGAATTGGGGGAGGGAAGTAAGATGCAATGGAATTGAACTCAGAAATTCTAGTGTTGTGGCTTTGAAGGGAATTTTAACTTCGTAATTAGGAGTTTGGCTAACTTAAAATTATAAGTGTGTTCCTTTTTGTAAGTTTACTGCCTCATTATTAGAGTTAAGGTATAAATGAACCATACTCAATAATGTGGCAGATACCATACTCAATAATGAGGCAGTAAACTTACACCTTTATCGTTAATAGGAAAGGTAGACGTTGAGAAGCCAAGAAACTGAATCAGATATCGCTAAGTTATTGTTAGATAAATACAAGATTTTAAAGTCTTCATTCACATTATATCCCATCTGTAAAAAAAAAGAAAGGAAACCAATGTACATGTATAATAAAAATGTCTTTGAACCAATATGGGTTAAAAGAAAAGAAAAGAAACATAATAAAGTGTATTATTATATTGTGATAATTATACACAACTATATATGGCATGTACAAAATTGAGGAATATTTTGTCAGGTCAATATTGGCTTCCGCATTTTACCCAACTCATCTCTTTCTAAAGAATAATTGTCAATTTCTTTTTATAAATAATAGATATTTAATAACCAAACTTTGTGGTCGAGCCAAAAATTGAATAGTAACAAGTGAAGCCAACAAAGTTAGGCACCCAACCTTGGAAAACGATTAATTCATTAAACTACAAAATTTTCACGTGTTCTATTCAACTAGTTTATTGTAATACTTTTTAGTTTTTCTTATCTAAAATAATATATGATTTCCAAAGCCTTCTGCAAATTGAAACGATGGCTTTTCTAGCAATAGCTACGGAATTGAACTTTTAGGAAGATTATAACATCGAGATTCTACTTAAAGATACTCTAGATTGAAACTTTTTTTTTTATTCGATGAAACCCCGTAGGCGGGTCAAGCGGACACATCTTTCTGAGGGCTCAACTGACGCACCACCCCACAGGCGGGCCAAGCGAGCGCACCTCATTATTAAGGGCCCAACTAGTTCTCCATCTACAGGTAAAACTTCGGCTGCCCCAGGCTCTTACAAGAGGGGCTAGCATGGAATCGAACCTGGGACCTAACTAAAGTCAAGTCCCGCTCTCAACCATCAAGCCACACCCCTTGAGGGCTAGAGTGAAACATGCTATCACTCTATTACCAACGTTTCGTTGATGTTAGTGCTGCTTATAGTTCATATTCACGAAGTGTCGAATGTTTTGAAGGGATACAATTAATGATTTCAAATTTTAGATGAATTTTAAAATTTATTAGAATTATATTTAAATTATGTTGAGTTTGGTAAAAAGATAAATGTTAGTACATAGAGGAGATCTTATTACGTACCCCAGGATCATGTGAAAGGATAAAAAACGAACGTAATGCGAAATACCAGGATTCGGTTCCATCTCGGATTTTGATGCCAATTTCGAGCTCCAAACGTCTCCGAATCTCCCGGGTCCTTTGGTGGAAAGCACTAACCGACTCACGGGCTAGGGCTTTCTACTGTTTCCTCAACGTTCCAAGCTTCCTTAACAGGTCAGGAACCTTATGCTCGTGAACGTTTTCTAGAGCAACTACAGGAGACCTAACCTATATATAGCTTCCATATCGGGCTTCCCCATCACAAGGCCGATATGGACCCGATCCACACTGATCAGGACCCATTTTCTACCCGGACTTCGACCCATTAATTTAGATCATTTATTGGGTCACTTTATTATCTTTATCCGAATCAAATGGCGCAACTTAACCGATAATTTATTTAAAAACCAAAATTACAATTAATGTTAGTCCAATTTTAAGAGACATTGATAAAATTGCCCTTGGGGGCAAAAATGTCTAATAATCTCCCCTTTGGACTATCATTAATTGCAGTGGACTCTAGTTTAAAAAATAAATAAAAACCCTGTTAAGCCACGCAACTGTATAGTCGACTAAGTTTTGAAAACAAACATTTGATCCAAAGATAACGAAAGTCCATCATTTTGTCCCGCAGGCTTTTGGTACCGAAAAGTATCAAATGCATGTGTCATATGTGACACAGATCCAATACAATCACAAATACCCAATACCCCACTAACATGAATGGGAAAATGGAGTGTGGCAAACAACGATGATACCTTTATGATCTAAATTGTATCATCTTCGTTTGTCGGTCTCAATTTCTCTGGCTTTATGCTAAACAGCATTAGAGAAATTCTTTATGTTCTCCAACTGAATGCTGAACTGCATTAGAGAATCCTTTATGGGATTAAAAACTTATATCCCCCTATGTCATGTCAAACTTTATAGCTAGCTATGTTAAACTGTATGCGTCGAAATGACATAGGCTCAAGGTCAATCTGTATATATGCCCAGTGACCTTCAAATTCTTAAGATTGACACAAATCTTAAGACTTTTATACGTACTATGACAATGTATGATAACACTTCACACTGAGGATAAGGGATGATTATCTCTATCATAATCATCATACTATCATAATACTTCAAATTGTACGACTGTACATGGAGCAAACCTAACGATCCTCTAACCGACAGTGTCTTACGACATCTAAACACCCATACTGTATACCTATGTGACAAACACAAGTGGGTGAGGTCCTTTAGTCAAAGGATCGACTCAGAATTCCTCAGTCCTTAAATGCTCCAAACCTTGATGTCACTTTTCATGTCAACACCTTTATGACCAAATAATTGATCTTTAACTACTATAACCCTGCGATATTCTTCGTTGTCATTAAACAATACTGTAAGAAGAATATCACAGTAAAATTAGATGGGTCTAGCCATTGAATGGACCACAGACCACTCAGAAATTAAATTTCTGAGTTAAACCGTCTGTGAAGTAGCCTCTTGGCACGCACTTTGCATGCCTGATCAAGGAAGTTACACGTGTCTCTATGACACAATTCTACAACTATATACCATCTGCAAACTTGCACTGTAACCTTAAGTGAACTTTCGATCATCTGAACACATAGCTAACTTCAAACCTGAATTCCCTACGAGGTTCAGTCTGTTGACCTTTCTATATGTGCCTTCAACTATCTTAATGCTCACTTAACTGTATTCTGAAAGTCTATAACTGGATTAACCAGATATTGACCAAACAGTCAAATAGTAAATGCAATGTCCTATCTAGTACATAACTTAGCATACATCAGCTATCCACTGTACTAGAATACGAAACATTCCTCGTAATCTCTCTTTACTTTATTCTTTGGGTATTGTACTAAAGATTATCTCTCACTGTGAGAGACAAGTGTTACGACAGGTTTGCAATCAACCGTATGAAACCTTAGTAAAACATACTCAATGTATGCAATCTTGGAGAGATCTGGAGAGTGTTGAGATATGTCCTGGTAAATCTGAATACCTAGGACAGAAGATGCTATGCTAAGGTCCTTATGTCAAGGTTTTTGACCAAAGTTGCTTAACCTCATACAACATGATCAAGTGATTTGATGTGAGCAATTGACCATCCTTATATTATAATAGGAAGATAACTTGCTCCCCTTAACTCCCCTCACCTTCATAGTACTGGCATCCTGCAACTTCATTTTCCAAGACGTTGGAAGAGGTCATAACCTCACCACGTGTAAGGTATCACCTTCAGGAGATTTACTGTAAACTATATATTGATCTGCACAACTCACAAACCAGGTCAACACTGTATGGATCTTGGGACCCTACAGATTGTACCTCATAGACCACTTCATAAAGGTTTTTACACAGGAAGATGGTTATGACAACCTTCTGATGGAATTCTTTATCATCATAAGCTACAATTGCTTTTATCACTTAAAATGTATCATACGAGGATACGAGAAGAAAAGATAACACAAGGTCAGCCTTTTTCCTGAGTGAACCCTTATGCAATTGAGCAAGTCATCAAACCATTGAACTTTATCCTGAAATCCTTTAGGTCTCAATTTTTTATAACTGACAAGCTTGCAGTTCCTGATGCAAATCAACTAACTCCCCTGACCTTACTATGCTTCATGGCTTGCATCTCGTCATTCATCGCATCCCACCACACATCCATATTGGGTCCAGAAATAACTTCTGCAAAAGTAACTGGATCCGTAATATGCCTAATAACATAGCCCAGTACTCCTGACAGACTATGTTGTCAGATGGGATAACAGATCATCTCATTCCAGGAGATTTACTTAACCGTAAGAGATCTTGTACCCCCAGGAATCCCTCTGTGTATAGGTATGGGTTCCTGTTCCCGTACAGGTACGGTATAAAAATCTAGATCTACTGGATCTAACTATATGATTACTGGATACTTGACAACTGTAGTATCCACCCTACTATCGTCCGAAAGGTCAAAAAACCCACTATCATAGACATAGCATTCCAGAAACTTGGCTGTTCGTGATTCCATTATTCTGGTCCCTCCTTATCTACAGTAAAATCTGTAGCCCTAAAGTGGTTAAGATATTTTACTAAATAGCAATGAAGAGAACAAGTATGCAAAATTTCTGTATAAGGATTATCCGACTGATCCTACTGAGGTAGGGCAGCCTTTTACACGAGTGTGCGCAAGGTTGAGTTTCTAATTAGGTAGATTAGTCCTGCTCTGCATTGACTTCTTTAAGTCCTTTAGAGTGGAGCTATGCCTTTCGGCAACACACCATTTTGCTCAGAACTAATTGGCATAGTGAACCAAGTCACTATTCCAACTGGCTTCATATATCTGACAAACGGACTTTTAAAGTCCTGAATTATCATGTTTGTCATGATATTCTCCTCCACGGTCAAATCTAACAATCTTGATGAATTTTTCCCAATTGGTTCTCAACCTTCAGACTTTAAGCAAGAACACATGACTTTGATCTGAAAAATCACCAAGACATGTCAGAATACTTTATAGTTGCACTATGCAATTATATGAGGTCTACTAAAAACTTTTATGTATCAAACTCAACAAGTTAGAAGTATAAGTTGGCCCCAGTGTACTTATTAGCCAACTTACCCCTGTGACCGTCATTACATGTTCCAGATCATCTTAATCTAGAATTAAAAAATGCTTTTCTTAATCACTCTCTCAATCCTGGCTCTGGAAATGTGACTTAACTTTATGAGACACCATGTATGACTTCTCATTCATCAGGTCCTTCATACCTTGTTTAACATGATACGAAGAAGTATATATCTAATCCGGGATAAGACACACTCTATACAAACTGTATGACAAGAAGGTTGCATCTTTATGTTTTGCATTAAACCACAACTGTACAACAGAAGTACTAAATGCAAAACGTCAACCTTCAATGTCCTTAATTGATCAAAAGATCACATATAAAATGTGTCGTGTATACCCTAATGGACCTTACTATAAAGTTCAGTACATACACCCCTATAGATATTACTTCAACATCTTTATTGCTGTGCACCATCAGTTCCTCCTTCCCTTATTTGGTTTCATCCTGGATATGAATTACTGCATTGTGGGACCACCTTGATCAGATGTTCCACTGAATAGTCACTGATACTTAATGCAACTATCGCAAATTAAATTCATAATTGATAAACCAAAGAGTAACCTGATGGTCTCAGTCTTCCCTTTAAACCTCATATTACTGGATTCTTTATGTCTTCATGTCCAAGGACATATACCGGAACTGTTTTTGACCAGCTGCAACAAGTGGAGAAGATTTGAGCTTTTTACCTTTAAACTTAATGAGCTTCATCTTTGTCTTCCCTCAAGCTACTTCCAGGACTGTAGGAGTAACTACTATAGTGTCTCCACCTCGGAAACACAATGGGATATCAAAGCATTGAAGTCTCAATATTTTCACCTACTGTGAAAATGAATTATTCTTGATAAGTACTCCATTACTCCCCTTTTCTTCTGTATACTTTACGAAGAATAATACTTTCATTAAGGCACATATCTCAATACCGGATAAGACTATATACCTTTGGGAGACTTTATCAAGAAACTCCTTCGCTATGTCTGTGTTCGGAAGTTCACTTTGCAAATGGTTAAATGTGGATTCTTACTGGTCAACAGATGTAATCTGTTAGACCGATCCTAGGCTTCATAGGCTACTTGTGAGCTTAATAGCTTATGGATGTAATTGGAGATGGCTTACCCTTCCATATGGCCATTTCATGTACAACTATCTCCATAACCTTCAAAACATCCTCCATGTTGGATCCCGTTACCGAGACCCAACTACTTACACTAACACTTGAACCCCACTGCTATACTGCATATGATCACTCTTAGAACCAAATCTGAAATGGAACGAAAAACAAGCTGAATCGGATCACACAACGAAATGGGAATCAAACACATGAATCGGAAATGAAAAGCGGATAACGGACAAATCGAAACATATGTGACAAGTGGGTCGAAACTGATTTGAAACAAATAAAAAAGGAAAACAAATGAGTCGAACCACATACCAATGGGAATCAAATAGATCAATTGACACTGAAAGTTCAAATCCCGACATCTGAAGCGTGAAAATAGAAAGCTCGTCGCGTTGGAAACCCTTATGACTTGACCTATCCGAAAGTCGATGTACATTTTTTTTCCTTCTTATTCATTTCTTTCATCATTTAAACCATCTTATTTAAGAACAAGCAAATAATTTCCCTCTTTGGGAGACTTATCCTTCAACTCATACTAATCTCATCTTACTTGATTTTTCTTATCCATCAAAGTCTTATTCTTTACCATAACAAACTCATATTCATGTCTATCAATCCATAAATCCATTAAATCATATAAGAATCCGGCAGCATAATGGCTGCCCAAAACAAAACCCAAACCTGCAAGGTGAAAAACTCACTTCTATAGATTCCAGACAAATTCACATACATCATATCCACCGGACCCTCTGTCCGGGATTTCAGCAGAAACGCAAACCTAAATTCTAAACCACTTCGAATCATTTTCATAACAATTCATATTCATCACATTCAAACTTATAAACAATTTCCATTAACTCACATACAAATTTCATGCTCCCATCAAACTCAACCAATTGAGTTTATAAATCTTCACAATGCCCATACAATCATCAAACATGTTCATCCATAGGACCGTATCCATATAAATATATTCCAATACATTCATCCATATCTAAATATACATACATATGTCCCAATTGCATTTATAAACTCAATCCAATTAATATACAAAACCCAAATAGCACAATTCAAAACTATACACATTTCCAATTCCATGTTTCACGTTCTTATACAATTGCATAATCCCAAAATACATTATGAACCAAAAGCTTACAATGTTCTAATGGCATTCTAAGCCATAATTCATTTCCATAAAACTTAAACCAAAAACACAAGTACAAATCATGTACAAATGCTGATATCCTGATATCTTTCATCCAATCTCCTGCTCGAATACCTGGAGATGAGGATGAAAGGGGGGTGAGCTCGGAAGCTCGTGGATAACATGTTTATTAAACAAATGATAAGCGAAATATTTTCAAACCTTGCTTTTTGTTGCTCAAAAACATCGAAGATTTATTTTCCAAAAACTCTTTAATTTTTCAAAATCTTTCATAAACATTTACAAATTGCTTTCAAACCATCATCGTTGGAAAATCCCAAATTTCTCATTTGTCGTAATTTCAAGCCATTTAAGAACATAAAATGCATCACGTATAAATGCAGCACATTCCAAACAAAGCAAAAACACTTAACACATCAATCGGTTTGGGTCGGTCCATAAAACAGGACGTACTGCACATTTCCGCAAAGCGGTCATGTGCAGCCGTGAAACACATGGGGAATCCGAAAACGGAGCTCCTTTGCCACTTGTGGGCAGCCGACATAAGGCTTTAAAAATGAAACCAGTGCACTGACTCCACATGAAGGACCTAACCAAACCCATGTAACACGTATTCATGCTTGAAAATTTCATATTGCCCGAAGGCACGTTTTGGAAATTCAACTTTTCATATAATGTCGTATTCAACACATTTACACTTACAAACTTGTATACATACATATAACAATTCAAACACAATCTCAAACTATCAATCTCATAAATAATCACAATTCACATATTGAAAACTCAAACAAATCAAACAAAAGAATTTATCAATCATGATCATTTCATCAAATCCTTCAATTACTTTGAAAGTAGTCAATCGAATCATTTCGTTTTAAAGTCCGAAATAATTTCGGATTCATTTGAAAAACAATAATTTCAATAGCTCATAAATCATTCCGAAAGTCACTTGATTCAAATCATTTGAAAACAGTAGCATATAAAACCAATATTTACAGTTAGCTTATAATTTGAAAAATAAACATATTACCCACCTTTTATCCATACCATGTTCTTGTCCAATGCCTCAACTTGTCCATAGGTTCCCTTGTTCTTCCAATTTACAAATACCTAATCCATAATCATCCAACGCCCATATCATAATCATCATATTTCACAAACCCATTTGGATTCCAACCTCTCTACATCATAATCTTCAAAATTCTTACTCATATACTTTAGCATAAAATCCAATTTATTTCTCATCCATAATTTAACATAACCCAAAAGCATAATCATTCAAATTAACCTCATATATAACAAACCCATAACCATCTTAGGATCAAACAACCAAAACTCAAGAAAAACTCAAACTTTAAAAATCATCTCTTACCTTTCTCTCTTCCCATTTTCGAAATTCCTCTTAGCTTGGAGTAAATCTCTTCTCCTTCCCTCTTTTCCCTCAAGAATCCATGGAGAAAGAAGCTTGAACCCTCATAAACCTTCCTCTTCTTCCCCCTTCTTCTTCTTCTTCACGTTACCCCCTCTTCTCTCTTCCTCTTTCTTCTTTCTTCTTCCTCCTTCTGGAAATTTCGTGAGCTCTCTCTAAAACCCACGACATCTTCCTCCTCTTTTATAGGTCAAGACATTTAATGAATTGTAATTTACCCTTTTGTCCTTGTCTTATAAGCTTTAAACTCAAAACCTTAAGTGAACTTCCTAATATGCCCCTGAACTTTTTCTTTAAGTCATGCTTACTTTTGGATAATTATTCTCACATCTAAATGAAGGAATTTGCTAAGACTTTCTTCTAAAGAATTGTTCCTCTATGCCTTAGTTTTATAAGGCCACAAGAATCATCCAATTCGGAGCACTGTATCAGAAGTTATAGTCCAAACATGTCGGACATATCATTTTACTAACACAGTTTCTAGAATTCACTTCCTTCCACAAATAAACTTTCTTAGAGGCTAAATTGAAATTTCATTTCTTCATAAAAATTGTAGCCCCATGTCTTAACTTTATTTCGCCTCAAACCTCGCTTCAATCGAATCTCTACAAATCCAGAAATTCGCAAAATACTGAACTATGTTCATAAACTTTCCTGTCTCACTTTGATTCAATTAATCTTACTCAATTAAATCTCTAAAATTCATAATTTTCACATAATCATGAACTTCATTGTCTTAGGAGTCCAACGCTTTGAGAACCAAGTCATTTGGATGTCGGACAGAAAAGATACAAACAAATGATTTGACAAAGTCGGATGGGAAAGAAATTTAGCAATATCGGAATGAGACAATTCATTCTGATTTTCATATGATTCAATCAAACTTTTTCAATTTGACTCCAATTGATGCAAATATTTATGGAGAGAAGGATACATGTGTTAGGAATTCAATGCTTCAAGAATCGCCTCAATCCGAGGTCGGATGAGTTTGTTATGATCAAAACAACTCAACATGTTCAAAACAAAAATCAATTTGAAACTCTTTTTGCGCAAATGCCAAAACTTTCTCTACAGATATCCAAATTCTTTCGTTCTAGTTCCATTTGAAAGATAACATCAAGATCTACAACTCTTATTATATACCTCGAAGCGAGATTCGGCCTCAAAACTGCTCAAAAACACAATTTTCCCAAGGTGACCCGTAGCTGTCAGTTAAACGGACAGGCATGTCCGTTTAACGGACACGCACGGCCAAAACGATACCAAACCATCCGAGAAAGTCCGTTAAACGGACATACATGTCCGCCTAACGGACATGAGCAAGGGGAGGGGTCCTTTTGACCCGAGGCTGTCCGTTTAACGGACATGCAATTTTTCAAAAACTCTTCAACCTTTTTCCAATGCTTCTCACATTCAAACTACCATCACATACACTTAAAATCTTCACATATTTACTCATTCATAGGCTTAAAAACTTCGGAACACTTCAAGCAACAACTTCAATTCATGAAATCCTCAAATTTCAACTAAATTGGTTCATCAAAACCTCAAAATTTAAACATTCATCATAGCTGTCACTAACTTCAATCTCAAATAATATCATAACTTTTATCAACTATAACTCTTAACTCCGATCTCGAAAACTCGCATACTTAGTCTCATTGGAAAGATAAAAGATCAAGCTACAACTTCAAAGAAGGCAAATTTGGCCAATTCTATTTCAATTGTTCCCTAATTCCCTTGAATCAGCATATACATTTAACAATCATCCTAACTTCACTTTCTTAATTACACATCATTTATCACAATTCACCATGATTTGGAATTTACCCCAATCTCAACCTCAATGCATATGATTTCTTACATTCCATATCATCTTGTCATTTATAATCTCTTACTTTTGCATAAGATCTCACATATATAACCATAATTCATACTTAAGATTTCCCAACTCATATCTTTACATAATTCACATTTCCTCATCTATAACACAAATCATATATAAAACACTCATTTGATTTCATTTATTATTTCTAAATCTCGCTTCATGGTTCGGGGTCCAACACTCCATCCAATTCTCCGTCTAGTCCTTTATATTGAAACCAGCAAGGGTTTTAATGGCGACACTAATTTAGTTGACTGAAAAGATGACTTCATGATGATGAACTTTAAATCAGTACAAATGTAGGACAACAGCGATACTAAAGCCATTGATAATATCTTTCCTGAAAATCCGATCACACATATTATGAAACACCTTTGGACTGAATACATAATATATGCAATTAGACTTTCACACATAAAAGCGATCGGAGTATAGACTATCAACTCCCCTGACACTACCACCTTTGGGTGAATAGATCAGTTGAGCAACAGCCTTCCTCCATCTAATGCCTTTATGTACATCTCAAAATTTTATGTGAGGCTAACACCTTTGGGTAGAATAACCAAACATAAAATTAGAGACATCCCCTAACATGTAAGCAAAACAATCCGCAATATTGACTCGAAGGGCCATTTTGGTGACTACATTCTCACCAGCATCCAAAAAGTCCGCAAACACAAGAGATACAGATTTATGTCATCCTCACATTCTTTATGGGCATATTGTATGTGACAATGCAACCTCAATAAATGCAAAATACCGAATGCACTATATCATTGTCATACACACGTGCTGAAGACATTCTCCGAAAACTTCATTTGAGACTTTCGTAAACGAAAAATCTCAACAGAGTGACTATCGTGCGTCACCAGATACTGAACCGATCTCCTGAGATATGACAATGTCATGTATCTCCCTTATGGCAAGTTCATTGCACGAAAATTCACTCTAAAATGGCTTCAGAATGTCTCAATTCCTATTTTTGATTGATTCTCATGCAATCCTGAATACTGAAAATGAGACCCGAGACACGACACCTCATGTATCTCACTCATACGAAGTCCGAAGCATGAAAATTCAATCAAAATCGGATTCAGAATACCTTAATTCATTTTTCTGGAGTTAAACTTTAATTTATCACAAATGTAATAAATCCAAAAAAAAAGAAAAAGGTTACTTTATAAATTTCCCAGACCCAAAAACTGACACAAAACACCCCGGGGAAGCTTTACGGGAAATTTGGAACTTTTGGGAAACATTGTAGCTGACGTTAGCATGACGTCAGCGGATGCGTCAGCGCGCGTCGCACGACTGGAGTGTGCTCACCAAGCACGCCAGCTGCGTCTGGCGTGTGCATGTCACGCGCCACCAAGCGCAAACATCCGAGGACTGTGCGGCGCGTGCCCGACACTCTTCGACACGCGTTACCCATCGGCCCAGCCACGTGTGGGCTACGTGGATGGCCCGGATGGTACGTGCACGGCACGCGCCCGCTGTTCCACGGAAGTCGGTGGGCTAGACGCGGGTCACGCGTGCGTTACTGCAGCGTGGGCGATCTGCGCACACCCAAAGACTACTGATGACATCCGGCGTTCTTTGTCGCCGGACGCGGGCGATTTTGGCGTCCGGGAGCCCGTTTTTCGCTCTGTTCGGCCCGTTTTTTGTAGCTAGCCGTATGTATACTACTTTTACGCAATCAATCACGCAAAAAAGCTAAAAAATGAATCAAAAATAACGAAAAACCCAAAAGAGATAAAAACCGAAAACCCTTCGTTTCCAGCAACCCGAATATGTAACCGCTCTGATGCCACGTGTTAGTACGCAGAGGAGACCTTATTACGTACCCCAGGATCACGTGAAAGGATAAAAAATGAAGGTAATGCGGAATACCTGGATTTGGTTCCATCTCGGATTCTGATGCCAATTTCGAGCTCCAAACGTCTCCGAATCTCTCGGGTCCTTTAGTGGAAAGCGCTCACCGACTCACGGGCTAGGCCTTTTTACAATTTTCTCAGCGTTCTGAGCTTCCTTAACGGGTCAGGAACCTTATGCTCGTGAACGTTCTCAAGAGCAATTGTAGGAGACCTAACCTATATATAGCTTCCATATCGAGCTTCCCCATCACAAGGCCGATATGGACCAGGTCCACACTGATCGAGACCCATTTTTCACCCGAACTTCTACCCATTAATTTAGATCATTTATTGGGCTACTTTATTATCTTTATCCGAATCAAATGGCGCAACTTAACCGGTAATTTATTTAAAAACCAAAATTGCAATTAATGTTAGTCCAACTTTAAGAGACATTGACAAAATTGCCCTTGGGGGCAAAAATGTATAACAATAAATTGTATGATATTGTTCCAAAAGGAATTTAGTTAACTATAATAATGTAAACTTAGTCTATATGTAAAAAATGTGAAACCTCAGCAAGTGAGAGATTGGATAATATAGTAAAATCAGTTGCTCTTGGATCACAAAGATATAGGCACACTCAACTAGTCTAATCTCGTTAAAAATTTTCTTATTTTTTGTTTTTTTCATATTATTATATTTTTGTTGCACATTACTTTTCACCAAGTGATATTAGAACATAGTTGAAGCAACAGTGACTTTAGTTACAATATTTGAAGTACATAAGTTCTATAAAACTAGAAACTTTGTCACGCGACAGCATAGATTGAAGAATTTGTTGGTGTAATAAGCATGTTGAAGAGATTGTGAGAGAATAAATTGGAAGACATGGATAAGCTTACTTTGGAAGGGTTGCAAGTGCTAGCATTTGGAACCATTTAGCTATGTCTGGTAGATGAGATCATGTATCACGTCATTGAGATTGCATCCTTTATGGAGATAAAGGAGAAGCTCACAAATAAGTTGTATCTATAATAGAAACTATAAATGTTGGCAATGCTGTATGGAATAAAACTAAAATATAATATCAAAGCATTTAATTAAATAGTCAATAATTTGCTAAGGTTCAAGGTGATTATTACATATGAGAATAAAGTAAAGCTTTTACTCTATTCTTTATGTCTTCCTTATGAACATATAATGACCAACACTCATACCGGGTAAAGAGATAGTTGATATAAAAAAACATCACGTTCACATTATTGGCTCACAACTAATAGAGACTTAAAACTACTAAAAGCTCTTAAGTTGAATAGCTCTAAATAAGAAGAAATATGATCATGGGAGGAAGTAAAGTAAAGGTGACTCATCTAAATAGAGATATAAACTCAAGTGTAAAATGTCAATTTGTCGCAAAAGTAAGAGCAAATTGAGTATTTCAAAAGAGACTATCCAAACAATAAGGAACATAGGCATGAAAAAAAATTAATGATTTATTAAGGTCTACTTAGACAATATCTGGTTTAATAAGACCAGAAGTCCACTTTTTCATATTAGCATTCGGTATATGTGAGTGAAAGAGTCATTGGTAGTGAGGATCCCCCTTAATCTTAGATAGGTCATCTGAGGGTTTGTCATGGTTCATTGTTGTGCTTACACACTAGGCTACCCTTCTCCAAAAGCTTTGTGGGACCACCTACTAGCTTCATTTTGACACGTCTTTGCTCGTGATAGCTTAGAGCCCCTCTTCCATCGATAGGTACTCCCAATGCTTCAACCACATGCCCTAGCATAGCCTTTCCCACAGTATCATCCACAATAGATTTAATGCAAAGAAAAAACTCAAATTTTAGTGACGGAGACATGCTCAAATTTTGATATGATCAATTATAGAATCATGGATTCTACATATATGATGCTCATATCATATGACCCAAAATAAGGATTGGTTTATTTTATACATGTCGAGCAACTTTGCTTTTGTTTTTAGTTGAGGGATGATAAAGCATAGAAATTTTTAGAATATGTTATATTAAACTTAAAATATTTGATGGTTTTATTAGGACTCTTTATGATGTTTAACATGTGTCATATTTGATGAAGAATAAAATCTCTTTAAACACCTTACATGTAAATAGTTTTAGATATAAAATTGGTTGAGACAACATTAAGGAGATAAATAGTAAGAAGACTATAATGAAAAGGTCAAGACTAGTGAGAAACATCTACAAATTGATAGGAAGCACAACTTTAGATGGAAAAATTGTAGTAGTGGAGTCAAAGTTAGATAATGGGATTGCATACTCAATATGTGAGGGATGATGAAATTTCATAAGAGTGTTTTATTAAAAGGTGTAAAACACTATAAGGTAGAATAGCAAGTAATGCCAACCAATGCATTTAACTACCAATTTATACATAAAGCACAACCTTACCTACTTAAGCTTCCATTTTCTTCAATTCTCCAAACTTTTCACCAATTCTCTACCTTCCTCCCAACACCATATGATCATCACCTTCACAAGGCTTAGGTTTGGATTTGTGTGTGAACAAAGGAAGAAAAAACAAGCAACAAAGGAGGGTTTCTTGGAGAACCAACGAAAACAAGCAAGAAGGGAGAAGCTACGGATGAGAAGGAGAAGGAAACTTTCAATTACAAGTGATTTTAACTCTTTCCAACCTAAATGTCGTGGACAACTTGCTTTTTATTCACTTAAGCACCTAAGGTGGCATGTTAGGCAAGTGACACATGTCACTTGCCACATGTCAACCTCTCAATCCTCCATTTAATTTCTCTCCAATTCAAGTCCAAATTCTAGTCCAATTTCTTCCCAAATTTCCAATGGCTCAAAATTAATAATTCCTAAAATCATGTATGTAATTTCTAGTGCCATTGGACAGTACTTTTTACTATCGCTAACTAGTCAGTCTGCCACTTGGCAGTTTCCTAGTCCGAAAAAGTACCCTGAAAATTTTCAGAAAAAATTCTAAAATTTTCCAAAAATTTAAAACACACAAAGACCCACTCCAATTAAATTTTCAAGCACAAAAATCATATTTTTCATAATAAGCACATTAGAGACACATATACCGGGAAATGTCATGAATGCATGTACAATCATTACATGTGCAAAATTCACTTTTCACGTGTATATATGAATGTATGCACATAGCAAAACAATTTTAAACACTCCTAACACGTTCCAAATTACTATTTTACCATTCCCATCGGTGATGGGATGTTACAACTCTCCCCTTCTAATAAAAATTTCGTTCTCAAAATTCTTACCTGTTCGACCGAACAAGTAAGGATACTGTCTCCTCATATGCTCCTCTGTCTCCCAAGTTGCTTCCGCAGTTAAGTGGTTTCTCCATAGGACTTTCACCAATAGGATAACCCTGTTCCTCAACTGCTTAACCCGTGATCCTACAATCTTGATCGGCTCCTCAACATAACTCAAATTATTAGCAACCTCAATCTCCTGAGCCGGTATCACATGTGTCGGATCCGATCAGTATCTCCGGAGCATACTCACATGGAAGACATTATGTAACTGAGACATCTCATTCGGTAAAGCCAACTTATAGGCCAAAGGTCATATCCTCTCAATGATCTCATAGTGACCAATGTACCTAGGGCTTAACTTGCCCTTTTTATCGAATCTTAACACTCCTCTCCACGGTAACACACGTAAGAAAACCCTGTCTCCTACACTGTACTCCATATCCCTCCGATGCTGATCCATATAACTCTTCTGTCTATCTTGAGCCGCTTTAATTTGGTTCCGGATCAATTTTACCTTATCCACTGTATCCTGAATCAATTATGGGCCCTCAACCATTCTCACACTCTCTTCATCCCAATACAGAGGCGATTGACACTTTCTTCCATATAAGGCCTCATATGGTGCCATCCCGATGCTACTGTGATAATGGTTGTTATAAGCAAATTCAATCAAAGCCAGATACTGATCCCATGCTCCTCTAAACTCCAATACACAAGCTCGAAGCATATCCTCAATAGTCTTAATTGTCCTCTCACTCTGTCCATCTATCTAAGGATGAAATGTTGTACTGAAATTCAACTTGGTACCCATAGCAGACTGCAAACTCTTCCAGAACCTCGAAATAAATCTGGGATCACGGTCTGATACTATAGACACTGGAGCCCCATGCTGTCTCACTACCTCAGTCACATACTTCTGGGCCAACTGATCAAGTGAATTATTCTCCCTCACTAGCAAGAAATGGGCCGATTTAGTTAACCGATCTACTATGACCCAGATAGCATCATGTTGCCACGAAGTCTTAGGCAATCCCATGATAAAGTCTATAGTGATTCGTTCCTATTTCCATTCGGGAATAGGCAACGAATGGAGTTTCCCCACCAGAGCCTGGTGCTCAGCTTTAACTTGCTGGCACGTCATACACCTAGATACATACTTTGCCACCTGTTTCTTCATGTCAGGCCACCAGAAATGTTGTTTTAAGGTGTTATACATCTTGGTAGTACGAGGATGCATAGCATAGGCGGCCATATGAGCTTCCTCCAGAATCTCCCTCCTCAAGTCATCTACATCAGGCACACATAGCCTCGGTCCTAACCATAATGTCTCATTTCTCAATTCAAATTCAGAATTCGGATCAGCCTTCACTTTCTCCATAAGCTTTACCATATCAGTATCCTTGCCTTGAACTCTCTTGATCCTGTCATGTAGCATCGGTCTAAGCTTCAAAGTGGCTATCAAAGCCCCATCCTGCTCCAGATTCAACTGCACATTCAAAGCTCTCAATTGTATCAAATTAGGCAACCTCAATACCTGAATCTGAGTTGCACTGATGTGAGACTTCTTGCTCAAAGCATCTGCCACCACATTATCCTTCCCTGGGTGGTACTCAATAGTACAATCATAATCCTTCAGCAGTTTAATCCATCTCCTCTGCCTCAAATTCAACTCCCTCTAACTCAGCAAGTATCTCAAACTCTTATGATCAGTAAAGATCTTAAAGGTTTCACCATACAAATAGTGTCTCCAAATTTTCAGAGCAAATACAACTGCAACTAGCTTTAAATCATGTACTGGATAGTTTACCTCATAAGATCTCAACTATCTCGAGACATAAGCAAACACCCTGCCATGCTGCATCAGAACACACCCCAATCCCTGATGTGATGCATAGCTATAAACCTCATAACCTCCAGTCCCTGATGGAATAGCCAACACCGGTGCAGTAATTAACCGATGTTTCAGCTCTTCAAAGCTTTTTTGGCACTCCTCAGTCCATTTGAATGCTACATTCTTCCTCAGAAGTTTTGTTAAAGGGGTTGAGATCAGTGAAAACCCCTCGACAAACCTTCAGTAATACCCAGTCAATCCTAGGAAACTCCGAATCTCCGACACATTTCTTGGAGCTTCCCACTTCATCACTGCCTCAATCTTCTTCGGATCGACCCGTATACCCTCTCCGATCACTATATGGCTCAGAAATACTACCTCATCTAGCCAAAATTTACACTTACTGAATTTGGCATACAGTTGCTTCTCCCTCATGATCTGCAAAACAATCCTCAAATGCTCAGCATGCTCCTGTCTGCTTCTTGAATACACCAAGATGTCATCAATAAATACAATCACAAACTAATCTAGGTAGGGCTGAAAGACCTTATTCATCAAGGCCATAAAAGCTTCCGGGGCATTAGTCAACCCAAACGGCATCACTAGAAACTCGAAATGCCCATACCTACTCCGGAATGCACACTTAGGTACGTCAGCCTCTGCTATCTTCAACTGATAATACCCTGACCTCAGATCCAGCTTAGTAAACACCTGAGCTCCCTGCAACTGATCAAATAAATCGTCGATCCTAGGCAGTGGGTACTTATTCTTCACTGTCACTCGATTCAGCTGCCTATAATCGATGCACAGCCTCAAAGTCCCATCCTTCGTCTTCACAAATAATACTGGAGCTCCCCAAGGTGAGACACTGGGCCTAATAAATCCTTTCTCCAGTAACTCCTGCAACCGAGTCTTCAACTCCTTCAGTTCCACAAGTGCCACCCTATATGAAGGAATAGATATAGGAGCAGCACCTGGAACTAGATCAATGGTGAACTCTGTTTTCCGATCCGGCGGTAAACCCGATAACTCATCAGGAAACACATCTAAAAATTCCCTATTAAATGGAGGATTGAGAGGTTGACATGTGGCAAGTGTTGGGCCCCGATTCCAGAGCCCAACTCTAAAACGAATACCCTATGACATGATTGTACTCCGATGACGTTTCCTTAACCTTCATCGATTCACCTCCTTGCTTTGATACCACAAATGTTGGATCTCGCTTCCAGAACCCAACTCTTCGCAAAATATCGTCATACTGAAGCGTGGTTCCTTGAAATCTTTTCTTGCTCTGCTACTAAACATGATGAGCCCCGTTCTCGGAGTCTAACCATCGAACCATAAACATTGACGTAATCCAAAGAAACATGAAGCTTAAAGTCTCATACAATTCCTATGTTCCTTTTTCCATAACACATCTCATTTCTATAAATATATAAAAACAACAATTCACAATTACAAAATTCATATCCAATCCATAACTTTCTCGAGTATACCAAATTTCCACTTAACCTGATCCATATACGCAAATGCATAATTTATTAACAACAATATAATATAGTTTTACAAGCTCTCATGGCATTCCAAGCCACAACACAATAACACTATTGAAATCTGAATATGCAAAATACACAACTCCCAAAATTCTCAACAACAAACTAACTAAAAACAATACAATATGTACACCCACAAACAAAAACCTTCACTTCCCTTTACCCGATCTTCTTCTCATCACCTGTGGATCGGAATGAAGGGGGGTGAGCTTATAGCTCATGGGTAACAGGTTTATAACAAAGAATAAGCAAAACCGTTGAAACGTTCATTTGTTGTATAAAAACCATAATGAGTTCGTAAAACGCTTTGTTCCCAAATCTCAGTCAATTTCGAAGTTTGAGTTCAAAACTCATAGTTGAAAATTGTCATCACATTAGCAATACAAAAACACTCAATTTATGCACATACTTGACAATTCATAGATGCAATGCACAAACAAACGGCTCGATAGTTCCGTGGAACAAAACGGATAAACCGAAGCTTATACCGTGAACAAAACGAGTTTGATTTCTCAGGATCTCGTGACCACAAGCGGGTAGCCGGGAGAAGGCTTTATGTCGAAGTGTACATGACTAACGAAACGTTCTTCTCTTGCCCAAACAGAAGCACATAATCATGCTCAAATCATTTTATCAAATTCTTTCACGCTGTTCATGCTCTTTTCTTTCTTTTTCGAAGATACAAAATGTCATAAATTTTCCAAGGCATAACATAAAATGTTTCAACGCATTCTCATCTTTATTTTGAAATTCATCACTAAAGTTCGTATACCAAAACATGTAGCAATTTTGCAAATCATTCAAAAGAAACAAAACGATATTTATGAAGTAGCTGAAATCCTTCTTGATTTGGGAGAAAACTTTATTGGCTCATTACTAAATTATAAACATGAAACCCACTTGAATTCCTTGCTTGGATACATGCTCAAAAGATGCCTCTCCTCTTGATCCTCTTGCCTTCCTTGATTCCCTTCATCAATACAAAATTCCTATTCAATAGGAATACAAATTAAGGACCCAATTATTGCATATTCACTAAGATAAATTCTAAAAACTCAAACTCTTAAAAAAGTCGAAACATTCGAGTCAATTTTCCGATAAGAGTTCCCCATTGTCTTACGTTTCTAATGACTCCAAAATTATTCCATTTAGTTCAGAAATCTGAAATTTATACTTCAAACATGTTGGGACAATCCTTATGTTGAAACAAGAATCTATACTCAACTTCCATCCAAAATTTGAGAACTTTAAAGACTGATTCAAAACTTCCTTTCTTCATAAAACTTGTATACCTTTGTCTCTATTTTACAACTAATTAAAAATTACTTCATTTAGATGTCTACATCAAAAGTTATGTCCAAATTACCAAAACATGTCTGTCGGGAAAATTGAGCTCAGTTGCCATGTAAATTAGGAGCTTCATGCACGGCGAAAATAAAAGTTCGTCATGGCGTCAAAGTTGGGGCTCATTGCGGTAAACCTGAAGCTTCGCCCATGGCAAGGCGCGCTATATACGCCACGGCGAGGGCGCATGCACGATGTTGGGCTCCAAATTTTTCTTTTTGGATGTTATTGATTTATGGCATAGTCTGATTGTATTGAAGGTATTATGAAAATTTAAGATTTATTTGAGTATAGTATGGTGTAAGTGAAAATGAGTAAGTAAGAATGAATAAGGGCAAAATGGGCAAGTCACTTAAGGTCTTAGAGTTATAAGGCATAATGGATGGGCATTTTGGTCTTTACTCATTCTTTAAGGCTTAAGTGTAGAAATTAAAAGAAGAAGAAACCCTTGCCTAGTTTGAGAGTGAGCATCGTGGAAGAAAGGAAGAAGAAGAGAAAAAGAGAAAAAGAGAGGGAAGGTAGGGCTTTGGGGATCCTTAAAGATTTTGAAGGACTTGAAGCATTATCAAGTAAGTATGAGCTTATTCATTTTTATTTGGGTTTGATGAAACCCTAATATAGGTTAGATTGTGTAGGTTTTGGTTGTTTAGAGGTTTTCGGAAAAATGGTTAAATCTTTTAGGGTTGATGATCAAGTTGCTGTTATGAATGATTTTGAGGTTAGAAATGAAGTTTAGGAGGTGTTTTAATGTTTAGATGTGTTTATAGTTGAAAGATGGGAGGATTATGGTTGAGAAAAGTGAAAAAAAATTGAGTTTCGGAGCTTTCTCGCCATCGCACGTCGCGACGCGCTCTATCTTCTCGTCACGGCGAGCAGCCATTTTCCTACGGCGACATGCTTTGGTATTTTGTGCATAACTTTTGATGTAGATGTCCAAATGAGATTATTCTTTTTGAGTTGTAAACTAGAGACATAGGGATACAAATTTTGTGAAGAAATGAAGTTCTTATTCAGTCTTTAAGGATATTCAATTTTGGATGGAAGTTGGGTATGGAATTTAGGTTTCATAACAAGTTATAGTTTGAACTATTATAGTATGACTTTCCGATTCCTACCCCAAATTGATTGAAATTTTGGTTGTTTGGTTAAGGAAATCAAGTGAGGCAAGAGGAGCAAGGGGAACGGAAGGAAAGGCATTCCTAAGAGAGTTTTAAGCAAGAATTCCAAGGTGGGTTCATATTTATAATAGAGCAAATAAGTCACTCATTGTTTTGTTTAATTCAAGAAAGATTTCATGCTTTAAATTGCATCATCAATGTTGCCTTATGTGCTAATGGGAATTGATTATATGTTTGCCATATGATTTGCATTCATGATTAACGAAAAGGTTTCAAAAGAGTTTTCTCATTTCAAGAACACATGTGCATGAAATCATGTTTTTTGAAATGTGTGAAAAGCAAGTGTTCAAGCAAGTGCCAGTTTGGGCAATCAAGTTTACAAGACTTTGAATCATGCATGTTATGTGGGTTTGTGGTTGTCCCAAGAACTATCACGTGCACATTGACTATGAAAAGGCTTCGCTCGCCTGCCCGCAAGTGGCACAGGGATCCCCACAAGGACTCCCTTAAGACACTACGTCTACACAGGACTATTTCGATGGGAATGTGTAGTACGTCATGAATCCGGACTAACCCAAACCATTGTGTTATGCTTATGTGCTTAAGTTTTCATGATCTGTTATTATGTTTTATGCATACAGGTTTTGAATTCCACGCATGAATTGTTAAAGATCAAGCTTTTCACGAAAATGACTTTTACATGATCAAATACTATGATTTCAAAGTGTACCACGACAATGAGTTATCTTTCGAATAGTTTTGCTTATTTCTGTATTATAAATGTGTTCCCACGAGCTTTATAGCTCACCCCCCTTTACCCTCCCCATTCAAGTGACGAGCAAGCGACCGAGTAAGTAAAGGGTTATGGCATCACTCCGAGTTCTTATGTTTGCATATTTTTCAAGATGTATTTTTTTAAGACAAGGCTTTAGTTTCATTTCGAGTTTGATTAGTTCAAGGATGTTTTTTTACTTTTGACACTTGAACTCAAAGTATGTATTTGGGTTTGAAATGTTATTAAAGCTTTGTAAAACTCATGAGATATGGATGTTTTTGTTCCAAGTCTTTCGCATTGAATCATTTAAAAGTTTGCTTGAGTTTATTTCGATGAGTTTTGGGATGGGTTGATTTATAAAAAAAGAGAGAAAAGTTTCAGGTTTATTCATGGTGGGCCGAAGGCATGCGGACGCCGCAACGAGGCTGCTCGCTCGTCGCGACGAAGCCGCTTGAAGGGCTCGCCGCGGCGAGAGCCCTTTGTTCGCCACGATGAGGGCCTTATTGCTCGTCGCGGCGTGGCAAGCCGAAAAGGGCTTGCCAAGGCGAGATATCTCACGCCGCGGCGACGTCCCTTGTTTTTCCGAGGGAGTTTTCTTCCTTCTTTTAAATTATGTTTCACCTCACGTACAAAGCACCACGCTTTCATGTCTGATGTTGGGCTTCAGAAACGGGGACCAACACGCCGCCGTCGAGGCGCTTATGTGTGCTTGCATGACGTGGGGCGCTATGCTTGGCGCTGACGTGCATCAAAACCTTCTTCCGAACACTGTTTTTCAACATTTTTCATCTTCATACTTCTCAAATTTCACAAATAACTCATCTAAACCCTAAATCATCATTCCTACTTCATTCTAAACTCAATTCAAGAAAAAATCCATTCACAAACACAGCAAAATCATTAAACCTAGACCACCGATCCACCAAAACTCACTTCACACATTTCACTTCATTTTCACTTCTAACCATCACAAAACATGATTCATTCAACAAATTTAGAAGGGATGATGCTTATACTTACTTGTTTAGCTCCAAGATTCGTCAAATTCTTCAAGATTTCCAAAACCCTAGATTTCCTCTTCCTCTCTTCTTCTTCCTCGGTTCTCTCCTTCATTTCCAAACAAAACAACCAATTCTCCTTCTTTTTATACCCTTAATAATTGTGAAATGTCTATTTTGCCCTTCCATTAAAGCCTTAAGTCTTATAATCTTAAGTGACTTGCCCAAAATGCCCTTAAGCATTCTTACTACTTTTAATACAACCAAACCATATAAAAAATTCTTCTCACATTTACATAACAAATAGATCCAAAACTTTATCCATCAAATCTCATAATTCAATTTAATCATGCTTTATGCAACAAGAAAAATTTGGGGGCCAACAACTCTCCCCCTCTTGAAAAGAATTTCGTCCTCGGAATTCTTATCTGATTGATCAGGAGCGCTGGGTGTTCCTCCGATTCCCATTTAACTTCATCACTAAAAAACTTTCTTGCAAATGATCGTATTTAGTAAACTCACTCGGTCTTTCAATTTGTTTATTTGGCCATTCACCTTCTTACTTAGTTCCTCATTATGTTCAGATCACTTACAATTTTTCCCACTTCCTGTGTCGCTAACACCAATATCATATCTTATCAATATTTCCTTAATGTACTCAAGTACATCACATTTCGAATCCAAGACATCTTTTTTCAGTAGCGTTAACGCATAATAATTTCATATAGACCAATTCATATTGGGCTTAGCAAATCCTTTGTCCTAACTTGAGCATACCTTGTACCCCATGTAAGCATACCTTAGAGACAAAACATCTTTCGCTTAATAATTCACATCACTTTAGTATCAATACATTTAACTCTTATGTCTATCTCACTGTATTCCATGTCTTTAGCACAGATCCACCTAACTCATCCATCTTTCTTGAATCACTTAATTTCTAATACTGATTGATTTCACTTATCATCAATCTGACATTCAATCATTCTTAGGCCTTAATCATCACAATGCAAAAGCAATGACTCTTTCTATTATCAGACTCCTCATACAGTATTCTATTGAATTCACTATGACAACGATTGTGGTGCTTAAAGTCAAAGAGAACCATACATTGGTCTCATGTTCCCATGAACTCCAAACTATAAACTTCAAGCATATCTCCGACAGTTAAGACCGTCGACAATTCAAACTTTCAGTCACTTGAGATATTTCTTCTAGGATGTATAGCTTAAATCACCACTTGTACTTTTCTGACAGTCTCTTTGCTCAATCATCTTTGCCGGTACGCATACTTCTTATCCCAATCACCCAGTATCATTTTTCCTACTCGAACTCATATTCACATTTATTTTTGATTCCTTGGTAAGGTTCATGATTTCTGAATCCTCAATTTGAGCTTTGTTCATGTGAAACTGATCTTACCTTTTCAGTGACTAATGGTACTCCATTTTGCCAGAAATTCAACTCCATTCAATACTCTTTATTGCATTATATCTGATGACCTCTATATCTGAATTCATACTTCACTGCTATCGAATTTTCTATTCAATGCATCTGCTTATAACACTAGCTTTACCATTTTTGTACTCATTTGTACAACATAATCTTCCAGTAACTCTATCCATTGTCTCAGTCTCGAATTCAATTCTGTCAACTCAATAAGTACCTTAAATTTCATGATATGTATATCTTACACACAGTCAAAATATTTCTGTATATATGATGTCTCCAACTTTCAAGCAATCACTATAGCAGCAAATTTCAATTCATGTATCAACAATCAACCTATGAGGTTTCAATTGTCTCCATGCACATGAATTAACTTCATTTTACTGCGTGGATCTTATCCTGATCTCTTATGCAAACATCATTGTATACTACTGAATTTCCAAATTCAGACGATATAATTAATATCGGTATTATAATTCCTCAAAATTTTCTTTACCTTCGTCCCTCATACGATTTACTCATTTTTCCTCAAGTATTCAGATTATTCTTCTCAACCCTTCGAATACACTTAACATATCATCAAACTTCGCTTGGATCGCTTTAATCTTCCATACCATAGTATTGTCGGGGAATTTGTTAATTTGACCACATATTGTCAAAACCCCATATGTCCACTATTGGTTCTAGTAATTCCTCAAATAACTGAATCCTCATTGAGATAATATTACCTCTTATTATTTTCAATTTCCCAATTGTCTTACCTTTCTTGACTGTTTTTGTCCATTCTTTAGATTTCCTCATATTTCGCATTGACGTATTCTAATGTCTGCTCATTTATACTCGTTTCTCCATACACTCTAGTTTATTTGCAATCTTAGCTTCCTGTGCTTGCCACACCTTCATCGGACAAAATTTACATCTCCCCAACATATTTACCCAGAACCTAACGTGAACTTATATGCTCCTCATATTGGCAATTAGTGTTTCCTCAAATATAGGAATCCACTCGCTTAGTTGGATCCTTTACATCAAACAAAAATACATACATTCTCAGTAGTATATTTTACCTCTTTTGCTTGAGTCTCCGCTAGAGATATGACTCTAATACTCACTTTCGAATCATTACAGATTCCTTTGTGATCAATTCTTTCATTGATCATTCTTCCTATAAACTATCTGATCTGCTGAATCTAACGTAGTGAAATTCTTCTTCAAAAGAGAGTTTCTTGCTACTATCATATATATTATTCATACAAATCTTTATCAGTCACCTGCTATCATCATCACATCATCAGCTACTTTTAATCCCTCGAGAAGACCAATTTCTCTCATCCTCATAAGGTGATAGTGTTCAAGTCACTCAAAGCTCAATGGAGTAATGAACATACTTGCTATCACATATGTTTGGATAGGCATCGTCAAAGTCATGCCATTCTGTCCACAGATTTACTCCTTAAAAGCACTAATTTATATCTTACACAATTGATACCTTGATCTTCATTGATCTTAGACAACAATTCTCTCTTTTTCAAACATACTAACACCAATTGTATTCTAGTTTTTTTTTAGAATTCACCCTTTTTTTGATGCTATGTCATTGCATAATGAGTCAATTACCATATTGAGTGCATAGGGCTCATGTAACACCCCACTCCCGAGTGACCCAAACCTGATATTGTTGGTGATATCCGAGTCCGTGCCCCGCGAGGGTGGCGTACTACATCAGTCGACTAAATTAACACGGCATAAACAGTAAAAAACTTGAGCCCATGTTCACAATTAGTCATTTTCAGTTATTACAGTCATCCAGTAATAATTTACAATCAGTCAATGTGTAAAACAATAAAACCACAATGGGCTCATTATAAATACAAGCATCCTTTACAGAAAGTTCAGTATACAATTATGCGACACTAATGAAGACACGAACTGATCCCGACCTCTATCCTTCACTTGCCTATAGTAGACATACTCCGTGTCAACCGGGTATTCTTCAAGACCTAAAAATAGATGCAAATTTTGGGTGAGTTTTGCGAACTCAAATGAACCATCATCGATGGTTCACCCAATTATGCATATCGCAAGCAATTCACGCTTTCACCAAGTATCCTTTCAAGATAATATATAACAATTTACGTAACCCATGCAATTTCATAAATCGCTATCACATTTGTATGCAATGAACATGTGACTCTTTCCAGATTTATTACGGTGTTGTGACCGAGCGCTTAATAATGATCAAGATTCGAGACGCGTCTAGGGAGTAGGAGAGCCCTCTGGGTATGCACTAACTCCCCTCGAACTCGAGGCTTGGTTCAGTAACAGTGAGTAACAGTGGCGACTCAGGTCACAACTATCATTATTATCAGTTTATGCATTGATGTATGCAATGCATATGCCCAATTTAACGGTCAAGATAAAAAGTCCGCCTAGTAGAGAAGGTCGAAATGCGATGCAAGATGTAGCAAGCAATGGATCACAAGATAGCCATTGATCACCGTATAACCAAGCAGATCACAAGATATCACAAGGATCACAAGACATCACAATTGATCACAATACTGCTTAAGCGATTCAGACAATCAAATTATGTATCACAGTGTCACACAAAGGAAGCCGGTCGATTCACGAAATCACAAATGCATATACTTCTATGTCGATCTTTCAATTCATCGGACCCTCCGTCCTAATCCAGAGGCAATAAACAATCGCAATTCGATCCCACCATTATTCTCCACGAGTTATAAGTGCGTAATTATAAACACTTACTAATCGAGGAACCATCTAGGTTACTCACCGCATTTCGAGCTAATACCGAAAGTCTCGGTGACATCGGTGGACCGACGCCCAAAAGTACCTCTAAAATTCGAGCATGATATAAACATTACCAACTACTCAATCAGAACTATTTAATAATGCACATGTAGCAGTTTGCAGGTGCACAATGCATGTTTATGATATTTCCGGCCTTAATCCAATATTTTTTTCCATCAGAAAAATCCGTTTAAAAATTAGAAATCTAATGGCGCTGACGGCGCTCAATTTGGACCCCTATAGGTCCCCAATTAAATAAAACAGTGGCTAAAGAACCCTTATCCGGATACCCGTCAATTTTCCGTCCAAAAATTTCCAATTTCCCATGAAATGAAATTCAATGTCTCACGAATCCGATGCCTCAAGAATCAGGTTAATCGGACGTCGGACGGACAAGTTATAAGCAAAAGAATAGAAAAAGGTCAGTACAAGTCGACTTATCTGATAATACAAGTCAACTTACTCTACTGTGTAAGTCGACTTACATTACTCCCATAATAGATCTGGAAAACTTTTTCTAACATGCCAAATTTCACATGGCATAATTCCTTACTCTAAACTCCAAATTGAGCAAACTTGGTATCTATTTCATAGAGAAAAGAAATATCTACAATGTTCATGAAGGACACAAAAGCCAATTTCACCTCTAAGGGTGTCAAAAATGCAATCAAAGTTACTGCCCAGTCAAAGAGTTCTAAAACAGTATAGTATCTTGTAAATTCAATAAATTCTCATTTCCTTTGTCAAAAATTACACAATAAATATGCTCAGAAAGATCCCAATGTGATCTACAACTTTCATGAACAATATGAAATCAAATTCAATGGTTAACTAGGTAAAACAATTCAGTGAATGCTGCTGCCCCTGCAAGTACTCAATCTGGACAGTAATGTTCTAAACAGTATATCTCCTTGCACAAATGTCAAATAAATGCATACTTTATACCTATGGAAAGATCAAACACAATGCTACACTTCCCACGAAGGGATTCAAAGCCAATTACATCTCTAACAAACTTAAAACTTTCATGCAAGTTCTTGATCGAGGCGTGCAATAATAACCTCATGCAGGTACAGATTTTGAAAATTCATAACTCCTAAATTTAATCTCCAAAAATTGCATGCTAAATACCATTTTCAAGATCAATGTTTCCTCTACAACTATTCAGGGATCACTCAAGCCAATTCAATTCACAAAAATTGCTAAAATTGCTTCCAATCAGAAAGCTCACAAAACTGACATTTCAGCTAGGTTTCACTAAAATACATTTTACCAGCCAATGGTCATCAATGCATATCTCCCAATATACATATCGACAAATTGCAAGATCAGTGGAATTGGAAAGATAACAATACAGGCTTCAACTTTCTTTTAGACCATTTTCCCTAATTCCTTCTCAATTAATTTATAAAAATCAGAAAAACTCTTAGGTCATCAATCCGGATACTGTTCACCTAGGTCAAAATAGTAACTTTCCAAGCCAAAAATTAATCTCTTAAGGTTAAAATTAGACAACACCTATTTCACACAAAAATGTAGCCAACAACCCAAAGTTTAATTGGGCACAAACTTCGACTCATTTGCATAACCACACAATTAGTTATGCTCAAATCAATACAGTAGGTCAAAAATCCATTTTCCAGCTTTACTTCTCCAATACACTTCCTATCATGCCAATTCAAATTCTACTACCATAAGCATCTCAATTGGACACAAAATCAGTCCCTATATCATGCCTACATTCACTAGGAATAACCACCATAATTTGGCAGCACTTACCTCTTACATTTCATGCAAGAATAGTCATCAAAATTAATCCAAAATCAAGCTAAAACCAAGTTAGAACACATTCTTCATGCTAACTTCATCAAGTCATACTCAAACATAACCTTATATCCAACAATTTAAACTATAATTTTCATGACATTCATGCATCATAACTCATATTGAATGAACCATAATTCCCAATTAATGCATCAAACTACTACAACTTCAAAAGCATAATGAAATTCTTATATAATTAAAGCTTCCTTTTAAATGCTTCAACTATCAACAACTTTTCCACTTCACTTCACACACACCATCGCCATCATAGTAGAAACTAGAAGGTTCAAGCTTGTAAGCATGAAAGGTTGGAGGAAAGTAGCAATTTAAGCTAGGAAAATTGAGAAAATTTCGATGAAGGGGAAGAGAAAGAAGGGTTCGTATGAAAAATGAGATAAGCAAACAAACTCACCATTTTCCTTCATTAATCAAGGAACATCCGAGAATACATGTCAACATTAAATGAGATGGGTATGTGTCAACATGGTACTTGACCAAGTTAAAGAAGAAAAAGACAAAAGTCAAGTAATAACTTTAAACAATTAAAAACAAATTATTGGATAGGATTTAGAAATCCTTCTACAATTTGACCCATTCTGGTCCAATGACCCTAATTTCAATTCTAAAATCATATTCCCAATATGACAGTGCCATTGGGTAGCAATTTTTGCTACCGAAAAGCAATCAGTTCGCCACTTGACGATTTTTTTCCGGTTCGAGACTTTTCTCCGGGAAATTCTAGAAAAATTTCTATAATTCCCGTAAAACGTAAAATACATAAAAACGCAGTTCAATAAATTTTTCAAATACAATTTCCACATTATTCACAATAAAATTCCATTAGGCACGAAAACTGGGAATGTCATGTATGCATGTACAGTTATTTCATGTGCACAGATTTCACTGGTCACTAGTACCAGTATGCATGGACAATACGAATAAATCCCTATCAATCTCTTCCTATACCAATTTACTATTTTACCCTTCCTGTCGGGGGTGGGATGTTACAACTCCCTCCTCCTTATAAAAATTTCGTCCTCGAAATTCTCAGTCAACTGTTCCAAATGACAGTGATTATATGTCCCTACAGTTCCCATACACTACGTCACTCAATACTTTTTTTACCAAAAGATCGCAGTAAGACAATCCGTTTCCTCTGTGGTTTTCTCGCTATCTTACCTATCTCACTTGTCATATTCAGAGTAGCCACTACCTTTAGTTCCAGTTTATTATTTCCGAATCTATTCACTTATCCCGTTTTATCAATCCAATACCTTTCTCTCCAGTAATATACAGACTAATCCGGGTCCATTAATACCCTATTTGCCACTTCTATTCTGAGTACACCTTTTTAAGGGGATACGTACAATAAAATAATTTCTCTCGTCTGCGACACTTCACTTTCCTTTGGTACCGACACCGTGGCACTTATCTCTATTTCACTATAACCGGTGGTAATCCACCTAATGCATTTATCCTTCATATTTCATTGACTCTTAGTCCAGATTCAATTTTCTTTTGACATTCACTGTTCTTTATACATTTCTATTTCATTTGTCCGATTTTGATTCACCGCCCTAACCCATGTAACTTTCCTAGGTCACTTTCCTTTCTTTCACTCCGTGAAATACAAGCGTGTACAATTCCCTCTTGTGATCACCATTAGTTCTATAATCATTCAGTCAAAACTATATAATGAGGTCATAATCCTCTGCAGTCCAAACACTTAAGCATTTTTCCTGTTGAACATTCAAATCTATAAGTACTTGAATTTATCATCACTTCGTTCTATACCCGTAGTAACTCAATGTCACTCTTCGCGTATTCCAACTAGAATGTCTAGCCTCGATTGTTCAGTTCCTTTGCTCAATCACTTGTGTTGGTTACCCAATATTGTTCCTCCAATTTTATTCGAATATCCAGATTTATTATGGGAATCACCCGTTGAACTCCTGAATTCTTAACCTTTCTTACCTCTATCCAGTACCACTAAATCTACGACTTCAATTCTCAAGTAACACTTTATTTTGCCCCATATTCTCCTTGTCATTTTTTTTCTTCATTCTACGAGCTTTGAAAACCCCAATGTATGCACTTTATCTGTTCATTGCAGAATTATCGGTATAGTAGTCATCAGTTGATATCATAGTTACCTAATATCAATCTCTAGACATTACTCATTGTTGTTTTTAACAGACATCAGTCAAACTTTTCAGTGAGTCCACAGTTAGTGTATTTGTTATTCCTTAATGAAGGTAACACTACATCACATCAGTTTCAGTTTCCCTTAAGGACTTCTTGTTGCTATGAACTTTCTCTTATCAATTGCTTTCCTGTCATTCACATCGACATATGCCAATGCCTAGTCATCCGTACTTGGACCTCCATAAATTCCACTTCATTTGAGTTCGGGATTATTTTATTCTTAGATACAGTTTTGCATCACATAAAGAGACCCATGCACTCCACATTGTAATAGAATCATCATCAAATTAAAATTCCACTTACACAGTTGGATACTTTACATTTCCGTACACACAGTGCAGATAACCTCAGGAGTATATATTACTTGGTATGTTTAAATCTCCTCTTGAGATATGACTCGATTTCACTTTTGTTTTCGTCCGTGTTTCTTTTCGTTTGACCATTAGTCTTGCTACCATCTTTATACTGTTCATGAAAGTCTCGTTAGCCGATTAGTGTCTCTATTGCTTTTCAATCATTCTTGAGCACTATCTCAATCAGAACAATTTTATGCCATAATTTAAAGATCAGAACATTCCTTACACTAAGGTTCCATGTGACAGTCACCTAAACACTTTCTTTAACACTTATTCAGTAATCTACACCTCAGTAGAACTTATTTCATTTTATCTGGAAACCAAATAGTAACTTATACAATCCAGACTTCCATAAAACTCCTTTCCGTTTATGCTAATCCTCAAATAGAGGACTGATGCCATAATATATTTTCTTTTTCATTTCCTCTCATAAAGGTACATTCAGTCATCTTATGTCTTACCTTAACCCATTAAGAACTTTACACTTATAGCCACTCTAATCATTCACTGATCATCTCCTCTATGATTTCCATGTATCTTTCACATACGTTTCATTAATCATGATCAACTTTATTGTCCAATAGATACTCCCAACGGTAAATCAACTTAAATGCGACAACTCTTTTCATATATCACTATCATTGTTTCATTTTATTTTATTTTTCCTAGTTTCATGCCCATATCATTCATGTATCAGCTTGACCTTTTAAAGTCATATCCACTTGGCTTATACAATGTCATCGCATTATTGCTACGTCTCTCTTTATTTTCCTCAAACAGTCCACGATAGGGTATTCGCATTAATAGTACATTCGGGGATATGTCCCCAACCACAACAAAATCCTAGATACTCCACTGTATCTCTATCTATTTACTCATCCATTTACCATTTCTGTGTCCATATACATCTTTTCAACCAATCCCGACTTTCCCGATACCCAATCAGTAGAAAATTGTCAGTCTGTCATTTTCTCTTACGATCTTATTATACTGATTTCCAAACTCTTAGCACAATATTCGCATATCCATTTCAGTCTCACGCTTATGCGTTCAAGATCATTCTCGTTTCACGAGTTCATTTCAGTTTATCTGTACACTTTTATCTCACCATGTCTACTTTTGCTTACCCTACTAGGCACTCTTTCAGTTCTTTCAGTTCTAGGTAGACCATTACGGTACAATATTGATCTTATTACAATCTCACTATCATCATCTATCTCTGATATTTACTGATATCGAACACAAATGCAGTGAAAAAAAATATCTGCCTGATCGGACCATCTATGTTTTCCTTAGTTCCAATGTTTCTCATTTCATCGCATCTACAGTCAGAACTCTAATTTCCTAACCATCCCGGACTTTTCATCTCACTTAGTCCTACTATAACCAGTATGCTTCTCATATATCCAGTTGACCTCTCCAAGTTTTAGACATATTTATTTTATGTCGCCGTAATATTGCCACATTAATCAGGGGACTCAGTTTGATATCAATTCTCTAGGCCAACATAGTCATTATAATCAAAGTACATTATAATTCGCATTATCGATGTTTCCTTTTTCCCATTCCTCATTGCCCATACACATTCATAGGCTCACATTCTAATACGGTCTCACTTTTCTCACACTTAATCACGTAACACATGTTCACACGTAGGATTTCTACTAGTGTGACTCAGACTGGGGATCAGTTACTATAGTCTGCAACGACACGACTCAAATGCATGTTCATGATATTCCCGACCTTAATCCAATATTTTTTTCCATCAGAAAAATCTGTTTAAAAATTAGAAATCCAATGGCACTGACGGCGCTCAATTTGGACCCCTATAGGTCCCCAATTAAATAAAACAGTGGCTAAAGAACCCTTATCCGGATACCCGTCAATTTTCCGTCCAAAAATTCCCAATTTCCCATGAAATGAAATTCAATGTCTCACGAATCTGATGCCTCAAGAATCAGGTCAATCGGACGTCGGACGAACAAGTTATAAGCAAAAGAATAGAAAAAGGTCAGTACAAGTCGACTTATCTGAGAATACAAGTCAACTTACTCTACTGCGTATGAATAAGTCGACTTACTGAAGATACAAGTCGACTTACATTACTCCCATAATAGATCTGGAAAACTTTTTCCAACATGCCAACTTTCACAGGGCATAATTCCTTACTCTAAACTCCAAATTGAGCAAACTTGGTATCTATTTCATAGAGAAAATAAAGATCTACAATGTTCATGAAGGACACAAAAGCCAATTTCACCTCTAAGGGTGTCAAAAATGCAATCAAAGTTACTGCCCAGTCAAAGAGTTCTAAAACAGTACAGTATCTTGTAAATTCAATAACTTCTCATTTCCTTTGTCAAAAATTACAAAATAAATATGCTCAGAAAGATCCCAATGTGATCTACAACTTTCATGAACAATATGAAATCAAATTCAATGGTTAACTAGGTCAAACAATTCAGTGAATGCTGCTGCCCCTGCAAGTACTCAATCTGGACAGTAATGTTCTAAACAGTATATCTCCTTGCACAAATGTCAAATAAATGCATACTTTATACCTATGGAAAGATCAAACACAATGCTACACTTCCCATGAAGGACTTCAAAGCCAATTCCATCTCTAACAAACTTAAAACTTTTATGCAAGTTACTGATCAGGGCAGCAGTCAATAACCTCATGCAGGTACAGATTTTGAAAATTCATAACTCCTAAATTTGATCTCCAAAAATTGCATGCTAAATACCATTTTCAAGATCAATGTTTCCTCTACAACTCTTCAGAGGATCACTCAAGCCAATTCAATTCACAAAAATTTCTAAAATTTCTTCCAATCAGAAAGCTCACAAAACTGACATTTCAGCTAGGTTTCACTAAAATACATTTTACCAGCCAATGGTCATCAATGCATATCTCCCAATATACATATCGAAAAATTGCAAGATCAGTGGAATTGGAAAGATAACAATACAGGCTTCAACTTTCTTTTAGACCATTTTCCCTAATTCCTTCTCAATTAATTTATAAAAATCAGAAAAACTCTTAGGTCATCAATCTGGATACTGTTCACCTAGGTCAAAACAGTAACTTTCCAAGCCAAAAATCAACCTCTTAAGGTTAAAATTAGACAATACCTATTTCACACAAAAATGTAGCCAACAACCCAAAGTTTAATTGGGCACAAACATCGACTCATTTGCATAACCACACAATTAGTTATGCTCAAATCAATACAGTAGGTCAAAAATCCATTTTCCAGCTTTACTTCTCCAATACACTTCCTATCATGTCAATTCAAATTCTACTACCATAAGCATCTCAATTGGACACAAAATGTTGGATCCCGTTACCGGAACCCAACTACTTATACGTATTCCCTCACTATGTACACAGGATTCCTTATGAACTCTTTTCATCCGTTGCCGAATATCCAATCTCTAATCTGAAAATCCCGATATAATTTTTTTTTCATTCTTATTCATCTTAACTCCATTTTCATGATTCGGGTCTTAACCGGAGAACGAAACGAAGACAAAACAAAAGTACATTCAACGGAACGGAGGAAAAGCATACAGAAACGAAGAAACATACTGAAAACAAACTACGAAGCACATGAAAATCAAAGACTAAAGAATTGAATCCGAAGCAAATTACAAAGCAAATCGAAGGCTCGAAATCGAAAGCAAAACAGATTGAAACGAATCGAATCGGATAACAAAGTGTAGAAACAAACGAAAACGGAAGCCAAAGCAACTCGAACTGAAAGGTATAAGGTGGAAGAAAACAAAACAAAAGCGAAAAAAAAAGCACATCGGTTCAAAAGGCATAAGGCGGAAGCAAAGCGAACATCTCGAAGCATAAATCAAATAGAGCAAAGCAACAAGACAAACGTGAGGGCTAATTCCGCCAAAATTCAATTGAGCTAACAATTGGACATTTTTGGCAAGCAAAGGTAAGAAACTTGATGAGAAATCACTGGTTCAATTTCGGTGAATCGGAGGCCAAATGAGAAAGTTATAAGAGAAATGCAAAATGACCAAAGGAATAGTAATTGACCATATGAATAGTAACCGCCAATTTCCGACCCTTATATCTTTTTACTCCAAATTCGATCGATATATTATACCTCTTTTTAAGATATCAAGACCTCTACAATTTTCATGAAGGACGGAAATTTCAATTCCCGCTCTAAAGCGCTAAAAACCCATCCGAAGGTTCAGCCCAAATTGCCCATGAATAGTAATTCAGGAATCCCAAATGCATAATGGGCAGCAAACTTAAACGCCATATCTTTTTCATCTTAAGTCGAAAACTAACCCATTTTATACCGCTTTAAAGTTCTTAACTTGCTCTACAGTTTTCTGGAAGACATCCAAGTGAATTCCCTCATTATGAGGGTCTAAACCTTGCGAAGTTGCTGCCCAAATTTAGGAAAATTTGGACAGCATCTCCCTAAAATGCTCTAGCCAAATCCTAAATCTAAACCATCCAAGCTTCAAACCTGCACAAAACCACTTCAATCTTCCTTACATTCATTCATCCAACTTCAAACTCAATTCAACTCAATTGGCAATGTCACAATCTTAGTTATCTATCATTTGTTTTTCTCATTTCCAATTCTACAATCATATAACAATACATTTTAACTTCGAAACTTTTACAATTGCAAACTTCAAAACCATAATAATTACATGAAACTAAACAAATACAATGCTTGAAGGGCATTCTAGCCTAAATACAACCGAAAAGATAAAACTGCATTTACAAAGAACAAACTAAAGCTTTGAGACTTCTAAACCAACAAAATGCATCGGATTTTCCTTAATCCCGATGCGACGACCCGGATTCTTGCTTGCTACCTAAGGAGGGGAAAATGGGGGGTGAGCTCGACGGCTCCGTGGGTAATAACTTAATAAACGAGAAATACGTGAAAACCGTTATTCATTCATTCAATCTTTTCATACAAGTCACATTGAGAAAAGCATTTTAAATTTGTCAAAACTCTTCACGGAATACTAAACTTCAAACAATTACAAATTCAACAAATATCAAACAGCACATAACATTTCAGAATGGTTTGGTTTCGGTCCTAACAGACGTCTTATCGCACATTCCCATATAGCGGTCATGTAGTCAGTGGAATGAGGGGAGTCCAAATCGAACTCCTAAGCCACTTGCAGCAACCGGAGAAAGCTATCGAGGGAGACAAAGGTAATCGACTCTACGGAGGGACCTAACCAAACCCATACAATTCACATATTCGTGCTTAAAACAAACAGATTGCCCAAGGCACTTTTCAAATTTGACTTTCAAATTTTTTCAAATCATATCATTATCAAAACTAATTCAAATATTACAAAGCATCGAATTCACGCTACAAACCATTTAACAATCCATTCCAACATAAATTCATATTCAAGAATATCACATATAAGTGAAAGACATCACATAAAGTAATTCATATAAACATGCTAAGTCATTGGTGGAAAACATTAGTTTACATTTATTAGAAAACTTTAATGCATATTATCTCAAGTATTAAGAAATCACCCACCTTAATTTCCTTGCTAGCATCTTGGATTGGTCCAATTGCCTTTCCTTTACTTCCCATGCCTTATTGGACCTTAATCAAGACATAAAATCCTAATTAACATAAGGTCCACATGCTGAATTTTTATAAAAGAATAGAAAACATGCTTAACAACCTACCTAACTATGCCTATGCCATTCCTAAATTATAACTATCAAAACCTATCTCAAATGAATCAAACTTTTCAACAATCTCATGCCTTAAAGACACCACACCAAATCTGATTTTTTTTTAATAATCCTTCCTCTTCCCTTTTCCTTTCTTTTCTTTCTCTTTATTCTTTCTTGAAAAAACTCTTCAACTAAGGCATAAGAATCCTAATTACTATAAGATACACATGCTGGAAAAATTCTAAGGTTTGGGAAAACTTGCATTTAACCTATTCTAATCTTCCCTATATCTTCATATTCACACTACTAACCACCATGTTTGAACAAAAATGCCAACTCTCATATATTCTCTATGCTGAAATTTTCTAACTTCATGTATTCTTCTTCTTCCTTTTCTTTAACCAATACCCTTCAAACCATCATATGAAAACATGAAAAACACAACTCTCACAACAAAACCATGAATTAAAAACAAGTAACCAATGCTGGAATTTTTAAACCATCAAGGAAAACATGAAATTTCTTTGCTATCATCTTAGCTATACGTTATTTAAGTCATTGTCCTCAAAACCTAACTCAATAACCAACAACTTTCTCAAAACTCATGCTTAAAAGTTACCTATCACAATCTGATTTTTTTCCCTTAATCTTTCTTTTATTATTCTTTCCTTCTTCCATCATACATCATTCTCCAACCATACTTTTGAACCAAGCAAAGCAAATCCCATCTTTAAGCAAACCTCTAACAATAGAATCATAATAAACAAAAACCAACTATGCTGGAATTTTTAAAAGGATGTTCTAACTTCCATTTAAACTAACCTAACCTACCCTTTCCTTCATATATACTCTTCAAACCATCATTTTTAGCAAAATTCTAACAATAAGACCACAATTAACATAAGGGACATATGCTGAAAATGTTAAAGAATACAAAATCTAGGTTTAACACCCATCTCACTTGACCTATACCCTTTTAAACAATTAACATCATAACCCTCTCTCAACCAAGCAAAATCCCATCTTAGATTCACAATTTAATAAAACTCCAATGCTGGAATTTTCCAAGAATGGGAAAAAAACTTGAAATTCATGCAACATCACCTTACCTATACTTTAACCTATCCCTTAACAATAAAACAATCATTAAAGACACAAATCCTAACAAAACACTAAGGAATTTCAAAACCCTAACCCAATGAAATCAACTCTTCTTTAATTTTTTCTTCATGAATAACTCTTCAATCTACCATGAATAAGCAAGAAAACAAAACCCTAACTATTAAACCATAAATTTCAAACTCTTACCTTGAATATAAGACCCACGAAATCATCCTCTCTTGACTCTAATGGAGGATAATCTCTTCCTCTTCCTTTTCTTCTAAGAGAACTCTCTCAATCACCTTCCTAAACCAAGAAAACCAAAGCTCTCACCTTTTCTTCTTCTCCAATGGCCGAAACTTCTATCTTCTCTTCCTCCTTTTGGTGACTTTCGGATGGTGCTAGAAGAATGACCTAGCTTGCTTCTTTTCTCACTTACTTCCTATGCAAAAACGACTCCACTTTGGCCTCCCTCCCTTAAATTTTCGTTAGCCTCTTCTTAGCCTTAGGAAACTTCCTAAGCCTCCTTCCATTACCATTACCATAACCCTAATTCCTTAACTTAAACCTAAGCCCAAGTCTTCAAGCCCAAAGTTTCCCTCCTTATAACCTTTCCCAAATTTTCATTTCCCTCCTTCCCATTTGAAATTTCGTGGGCTCCCACTTAAAAGCCCAAATGCTCCCTTTCTTTTTCATTTAATACATAATCAACTACTAGCTAATGGACCTAGCCCAATTACTTCATTCTCCTTCATTTAACTACAATTTAAAAGGGCTAAAAGATATATAACCATATATCATCATCCAAATTTATCCTAACACCATTTTATTCTTTTCAAGTCTAGTACCAAAATCAAATTCTAATTTAACTCAATTCCTTCAATTAATAATTTTACTTAAGCACTAAAATCCCAAATTCATTAATCTAAACCTCAAAATAAGAGCCCAATTCTTCTTCATTCCTTAATATAAAAATCATTACAAGGCCCATCTTTATAAACCAATACCATCTTATTCTAATTAAATTCCAATAACTCTTAACACTCTTAATGCATATAATTCTTTTTATTACTCACAATACATCATAAAATAATAATTCTCAATAAATCTAATTTCCTAATTTCTTCATTTAATACCTCAATTTATTCCAACCAAATTAAAAAATCATCAAACTAAAACCTTAAAATAATTTAAACATGCCTCAAAATAATTGACACATGCTTATTACGAATCGGGGCCCAACATTTCTCCCCCTCTTAAAAGAATTTCGTCCTCGAAATTCATACTTAGAAATCTCCAAGTACTTGCTACGTAATGACTATAATCACTCACTTTCTTATCAAATTTCTTATCACACATATTCTTATTCTTAACTTATAACCATATTTCACTTCTCATATTTTATACCTCCAATATCATATTAAAACACTATATCCTCAAAATTCCTTAACATATTTACACAAGTTCATGGTCCAAGTCTTAATGACCCTTAATGTGGACCAATCATTTAAATTGCTATACATATGTCTTTATCATGTATCTTATCTTTCAGATAATCCTTATTTCATCTCGCAAATGTATAGTCAAAATCAAATCAACAAAGTGATCAAAGAAATCTAAACGTCATAACATTCTAACCTCAATATCATACACTTTCTTATGATCGTTCATATGTCTCATCGCCTTAATCAAACAAACCAATTTAGGTTCTCCAAATAATTCATAACAAAGACATTCACATCATTTCCCAATTCTCACTAATTCAATCCTATCAATTTATCGCTTTTCACAATCTCATGCATGTCACTTAATCTTACCAAACCTATAGCCCAAGTAAGATCATAATACTGGGCTCTGACACTTATCCAAAGATTGCCCATGAAACAAACATATCGTCCAAGTTCATAATACTGGGCTCTGATACCATAAATGTTGGATCCCGTTACCGGAACCCAACTACTTATACGTATTCCCTCACTATGTACACAGGATTCCTTATGAACTCTTTTCATCCGTTGCCGAATATCCAATCTCTAATCTGAAAATCCTGATATAATTTTTTTTCATTCTTATTTATCTTAACTCTATTTTCATGATTCGGGTCTTAACCGGAGAACGAAACGAAGACAAAACAAAAGTACATTCAACGGAACGGAGGAAAAACATACAGAAACGAAGAAACATACTGAAAACAAACTACGGCACATGAAAATCAAAGACTAAAGAATTGAATCCAAGCAAATTACAAAGCAAATCAAGGCTCAAATCGAAAGCAAAACAGATTGAAACGAATCGAATCGGATAACAAAGTGTAGAAACAAACGAAAATGGAAGACAAAGCAACTCGAACTGAAAGGTATAAGGTGGAAGAAAACAAAACAAAAGCGGAAAAAAAAGCACATCGGTTCAAAAGGCATAAGGCGGAAGCAAAGCGAACATCTCGAAGCATAAATCAAATAGAGCAAAGCAACAAGACAAACGTGAGGGCTAATTCCGCCAAAATTCAATTGAGCTAACAATTGGACATTTTTGGCAAGCAAAGGTAAGAAACTTGATGAGAAATCACTGGTTCGAATTTCGGGTGAATCGGAGGCCAAATGAGAAAGTTATAAGAGAAAATGCAAAATGACCAAAGGAATAGTAATTGACCATATGAATAGTAACCAGCCAATTTCCGACCCTTATATCTTTTTACTCCAAATTCCGATCGGGATATATTATACCTCTTTTTTAAGATATCAAGACCCTCTACAATTTTCATGAAGGACGGAAATTTCAATTCCCGCTCTAAAGCGGCGAAAAACCCATCCGAAGGTTCAGCCCAAAATTGCCCATGAATAGTAATTCGGGAATCCCAAATGCATAATGGGCAGCAAACTTAAAACGCTCATATCTTTTTCATCTTAAGTCGAAAACTAACCCATTTTATACCGTTTTAAAGTTCTTAGCTTGCTCTACAGTTTTCTGGAAGACATCCAAAGTGAATTCCCTCATTATGAGGGTCTAAACCTTGCGAAGTTGCTGCCCAAATTTAGGAAAATTTGGACAGCATCTCCCTAAAATGCTCTAGCCAAATCCTAAATCTAAACCATCCAAGCTTCAAACCTGCACAAAACCACTTCAATCTTCCTTACATTCATTCATCCAACTTCAAACTCAATTCAACTCAATTGGCAATGTCACAATCTTAGTTATCTATCATTTGTTTTTCTCATTTCCAATTCTACAATCATATAACAATACATTTTAACTTCGAAACTTTTACAATTGCAAACTTCAAAACCATAATAATTACATGAAACTAAACAAATACAATGCTTGAAGGGCATTCTAGCCTAAATACAACCGAAAAGATAAAACTGCATTTACAAAGAACAAACTAAAGCTTTGAGACTTCTAAACCAACAAAATGAATCGGATTTTCCTTAATCCCATGCGACGATCCGGATTCTTGCTTGCTACACCGAGGAGGGAAAATGGGGTTGAGCTCGACGGCCCGTGGGTAATAACTTAAGAAACGAAATACGCTAAAATCGTTATTCATTCATTCAATCTTTTCATACAAGTCACATTGAGAAAAGCATTTTAATTTGTCAAAATCTTCACGAATATCGCACTTCAAACAATTACAAATTCAACAAATATCAAACAGCACATAACATTTCGAGAATGGTTTGGTTTCGGTCCTAACAGACGCATCGCATATGACCGCTATTCGTGAATGAGGGGAGTCCGAATCGAACTCCTAAGCCACTCATGCAGCCAGAGAAGGCTATCGAGGAGACAAAGTAATCGACTCTACGGAGGGACCTAACCAAACCCATACAATTCACATATTCGTGCTTAAAACAAACAGATTGCTCAAGGCACTTTTCAAATTTGACTTTCAAATTGTTTTCAAATCATATCATTATCAAAACTAATTCAAATATTACAAAGCATCGGAATTCACGTTACAAACCATTTAACAATCCATTCCAACATAAATTCATATTCAAGAATATCACATATAAGTGAAAGACATCACATAAAGTAATTCATATAAACATGCTAAGTCATTAGTGGAAACATTAGTTTACATTTATTAGAAAAACTTTAATGCATATTATCTCAAGTATTAAGAAATCACCCACCTTAATTTCCTTGCTAGCATCTTGGATTAGAACAATTGGCTTTCCTTTACTTCCCATGCCTTATTGAACCTTAATCAAGACATAAAATCCTAATTAACATAAGGTCCACATGCTGAATTTTTATAAAAGAATAGAAAACATGCTTAACAACCTACCTAACTATGCCTATGCCATTCCTAAATTATAACTATCAAAACCTATCTCAAATGAATCAAACTTTTCAACAATCTCATGCCTTAAAGACACCACACCAAATCTGATTTTTTTTTTTTAATAATCCTTCCTCTTCCCTTTTCCTTTCTTTTCTTTCTCTTTATTCTTTCTTGAAAAAACTCTTCAACTAAGGCATAAGAATCCTAATTACTATAAGATACACATGCTGGAAAAATTCTAAGGTTTGGGAAAACTTGCATTTAACCTATTCTAATCTTCCCTATATCTTCATATTCACACTACTAACCACCATGTTTGAACAAAAATGCCAACTCTCATATATTCTCTATGCTGAAATTTTCTAACTTCATGTATTCTTCTTCTTTCCTTTTTCTTTAACCAATACCCTTCAAACCATCATATGAAAACATGAAAAACACAACTCTCACAACAAAACCATGAATTAAAAACAAGTAACCAATGCTGGAATTTTAAGCCATCAAGGAAAACATGAAATTTCTTTGCTATCATCTTAGCTATACTTTATTTAAGTCATTGTCCTCAAAACCTAACTCAATAACCAACAACTTTCTCAAAACTCATGCTTAAAAGTTACCTATCACAATCTGATTTTTTCCTTAATCTTTCTTTTATTATTCTTTCCTTCTTCCATCATACATCATTCTCCAACCATACTTTTGAACCAAGCAAAGCAAATCCCATCTTTAAGCAAACCTCTAACAATAGAATCATAATAAACAAAACCAACTATGCTGGAATTTTAAAAGGATGTTCTAACTTCCATTTAAACTAACCTAACCTACCCTTTCCTTCATATATACTCTTCAAACCATCATTTTAGCAAAATTCTAACAATAAGACCACAATTAACATAAGGGACATATGCTGGAAAATGTTAAAGAATACAAAATCTAGGTTTAACACCCATCTCACTTGACCTATACCCTTTTTAAACAATTAACATCATAACCCCTCTCTCAACCAAGCAAAATCCCATCTTAGATTCACAATTTAATAAAAACTCCAATGCTGGAATTTTCCAAGAATGGGAAAAAAAAAACTTGAAATTCATGCAACATCACCTTACCTATACTTTAACCTATCCCTTAACAATAAAACAATCATTAAAGACACAAATCCTAACAAAAACACTAAGGAAATTCGAAAACCCTAACCCAATGAAATCAACTCTTCTTTAATTTTTTTCTTCATGAATAACTCTTCAATCTACCATGAATAAGCAAGAAAAACAAAAACCCTAACTATTAAACCATAAATTTCGAAACTCTTACCTTGAATATAAGACCCACGAAATCATCCTCTCTTGACTCTAATGGAGGATAATCTCTTCCTCTTCCTTTTTCTTCTAAGAGAACTCTCTCAATCACCTTCCTAAACCAAGAAAACCAAAGCTCTCACCTTTTCTTCTTCTCCAATGGCCGAAACTTCTGTCTTCTCTTCCTCCTTTTGGTGACTTTCGGATGGTGCTAGAAGAATGACCTAGCTTGCTTCTTTTCTCACTTACTTCCTATGCAAAACGACTCCACTTTGGCCTCCCTCCCTTAAATTTTCGTTAGCCTCTTCTTAGCCTTAGGAAACTTCCTAAGCCTCCTTCCATTACCATAACCCTAATTCCTTAACTTAAACCTAAGCCCAAGTCTTCAAGCCCAAAGTTTCCCTCCTTATAACCTTTCCCAAATTTTCATTTCCCTCCTTCCCATTTGAAATTTCGTGGGCTCCCACTTAAAAGCCCAAATGCTCCCTTTCTTTTTCATTTAATACATGATCAACTACTAGCTAATGGACCTAGCCCAATTACTTCATTCTCCTTCATTTAACTACAATTTAAAAGGGCTAAAAGATATATAACCATATATCATCATCCAAATTTATCCTAACACCATTTTATTCTTTTCAAGTCTAGTACCAAAATCAAATTCTAATTTAACTCAATTCCTTCAATTAATAATTCTTACTTAAACACTAAAATCCCAAATTCATTAATCTAAACCTCAAAATAAGAGCCCAATTCTTCTTCATTCCTTAATATAAAAATCATTACAAGGCCCATCTTTATAATCCAATACCATCTTATTCTAATTAAATTCCAATAACTCTTAACACTCTTAATGCATATAATTCTTTTTATTACTCACAATACATCATAAAATAATAATTCTCAATAAATCTAATTTCCCTAATTTCTTCATTTAATACCTCAATTTATTCCAACCAAATTAAAAAAAATCATCAAACTAAAACCTTAAAATAATTTAAACATGCCTCAAAATAATTGACACATGCTTATTACGAATCGGGGCCCAACACAAAATCAGTCCCTATATCATGCCTACATTCACTAGGAATAACCACCATAATTTGGCAGCACTTACCTCTTACATTTCATGCAAGAATAGTCATCAAAATTAATCCAAAATCAAGCTAAAACCAAGTTAGAACACATTCTTCATGCTAACTTCATCAAGTCATACTCAAACATAACCTTATATCCAACAATTTAAACTATAATTTTCATGACATTCATGCATCATAACTCATATTGAATGAACCATAATTCCCAATTAATGCATCAAACTACTACAACTTCAAAAGCATAATGAAATTCTTACATAATTAAAGCTTCCTTTTAAATGCTTCAATTATCAACAACTTTTCCACCTCACTTCACACACACCATCGCCGTCATAGTAGAAACTAGAAGGTTCAAGCTTGTAAGCATGAAAGGTTGGAGGAAAGTAGCAATTTAAGCTAGGAAAATTGAGAAATTTTCGATGAAGGGGAAGAGAAAGAAGGGTTCGTATGAAAAATGAGATAAGCAAACAAACTCACCATTTTCCTTCATTAATCAAGGAACATCCGAGAATACATGCCAACATTAAATGAGATGGGTATGTGTCAACATGGTACTTGACCAAGTTAAAGAAGAAAAAGACAAAAGTCAAGTAATAACTTTAAATAATTAAAAACAAATTATTGGATAGGATTTAGAAATCCTTCTACAATTTGACCCATTCTGGTCCAATGACCATAATTTCAATTCTAAAATCATATTCCCAATATGACAGTGTCATTGGGTAGCAATTTTTGCTACCGAAAAGCAATCGGTTCGCCACTTGGCGATTTTTTTCCGCTTCGAGACTTTTCTCCAGGAAAATTCTAGAAAAATTTCTATAATTCCCGTAAAATGTAAAATACATAAAAACGCAGTTCAATAAATTTTTCAAATACAATTTTCACATTATTCACAATAAAATTCCATTAGGCACGAAAATCGGGAATGTCATGTATGCATGTACAGTTATTTCATATGCACAGATTTCACTAGTCACTAGTACCAGTATGCATGGACAATACGAATAAATCCCTATCAATCTCTTCCTATACCAATTTACTATTTTATCCTTCCTGTCGGGGGTGGGATGTTACAGCTCATTTCCTTGCCCTATAGAAGTCTCATCATTTCCCGGAGCTATCAACTCATCAGTACTCTCCTCACTTGTCGGAGAGTCGGGTACAACTGATCCTTGCAGAACTCCTCGTGTCCTTCTACGAGGTGGAGTTCTTCATTCTTTTTCTTAATCTCATTCATACATAAGATGGGATCTTATACGCATTTGCGATTTTTCCCATACTACATATCATGTCATTCGTCTCATATAAGGTCATTCATGTCTATTTCATTTCCCTTTCTCTATTTCCTCACTTCTATCTCATTTTCCAATAATCATTTATTTCATATTTCACATGTATATCCTCAACCAATTCGAAATTATCGATGCATAATCATTATGAAATTCTGACCTCAATTCCACTCATTGCTTCTTACTGCAAATTAGAACTCTTGTCGTATTAATCGAACAACCACTTCGGTTCCAAATTCCTCGTCGTAAGATCATAACAAAGTTATGCTTCCATTGCACACTACTTGTACATTCTAATCTCATCGTGTATACTTGTACGCCTATATTTCTCAAACAATCCATCACAATACATTCGTATCTATATCACTTTCAAAAACATATCACCACAGTACAATATTGTTGTCATGTTCAATCCTCTAGTACAATTGCCTTGAATCCTTATATGTTCTGTTTACCCATCCACTATTTCTCCTTTCTAATTATCCGCAACTTTCTTTTTCTCATATCATGACAGAGTATCATCATTTTCTCACCTCAAATTCTTAACACTATATCCACAAATCAATATTCCTTAACACATTTTCACTAGCCAATTGTCCCATTTCTTAAGGAACCCCATATGGACCAATCATCATGTCAAATTCAACCTATTGATCTTCCATACATATAGTTCTATTCTTTATCTCATCTTTCAAACTTTTATCCCACACATGGAAATTCAACATCAATTTATCCCAATGCATCGAGAAATTCAAATCTCAATTTCTTTAACACATTACTAAAATCAATCAACATTCTTGTCAATCTAAGTCAAACAATCACCTTGGTTCCTCAAATAATTCATGAAAATTCCTTCACAGCAAAATCACATTCTCACTAGCCATTCAAACACTTTACAAACATAAGCGCCCAAGTAAGATCCTATAACTGGGCTCTGATACCACAAATATTGGGCCCCGATTCCAGAGCCCAACTCTAAAACGAATACCCTATGACATGATTGTACTCCGATGACGTTTCCTTAACCTTCATCGATTCACCTCCTTGCTTTGATACCACAAATGTTGGATCTCGCTTCCAGAACCCAACTCTTCGCAAAATATCGTCATACTGAAGCGTGGTTCCTTGAAATCTTTTCTTGCTCTGCTACTAAACATGATGAGCCCCGTTCTCGGAGTCCAACCATCGAACCATAAACATTGGCGTAATCCAAAGAAACATGAAGCTTAAAGTCTCATACAATTCCTATGTTCCTTTTTCTATAACACATCTCATTTCTATAAATATATAAAACAACAATTCACAATCACAAAATTCATATCCAATCCATAACTTTCTCGAGTATACCAAATTTCCACTCAACCTGATCCATATACGCAAATGCATAATTTATTAACAACAATATAATAGAGTTTTACAAGCTCTCATGGCATTCCAAGCCACAATACAATAACACTATCGAAATCCGAATATACAAAATACACAACTCCCAAAGTTCTCAACAACAAACTAACTAAAAACAATACAATATGTACACCCACAAATAAAAACCTTCACTTCCCTTTACCCGATCTTCTTCTCATCACCTATAGATGGGAATGAAGGGGGTGAGCTTATAGCTCGTGGGTAACAGGTTTATAACAAAGAATAAGCAAAACCGTTGAAACGTTCATTTGTTTTATAAAAACCATAATGAGTTCATAAAACGCTTTGCTCCCAAATCTCAGTCAATTTCGAAGTTTGAGTTCAAAACTCATAGTTGAAAATTGTCATCACATCAACAATACAAAAACACTCAATTTATGCACATACTTGACAATTCATAGATGCAATGCACAAACAAACGGCTCGAGAGTTCCGTGGAACAAAATGGATAAACCAAAGCTTATACTGTTAACAAAACGAGTCTGATTTCTCAGGATCTCATGGACACAAGCGGGCAGCCGGGAGAAGGCTATATGTCGATGTGCACGTGACTAACGAAACGTTCCTCTCTCGCCCAAACAGAAATATATAATTATGCTCAAACTATTTTATCAAATGCTTTCATGCTTTTCATGCTCTTTTCTTTCTTTTTCGAAGATACAAAATGCCATAAATTTTCCAAGGCATAACATAAAATGTTTCAATGCATTCTCATCTTTATTTTGAAATTCATCAATAAAGTTCGTATACCAAAACATGTAGCAATTTTGCAAATCATTCAAAAGAAACAAAACGATATTTATGAAGAAGTTGAAATCCTTCTTGATTTGGGAGAAAACTTTATTGGCTCATTACTAAATTATAAACATGAAACTCACCTAAATTCCTTGCTTGGATACATGCTCAAAAGATGCCTCTCCTCTTGATCCTCTTGCCTTCCTTGATTCCCTTTATCAATACAAAATTCCTATTCAATAGGAATATAAATTAAGGACCCAATTATTGCATATTCACTAAGATAAATTCTAAAAACTCAAACTCTTCAAAAAGTCCAAACATTCTGGTCAATTTTCCCATAAGAGTTCCCCATTGTCTTAAGTTTCTAATGACTCCAAAATTATTCCATTTGGTTCAGAAATCTGAAAGTTATACTTCAAACATGTTGGGACTATCCTTATGTTGAAACAAGAATCTATACTCAACTTGCATCCAAAATTTGAAAACTTTAAAGACTGATTCAAAACTTCCTTTCTTCATAAAACTTGTATACCTTTGTCTCTATTTTACAACTAATTAAAAATCACTTCATTTGGATGTCTACATCAAAAGTTATGTCCAAATTACCAAAACATGTATGTCAGGAAAATTGAGCTCGTCGTGGTGAAATCAGGAGCTCGCCGCGGAGAAAATAGAAGTTCGTTGCGGCGTCAGAAGTTAGGGCTCACCGCAGCGAAACCCAAAAGCTCGTCATGGCGAGGGCGCTTGTATCGTCGTCGCATGAGATGCATGCGCGCAATGCGTCGTGGCGCTTCTGGCGTGCCACGACGTAGGGCGCTTGTCGCGCCAAGAACGTGGACGTCATGCGCCACTTACGTGCGCACCGGAAACCTTCTTCCGAACACTATTTTTCGACATTTTTCATCTTCATACTTCCCAAATTTCACAAATAACTCATCTAAAACCTAAATCATTATTCCTACTTTATTCTAAACTCATTTCAACACAAAATCCATTCATAAACACAACAAAATCATTAAACCTAGACCACCGATCCACCAAAACTCACTTCACACATATCACTTCATTTTCACTTCTAACCATCACAAAACATGATTTATTCAACAAATTAAGAAGGGATGATGCTTATACTTACTTGTTTAGCTCCAAGATTCGTCAAATTCTTTAAGATTTCCAAAACCCTAAATTTCCTCTTCCTCTCTTCTTCTTCCTCGGTTCTCTCCTTCATTTCCAAACAAAACAACCAATTCTCCTTTTTTTATACCCTTAATAATTGTGAAATGTCCATTTTTCCCTTCCATTAAAACCTTAAGTCTTATAATCTTAAGTGACTTGCCCAAAATGCCCTCAAGCATTCTTACTACTTTTAATAGAACCAAACCATATAATAAATTCTTCTCACATTTACATAACAAATAGATCCAAAACTTTATCCATCAAATCTCATAATTCAATTTAATCATGCTTTATGCAACAAAAAAAATTCAGGGGCCAACAGCAAGTGACATGTGTCACTTGCCTAACATGCCACCTTAGGTGCTTAAGTGAAGAAAAAGCAAGTTGTCCACGATGCTGAGGTTGGAAAGAGTTAAAATCACTTGTAATTGAAAGTTTCCTTCTTCTCATTCGTAGCTTCTTCCTTCTTGCTTGTTTTCGTTGGTTCTTCAAGAAACTCTCCTTTGTTGCTTGTTTTTTCTTCCTTTGTTCACACACAAATCCAAACTAAGCCTTGTGACGGTGAGGATCGTATGGTGTTGGGAGGAAGGTAGAGAATTAGTGAAAAGTTTGGAGAATTGAAGAAAGTGGAAGCTTAAGTAGGTAAGGTTGTGTTTTATGTATAAATTGGTAATTAAATGCATTGGTTGGCATTACTTGTATGGAATTGTGCTTTGATGTTGTGGGTAGGTTATTTTCCTTGGTTGATTTAGGATTGATTGAGGATGAATGATCTATTAGGTGGTATGGGTGAATTAAGTGTTTTGGATTGATTTTTACATGTTGTTAGATGAGTGTTTATTAAAGGAAAATGATTGAGTATGTGTGCTGCAATTTTGTGGACTAAAGTTCAAGGATAGGTTGTGAGTTAGTTATGGTAGATATATGAAGTGAATTGAGTGATTTTGGTATCTATGAATTTCCAAAATTTAGAGGAAAATTTTGTGATGAAAATTTTTGGAATAATGTCGGGAATGTCACGAACATGCATTGTACATATTATAATTTCTCCATGTGCATTATTAAGTATTTCTGATTGTACACTTGGTAATATTTGTGTATTTTAACTGTTATAGAGGCGCATTTGGAACGTCAACCCACAGACATTGCCGAGACTTCCAGGCATTAGCTTCGGAAGCTATTGGTGAGTAACCTAGATGGTTTCTCAATTATTATTTGCTTATAATTCTGTGTTTATAATTCTGTGAAAAATAATGGTGGGATTGTGTTCTGATTGTAGATTACGAACAGAAGGTCCGATGATTGAGTATTGGGGAGCTATGACATAGAAGTGCTACTTGTATGTGAATTTGTGAACTACTTGCTTGAGATGTGATAAATTGTGACACATGTATTGATTGTGATGTATATGCTGCTTAGTTGTGACATGTGCATTCCATGTATGAATGCATGATCAGATAATGACAGTTGCGACCGGAGCAGCCACCGAGAGCTACAAGCTCAACGATTGTATTCGGGCCTCGAGCCTCACAGTGATTCAGAGCCTCAGGCTCAACGATTAATGTACCCATATTGGGACAGCTCAGGCGCTCGGTCACAATAAAGAAATAAATTAGAAAAATGTCACATGCGCATTTTATATGCATTTGATTTAATCTCTTTGATTGAGTGAAAGGCAAAAATGCCTTATGCTTGTATGAAAATGAAATATGATATTGATGTGATCATGTGGTACTTTTGATGTATGTGAAATTATGAAATAACTGTGATATGCTTGTTTGTTGCATGAATTGAGTGAGCCATCGATGATGGTTACCTCGCTGAGTTCGCAAACTCACCCAAAATTGCAACATATTTTTCAAGATCGAGAGTAGCTAGACTCCTAGCTCCAGAGGGATTTTTCCTGCCGTGTAGATCGTATTGGCAAGAAAAGTCATGACTCATAGGTCGGTCAGTTGGGACTTTTGGGAGGACCTAGATAGAGCTGATGTATTTTGTGTTAGGTTTTTGGAGTGATGTACATACAGTAATCACTGACAGATGTATAAACTTCTGATTTTGATGAAATGAAATGAGGAACAATTTGGTTCAAAAAGTTTGTGATTTTATACTGATGTTTTATTATTATGATACCATGTGAAGTACAGTAGTGATTGTTCGTAGCTCACCCTTATCGTAGGATATGTATCGGGATGACCTACGAGCATCCCGGTGTGTACCCTGCGGTAAGGGAGCGCTACATGCAACGTCTAGCCCAATCTTTCGATAGAGATGAAGTATTAATGAAGTCTTTAGTTCATTATTTTTGTGGACTATCTTGGAGAAGATATACTGCGTTACTTAGGAAGTTGGTTTGTTATATTGTCAATATGATCATAGAAGCGAGTCGAGAAGTCTCTGGATTACCTCTGTTCTCATAGCCCTAATTTGGAAACACTGGCATCTTCGATGTGCAGATAGGAGGTCTTTTACCTCTTTTACAATCAACTTGCCTTGAATAAGCAACGGTGTTATATCTTCTTACTATGTTGTTATTCCAATTAGTCTGTCTGTATTGTGTAGTATGTTGTCATTTTTATTATAGGAAACTAGGGAGATTACTACTACTCTGCTAAGTTGTTCTTCCACTTTAATCCGTCAATCTAATTTTTAAATTTTCAAAAAAAAATCTTTAATGTATAAGAAGTGAAGAAATTTTATATATTTATATTTAAATCATCACTAAACATAGGAACAAATTACAAATATCAAACCCCTTACCAAACTTCTTTCTACTTGTGATATATAGGTACAAGGTATACATAGCTGAAATGATGCGATGAGATGGGCACTTTTTGGACTCCATTGCGACCAACAAAAGTTAATGCAAAACTAATTGCGCCTTTATTTTTGTTTTCCTCTCTTAGTTACTTCAAATATTTTTCCCTATAGAGCATATAAGTTTTTATTGTATTTTTATTGTACTTTCAAGAAGGTAGTGGGTGTATCGGATGTATTGATGGACGGAGAGGTTAAGGAGTTGTTTATTAATGAGAAAAGGATTGAGTTGGAATTTTGTTTATTGCGCGTTTAATCAATTAACTCATCCATGGCTTAGAGCTATTCACGCCATCGAAGTTCAAACTATATCGGAATAGGCAGGTATAGAAAGAAATTCAATTATGTTATAATAGAGCTGTACTATAATCAGGGATTATACTCTCATACTGATCGGTAGCATTGTCATCAAGAGTTTTATCAAAATTTTGTTTTATAATTTAGGAATGAAGGCATTTTAAATTTTGTTAGCTTTCCCCAAGACAAAATACTTGCATACAAGCAAATGATTTAATCCAGATTTTAGTCTTGGGGGCGAGGGGGATCGTGGGGAAATATGTAAACATTCATACATAATTAACATAGTATTCCTAACAAAAAAAGTCACTAAAATGTTTTATACATTAATTTATCCTAAATAAAAAGTTTAACTAAAAAAAAACTTTAATGTTGAAGTCAAGTAGTGCACGACGCTCCTTCATAGCATCAAATTCATCTATAATTGAATATGTATCAAATTTTCAGCTATTCTCCTTTCGATGTAAGTGATGAGACAATCTGCAAGATATTCATCTTCCATCCTGCTTCGAGCCTATTTTAATAATCTTCATAGCAGAGAAAGATCGCTCGGATGTTGCAGTTGAAACAGGAAGAGTTAGGACCAAGCAAATCAAACGATCAATCAAAGGATAAGTCAAAGACTTTCTTGTTTTCACCAATCCTTGACAAAGCTCAGAAATTGTTGATAGTTGCTTCAATTTACAATGATGAGGGACATCAAGCTCATAATGTTGTGCTTGTATTCTCAAATGCAACTTTTCTTGCTCACTGAAATCATTTGGATAAAACTTATTTGCCAGTTCACAAATATGATCAACATTCAATAATCTGAAGTTATCTCTTGGATCCAAAGTTGAGCTCAAACTAAGCAATTCCATCGTACTATCACTGAACTTGCTATTCAACTCTTGTAATTGAGTATCAATGATGGCAATGAATAAGTTAACTCGATAATGGTGTTCAATTGAGACATCATGTGCTCGTCGACGAGATCTTCCAGGAAAATAAGGAGCATTCAAATCAGGAATTTCAACATTATGTTTTTCACAAAATATTTTAACTTCATTGAAAAGAGTTTCCCAACTAGATTCCCTAAGCTTTTGAATTAATATTTTAGTAGTAGAGACCAAACTTATTGCATTTAAGATGTCTTGAGATCTACGTTGCAAAGCTTGGCAAAGCTCATGAGTAATTCCCAAGATATTCTTCATAACATGTAAAATGAGAATAAACTCAAAAGAAGTAATGGAATCATAAGCAAAATCTGCATCACCTCGTTGAGCATAGTTTCCTTCTTTCGTAGTTGTTTGAAGAACATCACAAGTAGCATCATACATGCATAATAAGCTTTGGATAGAAGCTAGATGGGAACCCCATCGAGTATCTCCAGCTCGTTTCAAAGTTCCTTGTTGATTAAGTCCCTTACCTGTTTCAAGTTTATCAACATTAGCATTCAAATAATTTAAATTTATAACATAAATAAAAGAGGTCCATGTTAATTAAGTCTCTTACCTGTTTCAAGCTCATCATTAGCAATTAAATATGCAATATGATCACCATGAGCTTCAATTAGTTGATCATGTCTTTTAGGAGACGAGCTGACAATATTGACAATAAATGTCAATTTTGAGAAAAATTGATGGACGGAGCTAACTTCTCTAGTCACGTAACTAACGCCAATTGAAGACGATGAGCTAAACAATGAATGTAATATGCGAATGGACACTCTTTCAAGAATAAGGCTTGCAATCCATTCCATTCACCCCTCATATTACTCGCCCCATCATATCCTTGACCTCTAATATTACAAATATTAAGGTTATGTTGAGAAAGAACCGATTTTATCTCTTCCTTCAATGTTAAAGTCGTTGTGTTTGAGACATGAACAAGATCAAAGAATTTCTCTTGTACACAACCTTTTTCTCTTGTACACAATCCTTGACCTAAACGCAGCGTGTAAGGCAGCGTGTAACGTTGCGTAACAACGCAACGTAACGCTGCGTTGCACGCAGCGTTGCACACAGCTTAAACTCAAAATCATTTTTTTTTCATTTAAGCCTATAATTAACATGAACCTAATGTTGTTAAAATAAAAATGTAATGGGCCTCTCTTTTATATTATGGATGAAAAAATAATTTTTATAGATTTCTTATATTGTAAATATTATGAATGGATATTTTATATAATTAAACTAAAAAATTAATTTTTATAAATTTATTACATATATATATGTTCTGAAAAAAAAATTAATTTTGTAGCCTTGTAGGGGCTATAGCCCTTGCTAGCCCCCCCTGAATCCATCCCTGCATATACAAGGTTTCGTATAAGCAGTTTCTTTTATGCCTTCTTGGCTGGCGAGCAATATCAAGAGCATAAGAAATTGGCTATTGGGTGAAACTAGTTCTCTGCAGTCCATTCCTCGCCCTTCTCGTTCACATGGAAACCAAGGATATCTTTATCTATCCATTTAGCAGCAAGTTTTAACTATTTGTTTGTCAGTCTTAAGTTGAGGCAGAGGGTCATTGAATTGGTTAGCTTTGAGTTTAGTTTTCCTTGGCCATCTGGCTGAATGGAAATCCTCCATTCTTTTTCGCTTACAAGTTAGCATGTTGAGGAACAGAGACTACAATTAATGTCAAGCACGTTCCTTCGCTGAACTTGAAAGTGACAAAGATTGTTTAAACTTCTCAAGCCATTCTAAAATACAGCAAATATTGAAATTTTATTAACAAAATTTAAATTGTCAACGGCATTAATTGATGTCTCTACGATGTGCAGAAATGGTATTTAATTCTTAAGATTAGTTTTGGATATTTCCAAGTTTTGTCAACGAAATAACTCAGTGTTTAATTGGCTGGTCTATATATATTCCATAAAACCACAGGCACAAAAGTCAACAATTAGCAATGCACAATTGGCAGGAACATTGGACATTTACCATTGAGGGGCACTGGAAAGTACTATAACCTAAAACTTGTTCTTCATAAATCTGTTCAATAATATCCTTTAGAAATTGACCTGTAGAAACTAAAAAATTTTGATGGAAAGTGGGCATTAGAATGAGTGGGTAGCTAGCTAGGTAAGGAGGAAGAGTAGTTTATGGGAGCTTTTTTCACTAAGTTACAATTAATTTGAACTTATAATTAAATAAAATCATTTAAATGTATGAATTTTCAATTTTAGAGTGATATCTAACAATTACAATTTCATTAACAATTTTAGTAACTAATGTGACATGTTGTTTCTTATATTTATGTAATAAAATTAGGTCTAACAGTACTTTTTATGATTATATCACTAATCCATAACTTGAGTTCATCCAGTTGCCCCAATTCCTCTCCTAAGTAAATTAATCCAATACATTGTAGTTTGTTATTAGACACGAAATATAAAATTTCCATTAATTTTGTCGTTTAGTTGCTGCGTTGACCTTAAAAAGTGTAGATACACACATACTTGTCTATACTTAAGTCGTTGCACGCACCCACCACTTCGTCTGTAAATAATGGTCAAGATATCAAATACGCGTATGTAGCTATAGCCAAAACTTGATTAATCATTATAAATTAAGCAAGCCATGTTATATGATGATTGAATATTTGTGCGAAATAGAAAAATGAATTTCAAACCAATTATGTCAAACAAGAGAAGAATCGTTGTGCTGTTTCAGCTACTATAAATGCAATATATAGCCGTCGTCATATCTTCACACCCAAGTTGTAGCGAAGTTTTGACGTATAGAAACACCTGAGGTGATCGATAGCTATACACACATCTATGGCTCCTCTTCAAACCTTGGTTTTCTGCACTGTAGCAGCGTTGGCAGTTTTCCTCATACCAGCATATGCACAGGAACTAACCTCTGATTACTATGGCCGAGTTTGCCCTCAGGCGTTGCCTACCATCAGAAGGGTCGTCAACCAAGCAATTACCAATGAACGACGAATGGGAGCTTCCCTACTTCGCTTGCACTTCCATGATTGCTTTGTCAATGTAAGATTAGTTATTGCAAGTGACAATCACTGTGTGATACAACCTAAGGGAGGGGACCTATTTTGACAATCATTAAACTAAAATGCAACAGATTCCTGACTCTTGAGGGTGGAACATAGAATATTAAACTTAATTTTAGATGCATATGTTTGTCGTAATCTTTTGTAAACTTAATTGTCCCGACTCCGAGGATGTTGTTATCTCTCAGTCAGATGTTTGTGGCTTCATACATTGAGTGTTAATGGCAGGGATGTGATGGATCTGTTCTTTTGGATGACAATGCTAACTTTATGGGCGAGAAGACAGCCATACCCAATTTGAATTCACTCAGAGGATTTGATGTTGTTGACACGATTAAATCAGCAGTGGATGAAGCGTGCAACGGTAGTGTGGTGTCCTGTGCAGACATCTTAGCTGTTGCAGCTCGAGACTCTGTATCCATTGTAGGAACTTCTTCTCATTCTCCAAGCTTATTCTTGATTCTTGGTTCAGTGAACTGAACCAACTGTTTTTAATTTGTTACAGTTGGGAGGCTTGAACTACAATGTATCGTTAGGCCGAAGAGACGCAAGAACCGCAAGCTTCAATGACGCACTCACCAATCTTCCACCTCCATTTTTCAACTTCTCGCAGCTACTTTCCAATTTCCAATCTCATGGACTTAACCTCACCGACCTTGTGGCTCTCTCTGGAGGACATACCATTGGACTTGCTCGGTGTACAACTTTCCGGACAAGAATTTACAATGACACTAACATAGACGGAGCGTTCGCTAGAAGTTTACAGGGCAGTTGTCCAACAAGTGGAGGTGACAACAACACACAGCCACTGGATTCAACTTCAGTTTTATTCGACACACTATACTTCAGGAAATTGGTTCAGCGCAGGGGTCTGCTCCATTCTGATCAAGAGCTGTTTAAGAATGATGGTAGTGCCAGCGATAATCTGGTGTTAAGGTATATTAATCGTCCTAGTGATTTTTTCAATGACTTTGCAGCTTCCATGATCAAAATGGGAAACATGAATCCTCTCACTGGCACAGCTGGAGAGATTAGAAAGAACTGCAGAGTAGTTAACCCCGAATGATTTTTTAACTTACCGTTATATCATGCCCTAAGTTGTCTCGCTTTAACACTGGAAACAGTTGCTTGTTTTGAGATTCCATTGTATTTGTTTTTCTTTTCATCTTTTCGGTTGCTAATTCTAGATCTCTTACTTCAAGAATGTAATCGGAATTATTGTAGCAAAATGCTGTTCCGCTTAAAATTGCAGTTTTTTCCTTAATCTCTCGTTGATCCCACATGTACTGTATTTTAGGGTTCTAACCCTTAGTATGGGAACGAGATGTTACAATTTTTTATCTTTCTTTTATAGTTTATCTTCTGCAAATATGACATTTTCTACTAATGACGAGCTTGTGAGAAGTGGGATATCATAGTCGATACCCCTTGACGCCATCAGCGTAGCCCATAAATCTACATTTTCTAGATTTTAGATATAGTTTTGTGACATCTTGGGTATTATAAAACACGAAAACAGGACTTCAAAATGTGTGTAACTGATCGAGAATAGTCTGCTAGTATACTAGTTCACATCTCCATCAATGTCTTCATATCAATTGATCTTGTTGGTGATCGATCAATCACATAGTAGACGGTCTTCACTGTTTCTGGCCAGAAAGGCTTTGCCATACTTGTAGTTCTTAACATGGCTCTAGTTCTTTCAATCAAAGTTTTGTTTATTCACCTTGACACTCCATTTTATTGAGGAGTTTAAAGCACTGTGAATTGACGTTTGATGCCTTCTTGATTACAAAAATCAATGAACACATTACCAGAAATACATCTTGATTTTCTGAGGTACTTGATTTTCTTCCCCGTCCCTAACTCAATTTGTCCTTTAAATATTGTGAAGATTAGAAATACATATCCCTTTCTCTTGATAGGATACACTCAACATCTTCTGGAGTAATCATCAATAAAGGTCGCAAAGTACCTTGCTCCATCCAGAAGCATAACCGGTGCTTTCCATATATCAGAGTGAATCGATTCTAAAATATCTTTACTTGTAAAATTCGATGCATTAAATTTTATTCTATACTGATTACTTATAACGCAGTGCTCATAGAAGGGTAATGATACATTCGTGAGGCCAGGGAATAGTTTCTGCTCAGCAAGAATCTTTAATCCTTACTCTGACATGTGGCCAAGTTTACAGTGTCACAATTTTGTTGCATTTTCTACAAAACTAACCAGTGCAACCGATGCATTTGCTTCCATATACGTCTCTCCCATAAGCTTGTGTAACCTTGTAGTTATCCTTTTCGCCTTCATGACTACAAGCGCTCCTTTGATCACCCTCATAACTCTATTTTGATTAGAGGTCTTACACCCAATTTCATCCAATTGTCCTAAAGATAATAAATTCTTCTTCAAGCCTTTCATATGTGGCACATTTTAAATAGTATGAACTGTGCCATCATACATCTTCAACTTGATGGTGCCAATCCCAACAATCTTCAAGGCATGGTCATTTCTCATGTTCGCAGATCCTGCAGAGATAGATTTATAAATGTGAAACCAATCTCTACAAGGAGTTGTATGCCCTGTTGCTTTCTATTATCCAAGCATCAGTGAGCTCTAATAAAAAGAACTACGAACATTTTGGGACAAAAAGAGCTGAACCAAGCGTTGAACTTAACTAGACATGGCCCCGTGTAGTGATACCTAGATGAGCATATCAGCATAAAACACAGTGCATCAAGAGGTAGTGTCAGGTTTTTAATTAAAGAAGTGTGAATAAGAAGAAATAAAAGAGTAGCGTGAAACGTAGCATAGATTAAAAAATAACTCAAGGCATCAAAACACAAAATCCAAAGGAAAGAAACGTAGATGTAGCAGAAGTGTGGGGTTATTAACGAGGTGTGAATAGTAAATTGGACCCAAATTTTAATTGTCTCATCAAAGCTACAATGACGAAGAGAGGAGAATAGAGAGTTTACAACAGAGACAAGAGGAGTGGCGGCTCAAGAAACGTAAAAAGGAGAAGAACAACGCCCTGGAAAAGAAGAGAAAAATCAAGCAACAAAAACGCCCGTGACAGTCCCAAATAGTTAGGAAAAATTGTGATGTTGGATAACTAAACTCTTATTTCTTGCTTTACGAAATCTTAGTTATTGAACTCTGAATGTTGTGAAACTTTCAAATTTTTTATTTGAATCAATTTATTAGTCAAGTATTAACTATTTTTTGGGTTATTATTTAATTGTTTGATTTTACAGCTATGTGCCCAACTACTTTGTGATTTTATTCAATCAAGTGCTAAATTAAACAGGTTAATGTTCAATTCTTTTAATCAAAAGTAGCGACTAGGATTTTTTTCTACTCCGTTAGGGACCTGATTCTAGAAAAAATAGTTGTCTAGGCTAAATATACATCATATGTATGATGTCTGGTTCATCGATTTTCTTGATTCGTGAAGTTATTAATTAATTAAATCTGATATTGTATCCAGTTTATTGATTAATAAGGGTTGATTCGAATACATATTTCAGTTAACTAAACATAAGAGAAAATAGGTAAAGAAATTTACTACGACAAATGCTTAACTAATAAATTGATTATTTTTAGTGTCGATGATCAACGCAAGTTCAATAATAAAGAAGACCGGAAACTAAAATTTATTCTTATTGATTGTTAAATTCTCAATGTTTTGTTTTTACTTTTTTTCAATTTTGTATTCCAATTAAATTTTGTTTAATTCACAATTAAAAACCCCCCTTTTATTGCGTAATTACTAACATCTAAATTCCTCGTGGGAACGATCCCTATTTTTTACTACTACATTAATTTTTGTTGCAAAAAATTGGTTTCTTTTTATATTTGGTTTCAGGTGACAATATTCACCAACCGATGACCTAGCACCAATGGCTCCAAGCAGTTATCTTTACTAATATTGCCTTCATCTTCAATTTCCATAACAAGAACTTTGTCCTGTCAAATTTTGTAATGTCAAATTTGGTTGACATTGCTTCTATCACAAGAATTGACTCCCACTATCTCACGTTAAAAAGGAATCTGCCTCGAGTTACCTCCAATTAATAAGTAATAAGACTGTATTATACTAGGAAAGTTCCCAAGAAAAGTTGGAGGGGTCACAAATAGTCCCACTTGAAACTCAGTCTCCTTGGACAAAGCTTTTCTAAACATGCACTCAATCACCTCAAGTACTAGCAAAAAATGCCCCAAAAATGACAACAAAAACTCGAGAATAGAACCACCCTAAACCTGCAAGAACACCAAGGAAAAACTCATTTTCTGATATAGAAGATCAGATTATGTTGCAATTACAGAGTATACTTAAACAATCCTTAGGCTCTGATACTACTAATAGGAAATGGACTCCACGGGATAGAACAAACACACAAATAAAATAGAAATTGAAATAAAAGAGACACACAATATTTAACGTAAAAAAACTCCTAATAAATATGGGAAAAAACTACGGATAAGAATAGAAAACTTTCCACTAAGAAAACAAATATTACAAGAGGAAGATCTCACAATAAACACCAAAAATTATATACAAAGTTATGGGAAAGAGATTTTTGGAATGTGTAGAACCTTAAACATATGTCTCATTATGTAGCCTCAATGGAAGCTTCTATATTCTCTCTTTACCAATATGAGATTTAAGCCCACATAAGTAAACTAGGTGCATGAGCCGTTACGAAATACAACAAATTGAGAATTTTTTAACCCAATGTCGATTGTCAATGCCATTGATGCAACCACGTTGTCAATAAATGGCGCTCAAGTGTAAGCTAAATAGGATATTCCTAGGTTTTGACAACGAAATAATGTAATGCTTACTTGATCTCTGGTTCAGCCGGATTCTGGTTGGACTGGATGTTGCCGTTATACTCCATATGATCAACTGCTTCCAGTGTCAACTTCAACGTCGAACACCTGCAAAATAAGAAAGGCACGTCGGGGATCCCGATTAGCCCCTCCGACGCTCAATTCAGGTTTTTTGGTGAAGGAGAGTCCGCTGTAATCAGAGAGAATTAGGGTTGTAATCGCATACCTTTGTTGTGGTAAAATCGTACCATATATATGAAGCAGCAACTAGGTTTAGATCTTTTACGTGTTTGCATGGGTGACTCTCTCCTGCTAATGGGTCGGAGAAATCGTTACCTGGGCCTGGACTTGATTTAGTCATAAGGCTGATCTTTGGCGAATGGACCGATCGGCCCATGCATCATTGGTACTGGGTTCGGGCCCAGTATGACCGACCCAACCATAAGCCCCCTACTCCTCGAGTCTGAGCGAAGAGAAGGGTCGGAGGAGTACGCAGAGTTTTGATAGCTCGTACATGGGATGACTCGTAACTGGGACGATCGGTCAGATTATAAGATGTAGCTTTTTGACGGGCGGTCGTTGTGACTCAAGAGGTAATCGATCGGTCGGGTGTTATCGTTGTGGCTAGTGTGCGGGACGGCTCGTAACTGATTCGGTCGATCGGGTTATGACAGGTAGAGCTCGATCGGCCGTATTGGGGTTGGTCGGTTGAGTGTCTTCATCCGATCGGCATGGGCATTTACTGCATGTTGGCCTGCGTTCAAGTAGGTCGGGGGGTTATCATTAACGAGCGCATGGTGCAGTACGGGAAGCATTTATTGTCTGGTGGCGCGTCTTGCGTCGACGACTTTTCGTAATCAAACGATTCGTCCTTGTAACCGTTGTGCAGCTGTCATTGATGTCCTTTCAACTGTCGCGCCGCTCCACCTTTAAAATTAAACCCTAATCTCCCTTGGCTCGGATTCTTCCACGTGTCTAAGCTCGTTCGGATTTTCCGCGTGTTGCGCTCTGATTGGGTTGCCCGTTGAACCGATCCCCTATAAATGTTCAGGATTGATGCGTTGCAAGTTTTCTTCACGCTTGTTATATTCTCGCTTTCATTCTATTCTTGTTTACTCTTTCTTGCTCTCAGTTCCCAGATTTTTCCTTCATTCGTCGTCTGGTTTTCCTTCCCAAATCACCAAATAGGTACGTCCTTCTTCCTCGTCTGATTCTCTAAAGTTTCTTATTCGCAAGTTCTCTTCGGGGTAAGTATGTCGACTGCTAGCGCTAGAAGTTTGGTGGAAGGCGTCGAAGAGATATCGACGAGGGAGAGAAAAGATGGGTTGGTTGTGGAGGCGCCGCCAAGGGAGGCATCAACAATGACCATCAAAGAGCTGAATCGGTCGATACTCAGGTTTAATATGCCAACATCTTGGGGACCCCGGCTGGTTTTGAGGAACGAGCGTATCCATAGCAACTTAAGTCGGTACATCGTTGTTTCCGACAATTTTTTCACGGTGGGTGGTATGAGGCTTCCTTATGCCCCGATCATAGATGAGGTGTGCGCAATCTACCAGTTAATGCCCAGTCAAATTCCACCGAACAGCTGGAGATTTATGAATGGTCCATGCCTTTGCCACCAGTTAATTGTTCCCCATCGATCGGCGTCATGCGCCACTTCATGAGGTTGAGTCAGAGCCCGATCTCCGGAGCTCGATCCCTCTGCGATCGAGACGCTCGGTATCGACCGGCAGGAACAGCTTCGAAGATCTCGTCTTGGTGGACAAAGTATTTCTTTGTGAAGCCCCCGGGGTCCTCCTCCGAGTCTCGGCCATGGAGATACCCTTTAGCCGAGCAGTGGAATGACATGTCGGGCGTAACCCTTAGTAGGGAGGAATGGGGGGTAGTGAATCGTATCAAAGCGCTCGGCAGATACGACTTCGCTCGGCTCGTCCAGGGCTATTTCGGGGGGGCCTCGGCAGATTCTTTTCTGCTCGATCCTCCGCCGAGGATCAGCGGGTTAGGAGAGGAAGCGGCTCCGCCTGGTTGATCCCGCGTAGTCTAATTATTTACCATGTACTTTGATTATTGCATTTCTCTAACTTGTGTTTGTTGTCGTGCAGCCATGGTGAGAGTAGAGGATTTTGGCGAGCCTGCCGCTCCCTCTAAGCCCAAAAAGCGGGCCCCGAAGAAGAAGCAGGGGACGGAGACTGGTGAAGGCTCTGCTTCGTTGGTGGACGTTGGTCGCTCCATCATCGTTGGTCCTCGCTATGCCGGCCACCACCGGTCGTGCCGATTAGTGCGAGCTGACGAGCCAGAAGAGGAGGAGGAGGAGGAGGTAGATCCTCCTCTTAAGAGGAGGAGACTGGTCCGACTCCGTGACCTCCCATCCGATCAGGCTGTGTCAGTGGGGAAGGAGAAGGAGAAGGAAGGGACAGGGAAAGGTCAGGTGATTGACACCGAGCAGTGGGAGTCTGTGATCAAGCTGCCCATGACCTGTTCGATTGGAGAGTTGGACATGTCCCGCTACATTGTTGAGCGGATTACTCCCCCTGCGGACGAGGAGAAATTGGACAGGAAGGGCAATTGGGAGATGGGGTCTCTGCTTCTTCGTAGCTGCATACGAAGCTCAGTGATGTCCTTCGCTACGGTGCAGCGTCTGGAGGCTCTAGATCAGGAGGTTCAAAACCTTCACAAGCAGATGAGGGCTTTGAAGGAGGAGCTTACTGAGGTGAAAGAAGGGAGGGACCTTCTTCAGGCCAAGAATTCCTCTTTAGAGGAGGAGAAGAAGGTTCAGGAGGAGGCAATGAAAGTTTTAACAGCCCGGGTCGATTCGGGGGAGGAGGAGAGGATTAGGGTGGTTAAGGAGAAGACTGAGCTGGTCAAGGTGTGCTCGGTCTTGGAGGGGAAGGTGGAGCTAGAGAGGAAGCTCAAAGAGAAATTTTTCCAAGATCATACTACGCGTGGTTTACATCTTAACAAGAGATGTTGTTGACGAAGTTGGGGAGCTCAGTTAAAGAGCAGAGGATCGAGGCGATCAAGCGGTGGAAGAGGAGAAATCTCAAGGCGGAATGCCTAGAGCTCGCCTGCGACGCGACCCTTTTGGCCTTGAGGAAGAGCTATGAGGCTCACGTTCCAGATGGGTCGGAGCGGCCTTCATTTGAAGAGTATGCCGAGTCGTTGCTTCCGGCCCTCGGCCTTTCGTTGGAGCAAATGAAGGAGAAGGCCGTCAGGGAGCGAGTCGTCATTCCGGGCGAGGAGTTGGATCTCAGCTCAGAGGAATAAGAAGAAGAAGAAGAAGAGGGGGATGTTTCCCTGCTGCCAACTCCTCGTGACCCAACTGCTGGCCCTTCTGTTTCTCCCGTCGATTCTACTGCGGACCCCTCATCCATGGACCCGGTTGTTGGTTCTTCGTCTCCTCCTCCCGAGGCGCTGGAGTGATTGCTTCTTCTGTAAAGCTCATCCGGTCGGGCTTGTGACCGGAATTTTTCAAAATGAATAGAGAGTGTACTTGGTTAATTCTTATGTTTTTTACCACTTCCGTTTTTTTACAAGCGTACTTGCTTTGTTTCGAACGGGCGAGTTAGGACGGGCGATAATGGGGCCGTACGATTCTAGGTTTTGTCTTAGGATCCTGGGTGAGTGTGTTCCAAGGCTCTTTGCCTTAGTGATCCGATCGCTCGTAGTCGTTCTTCACGTCAGATTCATCGTAGAAAGTAGTCGGCTCATGGATCCAAACGGCACTGAGATCGGTTAGTGGTCGAGGCTGAGCTGTGGTCCCAAGGATCTTGCCTTGGCGACCGATCAACTGTAGTCGATCTAGTCAGGATCAACCGTAGTCGATCTATGGAGATACCGAGCGATGGTCCCAAGGATCTTGTCTTGGTGACCGATCGACCGTAGTCGATCTATGGAGGTACCGAGCGATGGTCCCAAGGATCTTGTCTTGGCGACCGATTGACCGTAGTCGATCTATGGAGATGCCGAGCGATGGTCCCAAGGATCTTGTCTTGGCAACCAATCGACCATAGTCGATCAATGGAGATGCCGAGCGACGGTCCCAAGGATCTTGTCTTGGTGATCGATCGATCGTAATCGATCTATGGAGATGTCGAGCGACGGTCCCAAGGATCTTGTCTTGGCGACCGATCGACCGTAGTCGATCTATGGAGATGCCGAGCGATGGTCCCAAGGATCTTGTCTTGGCGACCGATCCACCGTAGTCGATCTATAGAGATGTCGAGCGACGGTCCCAAGGATCTTGTCTTGGCGATCTATCGACCGTAGTCGATCTATGGAGATGTCGAGCGATGGTTGATTGGGTCTTCTACTTTCTACCGCTTATGGTGTAATTCTTTATTGCTAAGAAATTTGAACCTCTTTATTGATGATAATGAGGCGTGGGCCGTTAAAAAACCTGCCTGGCAGGGACAGGAAAAAGGTACCCACAAGTGTACAAAAACATTATTGAACAAATATTAATCAAAATAAAACTTATCTATTGGTAGAAAGCCTTCAGGTTTTGGGAGTTCCATGGCCTTGGTAGAATTTTTCCTTTCGCGTCGCGTAGGATATAAGCAATATGCCCGACTTGCTTTATCACTCGATAGGGTCCTTCCCACGTCTGACCGAGCTTTCCAGGGTGCTTCCCAGCCGCCTCGGCTTTTCGTAAGACGTAACCACCTATCTTTATGATGCTCGGCTTAACCCTTCTGTTGTAGAATTTGGTCGCCTTTTGCCTGATAGCTTCTGAGCGAGCGGCTGCCCTTTCTCTATCCTCACTGAGGAGAACGAGCTCTGCTCTGCGGGCTTCATCATTCCGCTCTTCTTCATAGCCCGACATATTCTGATTGTGTAATGTAAACTTCTCTTGGGACTAGAGCTTCGCTCAAGGTCATTACGAACAGTGTTTCCCACATGGCTCCGTTTGGTGTAGTTCTGTATGCCCACAACACTTCGTCTAGTTCTTCCACCCATGTCTTCCGGCCATCCAAGCGCTTCTTGAGAGCACTCATTATCTTTTTGTTGGTGTTCTCCGCAAGTCCATTGCTTTGGGGGTGAGCTACCGAAGTTAGCTGTAATTTGATTTTTAGTCGGTCGCAGAAATTTCTGAATTTTTCGTTATCAAATTGCTGACCGTTATTCGTAACCAAAATCATTGGCATCCCGAAGCGACATAGTATATTTTTCTTTACGAAACTTTCTACCTTCCCCTCGGTGATTGTAGCGACTGACTCCGCTTCTACCCATTTAGTGAAATATTCCACTGCCACCATTAAGAACTTCTTCTGCCCGGGACCGAGAGGGAAAGGCCCCAGTATATCCATTCCTCATTGAGCAAAAGGAATAGGATGACTCACGATTTGCATCCTCTCAGTCGGCTGATGAGAAAGGTTTTTATTTCTCTGGCAGGCCTCACATCGGTCGACCTTCTCCTGGCAGTCTTTTCTCATTGTCGGCCAGTAGTACCCCTGTCTGATCAGTCTGTGTGCCAACATTCGGCCTCCTACATGATTTCCACACATCCCTTCGTGGACCTCGGCCATTGCCTGGTTGGCTTTTTCTTTGTTCAAGCATCGGAGCAGCGGCCAGTCGTAAGACCGCTTATAGAGAGTACCATTAACGACTGTGTACTCGGCCGCCTTTATTCTTAGTTTCCTGGCTTCCGATGCGTCTTTTGGTTGTTTTCCTTCTAAAAGGTACTGCGCAATCGGCTCCATCCAATCCGACCAATCGGTACTTATGTTGTGAACTTCCTCGACTTTCTGAATGCTAGGTCGGCCCAGTCGTTCGACTAGGACATTGTTTATTGCATCACGATCAGAAGCCATTTTGGAGAGCGCATCTGCTTTGGCGTTTTGAGCTCGTTCTACCTGCGCCGATCGAGTCTTCGCTCGCAGAGTTTTCAACTCATGCTTCACCACCTCGGTACTGATCATGTTGTTCCCTTGGCCTCATAACGCCGGTGACTGGCCGACCACTACTGGCTATCACTATAAACCTTCGATGCTTTATTTTCATTTCCTAGCTAACCGGAGGCCGCTAGCGAGGCCTCATATTCGCCGTTATTGGAAGCCTTGAACTCGAGCGAAGGGCATATTCCACCTTTTCTTCATTATGCGGGCTGACCAAGATTACTCCCGCTCCGCACCCTCAAAGATTGACGACCCGTCAACAAACAAGTTCCAGGCAGGGAACTGCTCGTCCTTCGAGCTGGGTTGGCTCATCTCAGCGATAAAATCTGTCAACACCTGCGCTTTGATGGTTGTGCGGGGTTTGTATTGTATGTCGAACTCCCCCAACTCTACCGCCCACTTTATTAGCCGACCTGATGTTTCGGGCTTTTGAAGGCACTGCCTGAGGGGTTGATCAGTCCATACCTCAATGGTATGACTTTGGAAGTAAGGCCTCAGCTTCCTGGCTGCCATTATCAAAGAGAGGGCTAGCTTCTCTATGGGCGTATATCGCGTTTCTGGCGCAGTCAACACTTTGCTGACATAGTAGATGGGATGCTGCTCGCTTCCTTCCGATCGGATAAGTATCGCGCTGATCGATCTCTCCGTAATCACCAAGTATAAAATCAGGTTCTCCCCCTCTACCGGGCTTTGCAGAATAGGCGGGCTAGACAAATATTGTTTTAAATGTTGGAAAGCTTTCTTGCACTCCTCCGGCCATTGAAACTGGGTCATGTTCGCTTTCCTCAGGACTTTGAAAAATGGGAGGCACTTGTCTCCTAGCACGAAATGAACACCTTTCAATAAACTATCCGACCGGTCAATATCTGAACATCTTGCAAGCATTGCGACGAAGGCATCTGTATGATGGCCTCAATCTTCTCTGGATTAGCTTCGATTCCTCGCTGAGTGATCATAAACCCCAGGAATTTTTCAGACGCCACCCCGAAAACACATTTTTTCGGGTTCAGCTTCATCTGAAATTTTCTCAGGGTTTGGAAAACCTCCTTGAGATCTTCCACATGCTCCGTGGCCGTCTTACTTTTGACCATCATATCATCTACGTATGCTTCCACTGACCGGCCCATCTGTTTCTTAAAGACTTCCATAACGAGTCGTTGATAGGTTGCCCCCGCATTCTTCAAGCCAAAAGGCATCACTTGGTAGCAGTATGTGCCCTGATCGGTTATGAACGCAGTCTTCTCTTCGTCTTCCAGACTCATTTTAATCTGATGATAGCCCGAGAAAGCATCCAAGAAGCTGAGCAGTTCGTGCCCTGAGGTGGAGTCTACTAATCTTAGGCAAGGGGAAACTGTCCTTTGGACATGCTTTGTTTAGATCAGTGAAGTCTATGCACATTCTCCACTTCCCATTCTTCTTTTTCACCAAGACTACATTGGCGAGCCATTCGGGTATTTGACCTCTGGATGAACCCGCTTCAAGCAACTTCTCCACTTCTTTCTCTATCACCCCTCGTCGCCTCCTTGCAAGCCATCGCTTCTTTTGTCTAATCGGCTTGTAGTCATGCTGAATACCTAGGGAGTGCGATGAGACTGACCGAGAGATTCCAGGCATGTCGCTCGGCACCCAAGTAAAAACCGACCTATTCTCCACCAAACAATCTGTGATCTCTTTAACCAGGTTCTTCTGAAGCTCGGAACCTAGGTTTGTGAATTTAAAGGGTCGCTTCGTCCAAATAGCGACGCCACGCTTTCTTCTGCGGAATTCATCCTATCCGTCTCTTCATCAGTTCTCACATCAAGGGAGCTCGTCAGAACTACCGCCCCGTCTAAAGTTTTAGTCTCCGCTAGGTAACACTCTCTGGCGATTCTCTGTTGACCCCTGATAATACCGACTCTGTGAGGCGTCAGGAATTTCATAGCCTGGTAGTAGGTAGAGACGATCAATCTGAGGGCATTTTGAGTAGCCCGCCCGATTATTGCATTGTATGCCCCTTGAAACTTTACAACTAGGAACTCAACGTCCTTTTCTATCTGGCACGGCTTCTGCCTAAACTTCACTTTTAAATTCACCCGGGCGAACGGGTAGGCTGAGGCCTCGATTATTCCTTTGATGGGGCCGTCTGTAGGTAGCAATCGATCCTCGGGTACCTTCATCTGCTTGAAGGCCTCGTAATACAGCAGGTCGACCGAGCTGCCTGTATCAATCATTACCCGCTTCACCTCGTAGCCGTCCATGTTCAGGTTCACAACGAGGGCGTCATCATGAGGATAACTTACGTCATCAAGGTCAGACTCGTCGAACGATATCGTTCCATCATTCTCCTTTGGCTTTTTGACGGACGAGTCTCTGCCGACTGTTTGGCGATCTTTTCTCCCTTTAGTGGTGGACCCTCCCGCTGCATTTCCACCGAATATCATGTTAATGACTCGGTCGGTCGATCATCTTGTTGCCCGGCATTTCCAACGCTTTCTTTCCTCGATCGCCTCTTTCTTCTCGTCGATTTTACGTGTTCGCATTCGACCCCTCCATCATTCTGTCATATCGCCTCCGGCGATGCGCTATATCGTCTCGACCGACCGCCTCGCTGATTATCCCTCGACATTTTGTTCGCGTTTCATGAATCGGCCTAGCCTTCCCTTTGTATGAGGAATTCAATTTCTTTTTCAATCGCCAAAGAATCTTGATATCATGATCGACCTCTTTGTAAAACGACAATACAAATTGGGGTTTCTATCCTCATATGGGGTCTTCATTTTCTCGGGTTCTCGGATAGTTTCCCATCCGCTCTTATGGCGTCAATACTTCAAGATATCGCTTTGTTGGCGGGGTGAACTCTGTTGATATCCTCGCCGATCGGTCGGCCTTCTCGATTCGACCGCCTTTTGTCGTTTATGCGAATTGCCTGATCGGTCGTTTGGCGACCGATCATCCATCCGACGTCTCGTATTTTTCAAGATTTCTTCTACCGAATGTACCGTCCGCCTGTTTCTTATTTCTTGAGCGGATCGGGGCTGATCGAGGGCTAATGATTTCTTGAACTCCTCGTCCTTGTATTGCTCATGAGAGCGCCAACATGGACGAGCAAGTGAGGTCGGGAACCTCGACCGCTTCGTTGTTGAACCTAGTGATGAACTCCCGCAGACTTTCATTCTTTCCTTGGGTAAGTTGCATCACCTCCAAAGCCGTCTTCTGTGGTCGCTTACTGGTGGCGAATTGGTTCAGGAATAACAATCTGAAATCTTCGAAACATGTGATACAGCTCGGGGGCAGGCTGTTGAACCATCGTCGAGCTCCCTCTTGGAAGGCCGTACAGAAAGCCTTGCATTGGATAGCGTCCGGAACACAGTGTAAATTCATCATGGACTAGAAGTGCTGCAGGTAGTCTAGGGGGTCGATCTTCCCAGTGTATTTCTCGGGGGTTGGTATCTTTATCCCGGGTGCCGGGAGGCTATCCAAGATTTCCGAAGTGAAGGGAGAGCTGTATTGCGTCGTCGGGCGATCTGGACGGAAGCTCATAACAGCGTTGATCCGATCGCCCACGAGTTTTTCAAGGTTCTCAGCTGGGCGATGATCGGTCGTCATGCTAAGTTGTCGGCGGTTTCTTGCTGCGAGCCAGTTGTTATTCGCTTTGTTGAGACTGCAAGATCTGGCGAATCAACATATCAGCTGCTTCCTCGATCTGTTTTTGGGTCAGGGGGGCGTGCATAGATGAAATAGGTTCCGCACCCGATCGGTGTTGGAGGTTTTGGTGTGTATTGGGTGCAATGTTATCCTCTAAAGCAACACTCTGTTTTTCCTGTTCCAAAGTCTGAGGTTGTTGTTGATCGTGAGGATCAGAGGATTCTGCGTGGAAAATATGCGGTGCAGGCGGCAGAGCCGCAGGTAGCTGCAAACCTAGACGTTGCATCGCCAGAGCCGCGATGACGCTACATCGAGTTCATCGCCACCGACCGATCCGAGTGTTTACGGGCGTGGTGCGGAAGTCGGCCCCACGGTGGCGTCAATTGGTTCACCGATTACGGCCGGTGGATGTTGTCGTTATACTCCATATGATCAACTGCTTCCAGTGTCAACTTCAACGTCGAACACCTGCAAAACAAGAAAGGCACGTCGGGGATTGTGTCCCGATTAGTCCCTCCGACGCTCAAGTCAGGTTTTTTGGTGAAGGAGAGTCCGCTGTAATCAGAAAGAATTAGGGTTGTAATCGCATACCTTTGTTGTGGTAAAATCGTACCTTATATATGAAGCAGCATCTAGGTTTAGATCTTTTACGTGTTTGCATGGGAGACTCTCTCCTGCTAATGGGTCGGAGAAATCGTTACCTGGGCCTGAACTTGATTTAGTCATAAGGCTGATCTTTGGCGAATGGACCGATCGGCCCATGTATCATTGGTACTGAATTCGGGCCCAATATGACCGACCCAACCAATCTCTATTCCACAACGACACAAAAATCAACTAGTTTCTATCCAAATGCTACGTTTGGATTTGGAAGGAGCTAGTCAGTACATCTCCGTAAGCATTGTAATGTTTAATTGGCGAATTATAATTCAAAACTTTATTCTTCATGATAACTCTGGCCCCGCAAACATAAGGTATTCCAACATGTCAATTTATTGAGAGACGGAAATGTTCGTTAAATTTGAACAGAAGTTCAGGATAGAAGAAAGAAGGTAAGTACAAGAGAAAGTGAGGTTTAGAAGAGGACGTACTAGGGAGGCAGGAGGGAAGGGAAGGTGATAGGAACTCTCTACAAATTACAAGTTTGTTATAAATTTTAATTAAATTAAATATTTTAAATCTAAAGAGTTTCAACTTTACAATGATATTCAATCTTTAGGATCTGATTAATATCTATACGAAATAATTAACAATATTTGTCATAATATTTTAAAGTAACATTTACGCCACTTGCAAGCACGTTGTCGCCAAGCTAATATTTTGGAGCACGGACATCTAGCCAAGTCCTGTTGCAGTTTCAGGAAGAATTGGCATAGAAGAATCTAATAAAGTTAAATTTTCCATATTTTCACCTAAAACTTTGAGAGATCAATATTTTATATTTCAATCTTCTTATTTTGTTGATTTAAAATTTGACACATTCTCTTAATTAACTCTTTAAAATAAATTAACATTTATAATAAAATATTTTAATTGTCTATTACTTAACTCTTAAAATTTCTAATTAAGAAAAGATTTTTGGATTACAAGACAATTCTTGCATATAAATCATCTTTAATTTTTATTTATTAATGATATCAAATTTTAATTAAAAACCAGTTTAAGTAGAAAATCTAATTATAATTGGAGACATTTCACGTTATAAATAAATATGTATGTAAGAGAAATGACTTAGGATCCAACACCTTAAATCTTTTAAAACTTGGTCTAACTTCTCTGAAAAAATTTCAACACCTTAAAGAAAATTAGTATCTTACGGTTTGGTACAGAAATTATTCCTTACTCTAAGTTGGAGCATTGACCCTAAACAAATATTAAATCAAACACTGTATGTAATTTATATAAACACATATACATGTCTATGTATATACTTTATAGCGCCATGAGTAACATATGGAAGTATAAAATATAAACATGTACGTACATATTATATATCTCAATTTGCAATTTCACAATGGTTAAATTTAAACTTAATGGATAATTACTCTTTATAAATTTATAATATCGGGAACACAAAACTAGACCCTGTCTTATCAAAAAGGTCAAGTTTAAGCCAGCGACCATTTGGATCTGTAGCATTCTCCCCCCCAGTTTAATACTGAGATCAGAATCTATATAGTTACGATCGAGTCCTGGATCAACTGGGGTATTAACATGTTATTAATTAATCACTTTAAGTGAACTATTACTTAAAGATGATTCAAATTTAGCAACGAAATTGAAATTTAATTAATTGGTCCGAAATAACAAATGTAGCAAGTTCGAAATTTCAAAAACATTATATGAAATAATGCAAGGTTTCAACAACTATAAATGCACACTGGAGTCGTCACCATATCTTCACCTCTACTTTGAGCGATCTATAGACTACATGGCCACTGTTCAAGCTTTGGTTTTGTGCATTGTAGCTGTGCTAGCTGCTTTTGTCACACCAGCATATACACAGCTGACCTCCGATTACTATGACCAAGTGTGCCATAAGGCGTTGCCCACCATCAGAAGCATGGTCGGGGAAGCCATTAACCAAGAACCACGAATGGGAGCTTCTCTACTTCGCTTGCACTTCCATGATTGCTTTGTCAATGTAAGTTTAGTACATATGTATGTTACAGTCTCTTATAAATAAAAGCATGCAAATGTACGTTGTCTCTGAACCAGATGTATAAGCTTCACACACTGAATATGAATGGCAGGGATGTGACGGATCAGTTCTTTTAGATGACAATAGCACAACCAACTTCATAGGCGAGAAAACAGCCATACCTAATTTGAATTCACTGAGAGGTTTTGGTGTTGTTGACACGATTAAATCAGCAGTGGATGAAGCGTGCAACGGTAGTGTGGTGTCGTGTGCAGACATCTTAGCTGTTGCAGCTCGAGACTCTGTATCCATTGTAACAACTTCTTCTCAATTTCCAAGCTTATTCTTGATTCATGCTCCAGTGAACTGAACCAGCTGTTTTCAATTTGTTACAGTTGGGAGGTCTGAACTATGATGTATTGTTAGGCCGAAGAGACGCAAGAAATGCAAGCTTCAACGACGCACTCATCAATCTTCCACCTCCATTTTTCAACTTCTCGGAACTTCTTTCCAATTTCCAATCACACGGGCTTAACCTCACGGATCTTGTGGCTCTCTCTGGAGCACACACCATTGGACTTGCTCGGTGCACAACTTTCCGGACAAGGATATACAATGACGCCAATATAAACCAAACGTTCGCTGCAAGTTTACAGGGTAGTTGTCCACCAAGTGGAGGTGACAACAACACACAGCCACTAGATTCAACTCCAACTACATTTGACACCCAATACTTCAGCAACTTGGTGCAGAGCAGGGGCCTGCTCCATTCTGATCAAGAGCTGTTTAAGAATAACGGTAGTGCAAGTGATAACCTGGTGTTAAACTATATTCAGCATCCTGGCGATTTTCTTAAGGATTTTGCAGCTTCCATGATCAAGATGGGAAACATGAAGCCTCTCACCGGCACTGATGGAGAGATTAGAAAGAATTGCAGAGTAGTTAACTAGGCACGATTTAAGTTACAATTAATTTGTTTCGTTTTAAACTGGAGACATTTGCTTTGAGTTTACATTGTATTTGATTAATTTTCTCATCACTTGCTAATTGCATGTAATTCTCATCCTTCGGGAATAAATTAAATTAGATATTTTTATTCCTTAATAATCGTAATTTGTTAAATAAGACATCAATATTTTAATAGCTCCGAATGCTGAAAAACCGTTGTTGCCACGTTAAGAACTGATAAATGTTAGAATAGTCCCCCAGCTATACTTCTGACTAGCATGCGTTTTGAAATAGTTTTATGGGCATAATTGAATACGGGAAAATGCAATAAATTATACTAATAATTTGATTAACCTCTGACATTTGCAATTTTGTACTTTAAAATTTATTTTGAACATTTATAAATGATAATATTTATGCTATAAAATTAATTTTGTTCATTTTATTAAATATTCATTAGAAAAATTCGATGGCATATCAACTAACCAACTAGCTAATGAGATATTAATTTAAAATTTTAGTAAATTAAATAAACGCAAATTTTAACTAATTAAATGACACTCAAAAATTAAAAATTTATTCTTTACAAACCTATCGCCGGCTTTAATCAGTAAAATACTTGTGTGTATAAGCTTTGAAAGTTGTTTCCAGCTCTACAAAACATGTCCGA